>CM068546.1:15191347-15600812 GCA_035048495.1 Euptelea pleiosperma | reverse complement strand
GGCCATATCTTCTAGTTATAGCATGTGGGCTCTTTAAGCTTTGATAATGGGCTTTCTTGATCGATGTAGGCTCGCAAGTCTCGAGAATTGTCCCATCGGGGTTTCCTGCGACAGAAGAAGCGCGTAATGAGACTTTATCAGAACAACTTAATGTCTAGACTTCCAGAAATGCGTTTAATGCATGCAAATATACCATTTCGTCTAGAAAAGTGTGTTCTACGCAACAAAGAGACTATTACGTAGAAAAGTAGATAAATAGAGTATTTTACGTAGGAGAATACAATAACGCTAAAAGGATAATTGCTTAAAATAAGCACTTTTGAGCGAATATTAGAAGATATACCGCCTTTGGGGTTTTAAGAAACATGCAATGATTTAGGACCGGTATTGTGAATTAATTCCAATTAGGGTTTGAAATTCAACTTTAGCTATTTCCGAATTAGGATTCGAAAATATCTACTTTTGAATTACCCGAAGTTGGAAATCTTCCAAATTGAATCGAATAACCAATGATAATATAACTAGAAATAGTAGAATTGAAATCTGACCCTAATATTTTTATAATTAATTATCTAGCAGTTATTCTAAAATGAGAGAAAATGAATCCCAAAATTATTACAACTTTACACTCAGCCGTCCGAGGCATTAAAATAATAAGTGGAAAATATGGAAAATAAAATGGAAAGTTTCCGATTTTTGATCGGATCTTCAATATTAAGTAGCTTTCCGAATTCTTGTTCGTCTTTTTGCAATCCTGTCAACCAAGCGGCAACGACGCCATTTGAAATTAAGGTTTTCCGTGTCGTTGGATCGGAAACCCTTGATTTCAACAATATTTGTAATTTCTCCGAATTGATTCACTTAATCTGCAAATAAGCAGACTTGCACAGTGGCTCGTGTCGGATATCATCCGCACTCGGGATTAGTTAGCACAATAAGAAACAAGAATAATCAAAAAATACTCGAAATAAATGGAAGGGTAAGAATGGTGGATGTTGATTTAAAATATACTTGAGATTGTTGTTAAAACTATTAGAATGAAAAAAAACATAAGAGAAACGAGAATGAAAAACACAATAAATGAAAACAACTTAAACTTGAATTTAAAACTTGTTCATTAAACTAAAAACAAATGCTTTACAACGGAAATAACATTAAACCAAATTAATTTAGAAAGCCATTAAAATATTACCCTAGAAAGCATGTAAAGGTAGAGAGGGAAAGAAGAGAGAGAAAGAAGGTAGGTGATATTCGCTCAAAAGTACTTATTTTAAGCAATTATCCTTTTAGCGTTATTACATTCTCCTACGTAAAATACTCTATTTACCTACTTTTCTACGAAAGAGTCTCTTGTGTTGCGTAGAACACACTTTTCTGGACGAAATGGTATATTTGCATCATTAAACACATTTTCGGAAGTCTAGATATTAAGCCGTTCTGATAAAGTCTCATTACGCGCTTCTTCTGTCGCAGGAAACCCCGATGGGACGATTCTCGAGACTTGTGGGCCCAAATCGATCATGAAAGCCCATTATCAAAGCTTAAAGAGCCCACATGCTATGACTAGAAGATATGGGCCAAATATGGGCTGAATAAGAGGACCAAAAAGCCGACCCAAAGAACGAAAAGAGCAGGAGAGCCAATGACCAAGAGACGGACCAAAGCGTTTAAAGCCACATGAGTCAGCAAAGAATGATAGTCGACTCTACTGGAGAAGCGTGAGGATGGTCACAGTGAAGACCAGGGTTCCAGACCCTCCGCCAGTGCTTTTCTCTCTATTTTTTGATACTTTCTCTCTCATCTCTCCTTATTCTCTCTCTCTCTTCATCTCTCGGTCCTCGAATCTACTGACCTAACCCCAGAACTCTTGCCCATCGGCTCTATCTCATCTCCCTTAGTTTTTTGACCGATGGATCTTCCATCGGACCGTTGGATCTTCAATCGGACCGTTGGATCTCTCTAGATCCGTCGATCTACCAATCTGGGTCCCAATCAAGTCACCATCCATCCGATCGCCATCAGACTGTCTGTCACATCATCTTGTGAGACGATGGACATCATCAATCCATGTGGGCCAATAGCCGGGCCCATCATCATCGACCCGCTGTCTGACCAGTTAGTGGACCCCGTGAATTTCCAAAGAATTTTAATTAAATTTTAAAAAAATGGGGGGTCCATTAAATGGGGACATTCCCCAAGAAAAAGTAGCATTTTACTTAAAAAAAAAATATATATATATATATATATATATATATATATATATATATATATATATATATATATATATATTTTTTTTTTTATTTAAAAAATACCCTATTTCCATTAAAGGAAATAGGGAGCTTTATAAGAGAAAGGAGAAGGGTTCGTTCGAACCCTAATCCTCCTCTAATCCCCTCCTTTCTCTCCCCAAAAAGATCCTGCCCTTTTTCTCCCTTCTCTTGGCCGTTTCTCCTCCCGCTTCGCCACCTTCTTCTTCATCTTCTTAACCATCTTCCACCGGAGTTGCAGGCTGCAACTCCGGCCACCACCACAGCATCCCCTTGCAACCCTAATCCCCCTGCTAGTGCCACAGCAGGTCCGCCTGCCACCATCGTCCATTACCGCACCCTTTTTCCCTTCTCTTCATCTTCATTATTATTATTTTTTTTTTCTTCTTTCTCCATTACCGCCCTCACCGGAGTTGCGCCTGCAACTCCGGCCGTTCGTGCCACACCTGCAGCACCTCTCATCGTCCACGGTCCATGCTTCACCAACCGGACCATTCTCTCCACAACCTGCCGGAGAGGAACCTCTCCATGTGCCGCTTCCATCACTAAACCGCCAGCCCCTTCATCCTCTTCTTCAATCACGGCCGGAGTTGCAGGTCTGCAACTCCGGCGTTAACGCCTCCTACCGCTCCACCTTGCAGCTTTCGACCACCAGCAGCTGCTGCACTACCGCCTTCCCCCCCTTTTGAAGACCAGCATCACCTGCTCATCTCTCTCACCAAAGAACACCGCCTGCAACTTCTTCTCCGGTCACAACCGGCAACAGCGAACCACCACCATCATCTCTTCACCATCCTTTCTCCCCACGTTCTCCTCTCCTCTCTGATTCTCTTCCCAAGAAAAACAAAAAAGAAGATAAAGAGAAGGAAGAGGAAAAGGGAAGAAGGGGAGATCACCGCCTGCTGCATCCTCCACGTTGCATGCTTCATTGTTGCATCCACCAGCCGTCCACCCTCTCCACCTTTAGGCCGTTGCAAGTACTTCCAGCAACTCGCCGGCGCACCACACAAAGGTCTAACGACATTGCAGCCCCTCAAACGATTGCAGGTTGTTGGATTGCTCACCTGCGTCCCATTGCCATATCGATTTTCCTTCATCTCATTCCATTCCCCACCGTGAAACAAACCTGCAAGTAATCGACGCACCAGTCCACATCGCTTCACTACCATTGGAGGCGTTGAACGGATCTAGTCTACCCTTCCCTTTGCAGTCCATGTTCATCATGATATCTCATCCATCAAGGTGCACAACTATTCATCGACACCTGCAACTCCAACTAAGGTGCCCAAACACCTTTGCTTTCCCTTTCTTGAATGGCTAGCACACCTGCAAATCATCTCTGGTAAGTCTCCATAGTGAGGTTACTCTCTCTAATTAGTTCTTTCTCTCTCTAGGATTAGCTCTCTAAATGGCTTCCTCTCTCTAAAAATTTTGGGTTTCCCATTTTCTCACTCTAAAGCTTTTGTTGCTTATTAATTAGGGTTAGTATTTGTTTCTTGAAAGCATTGTAGCAACTTTATAATTTATTAATGAAGTTTATTTGGTTTTTAGCTTTTGTTTGGATTCTCTTCTATTATAGCTTAGATTAATTCTTTGATAATTCTCTCAAATTATGTTTTCAAATATCGCTTCACCATTCTCACCTTTCCATCAATTATTTCTACAAATTTCTATCTAACATCTGTCATTTTATGTTCTTGAGTTGCGCGAACTAACCCCGAGTGCGGATCGACATCCGACGTGAATCCCTATACAAATATCTCTGAATTTTGCAGGATAAAAATCGGATAATTTATAAATTTTGTTGAGATTAGGGTTTTCGTAATCAACGACGCGAAGAAAATCCTACTTTCAGTAGGAAGGTTAGAGAGATGAATTAGAGAGAAGCTTACCATTGAAGAGGTAGATGGTGGAACTCCGATTGGATCGACCTCAATAGGATTGAAGATTGTAGCCTTTGATTGTGGCGGATGGAATGGGCAGCAAGGAGACGTTGCTGTTTAACGCTTTGCACCTTGAGGTGGAGGCGTTAATGGTGAGCTCGTCAGAGAAGAAGGGTAAAAAAGAAGAGAAAGAAAGAAGAAAGAGAGGAAGAGAAGGGGGAATGGGTTAGTTAGATGAGAGAGAGTGACTAGGATAGAGAGATATGGGGGAGAGAAGAATCGGTCAAGTGAGACCAATTCTCTCTTGTTATTGCAAATGGGCATGGTCATGGGCATGGGTCATGCGTATGGGCATGGGTCATGGGTCATGGGCCTAGGTCATGGGCCAAGATAGATAAAGAGAGAAATAGGAGAGAGGTGAGAGAAAAATACAAAAATAAAAGCATTGGAGGGTCTTGAACCCTGATCTTCTTTATTCTCTCTCGTTCGCTCCACCAATTAGTCAAACTTATTCTTTGATGTCAATTGGTGTGGCCTTTAACACCTAAGTCCTTCTCTTGGTCTCTAGCTATTCTTCTCTCTCTTAGTCCTTGTTCCGGCTCTACGATCTTTAAGCTTTGATAGAAGTCTTCTGTGGTTGATCGTGGGCCCGCCAGTCCTCGAGAGTCGCCCGATAGGGTCTTTTGCAAGTGAAAAAGCACGTAATGAGATTCAACTAAAATGGCTTGATACTGGACTATCTGAAATGCGTATATTTCATGCAAATAGTCGATTTTCATCTAAAGAATGCGTTTTATGCAATGGAAGAAACTCTTACATGGAAAAGTCGACGAAAAGACAAGTTCTACGTGTGAGAATGCAACATTAATGGCTTAAAATAAGCACTTTTGAGCGAATATCATGGAGTCTTTGGGACATAACTTATCTAAGTCAAATTGATTGGAGACTTTGTGAAATCGATTGGAGCCTTTGGGACATAAACTTTTCTGAGTCAAATCGATTGAAGAACCCTGTGTAATCGATTGGTGCCTTCGAAATAGAAATCTTATTGAGCGCAATCGATTGGACACTTATCCCCAATCGATTGGACCTAGTGTACAATCGATTGGACCATGCACAGAATTGGTCTTTCTCAAATCCGAAATTCATAGTTCCATCATCCCACGTTCTGCACGACTCAGGGTCTTGGAATTCTATAAATACAACCCTTATATGCCTTCTCTAAATACACAGAGACACAGAGTGACTCAATCTTCAAGAGAGAGAAGAAAATATTATATTTATTAGAGTGTCCATTCGAAGAGCAAGAAGCTTATTTTCCATTCACATCTTGTGAGCTTGTTCTCTTCTTGATCAAAGCCAAGAGCTTGATCCTTTCCTCAGCTTAGGTCTCCCACTTCTATATTCGACCTAGTAGCCTGAGTGTACCAGTGTAACTCAACACCATTTGAAAAACTTAGGGTTCAAGGTGTACTGAATCCTTCACCTTCTGCAAAGGCGGGAGTGTTGAGAATTAAGATCGGAGGAGCCGATCGACGGTAGGTTTGGGGTGTACCAAACTGAACAAGCGGACAAGGCTTCTTAGTTGGAAGGGCGCGTGTGGATTCGTAGCGTTAATTCAGAGGACGTGGACGCATCGGCAGTAGACCTTGCCTAAGGTTGGAAGTGGTATTTGCAACGGTGCTGCATAGGTAACCTTTGTTTCGTTTAACTTTTCAGTTAGTGATACTTTCTGTCTGGACGTGGTCCCGTGGTTTTTTCATTGGCTAAGGTTTCCACGTAAAAATCTCTTGTCTTGTGTGATTGTTGTTTGTATTCCGTAATTTATTCTGATCAGATCAAATGATGAAAAGAAAATATACCACGGAGGTATATTCGATTTGAGTCGGTTGTGATAATCTTTTATCAAACAACTAAGGCATGCGATTTTATTCCCTTACCATCATCCAGTAAACCTGTGTAGGTATAAATAATTTTAAATACCTAATCAACCCCCCCCCCTTCTAGGTATATTCAGTTAAAGAGAACGTACCGGTGAAATTTCAAAGTATACATGACATACAACATGAAATGGTACAAAACAACTTCAATAAAGTACTAGAAAAATCTCTATAAGGAAGCTCTCATAAATATGGATCTACACTCAATAATTCACAATAGGGAGAGGGAAAATGCCTCCTCTCTAGCCCTTGTTAAGGGTCTAGCCAACCATGGTGTGGATGGCAATGGAAACTAAATAGAAAAATAAAATAAGAAAGAGTAGAGAAGGGACTTGCTTGAGATTCTTGGGCTCTCTAAAGTAGACTCACTAGAAAAAGGAAGAAGGCCCTCTCATAAGCTCAAAGTGAGCTTATATAGATGATGGAAGGTGGTGAAGTGGAAGGTGATGTGGATGAGTGATAGGTGGAGATAAGAGGTGGAGATGAGGTGGAAAGTGGTCAAAGGGGAGCTCATTCTTGTTACCAAAATGGTGTAAGAGATTCAGATGTAATCAAAAGAGTGCCCAAGGTCAAGCTCAAAATGGGAGGGGTACACATAGGAGAAGGAGATGTGTAAGAAGTGTAAGAGGCTAGGTGGAAAACAAACTAGAAAGAGGCATGTTATGGGCTTGAAAGAAGACAAGGCCTATTCTTTACCACATTGAGCATTATCCTTCTTGACTTGTCCCTTTCACCCATGTGAAGGCTCCATGTGGCTTTGATGGCTTGAGAATCCTCTAGAAGGCTCCAATGGCTTGGGATGGCTCCATAAAGGTGTGATGGCTTCAATGGCTCTCATGGCTTGAACAAGTGACTTCATGGCTTGCATGGCTTCATGGCTTAAAAATTTATGATAAGCCTCTTAAGAGACTTTGCACAAAAGTCTTTCATGCGACGAATATCCTATAAGTATCAAATATGCACGTAATGAGAGTCTAAATTGGATAAGTTGTGCATGAGGCACCTATGATGCATTTTACATTAAAATGTAAAGTTATAAGCTCATGAAACTCAATAATGTTCTAAAGTTAAAACAGATAATAAGCACAAAATGAGCATTATCAACACCCCCCAACTTGAATATTTGTCAGTCCCTTGGCAATCAAAATAAGATCAGATTTTTTTTTTTTTAGAATGAGAAGTGCTTAAAAATGATTGGAATGGCTAAGAAATCTGGACATAATATTTTTGAAATACCCACACCCCCAACTTAAACAATTCATTGTCCCCAATGAATAGAAAAATTGGTTTTCAAAAACAACGCATGGTGATGATAAACATGAAATGAACATGCATTAACAAAATAAAGATTTAGGGAGAGGATACACCATAGATTTCTTCAAAATTAGCTCAAGACTACATTCCAAGCTTTCAAAAAAAAGAAGACAAACTAATCCTGATAAATAGGATCCTCCAAGACCATGGAGATGGTCTCAGGATCAAAATGCTCAAGGTATGGTTTCAACCTTTGCCCATACACATTAAACGTGGTGCCAGATTTTGGATTCTCAACCTCGACCGAGCCATAAGAAAAGACAGTCCGGACTATGTAAGGGCCAGTCCACCTAGAGTTGAGTTTTCCTGGGAAGAGATGAAGTCTAGAGTCATAAAGAAGCACCTTATTAGAAGGTTGGAAAGACTTCCTGAGAATGTTTTTATCGTGAAAAACTTTTGTTTTGTCTTTGTAAATCTTTACATTCTCATAGGAGTCTGTCCGAATCTCTGCTAGCTCATTCAACTGGAGCTTCCTTTGGACTCCAGCTTTGTCTATATCAAAGTTAAGCTTTTTGATGGCCCAATAAGCTTTTTGCTCAAGCTCAACTGGCAAGTGACATGCCTTCCCAAAAACCAAGCGGTAAGGGGACATCTTAAGGGAGTTTTAAAAGTTGTACAATAAGCCCAGAGTGCATCAGTTACTCTCAAGGACCAATCTTTGTGGTCTGGGTTTACAGTTTTCTGTAAAATATTATTGATCTCCCGATTGAAAATTTTACTTGTCCGCTCGTTTGAGGGTGATAGGAGGTAGCAACTTTGTGAGTAATACCACATTTGGCCATTAGGCTCTCAAAAGGCTTGTTGCAGAAGTGCTTCCCCCCATCACTAATGATGGCTCTAGGGGTCCCAAATCTAGATAAGATGTTATCTTTTAAGAACTTTAGGACAACTCTATGGTCATTATCTTTACATGCTATGGCCTCTATCCACTTAGATACATAGTCCACAGCCACCAAAATGTATAGGTTGCCAAAGGAACAAGGTAAAGGGCCCATGAAGTCAATGCCCCACACATCGAATATTTCAATGATGAGAATGGGATTTAAGGGAATCATGTTTCTACGACTAATGGTCCCTAACTTTTGGCATCAGTCACAAGACTGGCAGAAAATGTGAGCATCTTTAAAAAAGAGAGGGCCAATAAAACCCACATTGTAATATCTTGAAAGTTGTTTTCTTTCCAGAAAAATGGCCTCCATAGGCACTGGAATGGCACAAGGTCAAAATCGAGTGATGCTCATGTTCTAGGACACATCTCCTGATGATTTGGTCTGGACAATATTTAAACAAGTATGGATCATCCCAAAAGAATTTGGTCACCTCAGAATAAAACTTTCTTTTATCGTGGGTGGGCCAATGTGAGGGAACATGTCCTGTAACGAACTAAAGCCTACTCTAGAGAGAGAAAGAGACGAAGGAGAGAGAACGCTAGAGAGAACTAGAGAGAGAAACTAAGGGAGGAGAGAGAAAAATAAGTAAAAAGGCCTAGAGAGAAAAAGACTTAGAGAGAGAGAACTAGAGAGACAAAAGAGGAGGTTTTCTCACCATGATGGATGGATGGCCGGCAACACGAAGGATTTGTGGACTGCCAGTGCACTTGCACGTGTACGTGGCTGAGGTGGCTGTGGATTTCTTGATGAAGATTTGCCCTCATGGAGAACCGCCAACAGGATTGCTTGGTGTGTAACACCAACACATTGAAGAAAATGGGGGTGGCAGCAACTATGAGGCAAGGATGATGGCTTTGTAAAAAAGTTCAGCAGGTGAGGATCGACCTCGTGGTGGTGATGATGAATGACTTGGTGGCGATGTGGAGGACGTCTCCTTCCCTTCTCTTCTCTCCTCTTTTCTCTTCTTTTTCTTTTCTTTTTTTTATTTTTTTTTTGCTGTTGTCTTCGTTTTTGGGAGAGAGAAGTGAAGAGAACGTGGGTGTTGCAGACCGTGATCCAAGCCGTCCGGGATAGGTGCAGTCCAGCTATGAAACTTGCAGGTGGTGGTGCTCTAGGTCTAAACCGTGAACGTTGGGGTAAAGAGGTGTCACACCTGCTGTTTAGGTGATGAACCAGCAGGGTGGAGATGGTGCTAAAAGGTGGAGAGCGGCGGTGAAGGGGTGCTGGAGTGATGGAAGAGAAGCGTGGTGAGATGGGTACCGTGTGGACTAGACCTACAAGTCGTGGTGGTGGCTGTCGTTGGCGGCCGGAGTTGCAGTCTGCAACTCCGACGAGAGAAGAGGAGGAGCGATGCTGCTGCATGTAGCAGCAGCAAGAAGATGATGGAAAGAAGGAGAAGAAGAGGAAGACGAAGAAGAAGAGGAGAAGGGGCATAAGGAAAGGAGGAATGTGCAGGTGATGGTGCGCAGGCGTGCTTGACGGACCTGCAACTCCGGTGTGGGCGTGGAGAAGATGAAGAGGAAGGTGAAAACCAAGAGGAGAAGAAGGGGCAGAAGAGGAGAAGAAGGATGGGGGAAGAGAGGAGGAGATGGGAGAGGGATTAGGGTTCCAACGAACCCTTCTCTTCCCCTTAAAAAGTGGGAATTTTTCGAAAAAAAAAAATAAGAAAAAAAAAAAAATATATATATATATATATATTAAGTAAAACCTTACTTTTCTTTAGGGAATTTCCCCATTTAGTGGACCCCCTTTTTTTATTTAAAAATAATTAATTTAAAGCATTTGAAAATCGCGAGGTCCACTAAATGGTCGGGCCACAAGTCGATGATGATGGGCCTGGCTACTGGTTCACATGGATTAATGATGTTCATCGTCTCACAAGATGATGTGACAGACAATTTGATGACGATCGGATGGATGGTGACTTGATTGGGACCCAGATTGGTAGGCCGACGGATTTAGAGAGATCCGACGGTCTGATGGACAATCCAATGGTCCGATGGAAGATCCAACGGTCCGATAGCTTAGGGAGATGGGCCAGAGCCAATGGACAGGAGTTCTGGGGTTAGGTCAGTAGATTCGAGGACCGAGAGATGAAGAGAGAGAGAATAAGGAGAGATGAGATAGAAAATTAGGGAGAGGAGAGAGAAGATATCAGAAAATAGAGATAAAAGTATTGGCAAAGGGTCTGGAACCCTGATCTTCACTGTGACCATCCTCACGCTTCTCTAGTAGAGTAGACTATCATTCCTTGCTGACTCATGTGGCTTTAAATGCTTTGGTCCCTCTCTTGGTCATTGGCTCTCCCACTCTCTTCGTTCTTTGGGCCGGCTCTTCAGTCCTCTTTTTCAGCCCGTATTTGGTCCATATCTTCTAGTCATAGCCTGTGGGCTCTTTAAGCTTTGATACTGGGCTTTCATGATCGATCTGGGCCCACAAGTCTCGAGAATCATCCACTCAGGGTTTTCTACAACAGAAGAAGCGTATAATGAGACTTAATCAGAACGGCTTTATATCTAGACTTCCGAAAATATGTTTAATGCATGCAAATATACCATTTCGTCCAGAAAAGTGTGTTTTATGCAACAGAAGAGACTCTTACGTAGAAAAGTAGATAAATAGAGCATTTTACGTAGGAGAGTGCGATAACGCTAAAATGATAATTGCTTAAAATAAGCACTTTTGAGCGAATATCAGTAGGCATACTTAAGCTCTTCAGGCAAGGACTTAAGTTCAAGTTTGGGGAATTCTAGGGATGCCGGGATAGGTTTGGTTTCATTAATGGGCAGAGGTTCAAACTTGGACCTGCGCCTTCCCGTGTCCAAAGGAGGTGTGGAATTCAAGAGAGAATTCACTTCTCTAGTGAACTCATCATCATCATCAAGCTCTCTAAAGAGGGCCAAACAAGTTCCTAATGGGTCCTTAGAAGTAATTTTTGAGAGAGTGGTTTGGACAATTGAGTCAATCATGTTGACTTCTTGGATGTCTTCATTCTCAGTGGGATACTTGCAAGCATTAAAGATGTTTAATTCAACTGTCATGTTCCCAAAAGACAATTTCATAACACCATTCCTACAGTTAATCAGAGCATTAGATGTAGCAAGGAATGGTCTACCCAAAATGACCCGTATTTGGGAACTAACATTCAGTACCGGTTGGGTATCCAAAACAATGAAGTCTACTGGAAAGTAAAATTTATCCACTTGGATAAGCACATCCTCTATAATGCCTCGTGGGATCTTAACGGATCGGTCCGCGAGTTGAAGGGTAACACAAGTTGGCTTTAACTCCCCAAGCCCTAATTGCTCATAAACTAAGGTAGCAAGTTCACACTAGCGCCTAAATCAAGCAATGCTCGCTCAATCCGGTGGTCACCTATCACACATGATATGGTAGGACACCCTGGATCTTTATATTTAGGAGGGCTATTGTGTTGCAAAATGGAGCTCACTTGCTCAGTTAGGAAGGCCTTCTTTTGCACATTCAACTTTCTTTTCACAGTGCATAAGTCCTTCAAAAACTTGGTATAAGATGGGACTTGCTTAATGGCATCAAACAAAGGAATATTGACAGTCACTTTCTTGAAGATCTCTAAGATGTCATTTTGAAGCAGCCTTTTCTCTTGTTGAAGCTTAAGAGGAAATAGGGCGGCCATTGGGCAAGGCTTAGGATTGGCACTAGTGGGTGGTTCATCCTTACCCTCGGTTTTATTACTCTTGGTTTTTTCTTTTCCTTGCATATCCTCACTTCTAGGGGTGGTCTTGGGAGTTTTATCTATAACTTTCCCATTCCTAAGGGTAGTAATGGATTTGGCTTGTTCAAGGTTGGAATTTAGATCATTGGCTTCACTAGAAGATCCTACCTCAAATTGACCTTTAGGATTTGGAAGTGGTTGGGCCGGAAAGGTTCCTTTTTCTCTAATACTAAGGCTAGAGGCTAGTTGGCTAACTGAAAGTAGGGTTTTTCCGCGTCGTTGGTTACGGAAACCCTAAAATCAACAAGATTTATAATTTTTATCCGATTATCCTGCAAAATTGACAGATTTGTATAGGGATTCGTGTCGGATATCGATCCGCACTCGGGATTAGTCGGATTAGCACAAAAACACATAAAATGACGAAAAAGAAAACATTGCACAGAATGTAAAACAATCACACTTAAGTCATCTTTATTTAACTGAACTTTTCTCTTACAATGCAAATCAGATAAAATTAATTAAACTAGAAAGCATTAAAAGTGATTAGGGTAGTGAGAGAAAGAGATTGTAGAGAGAGAAACAAGAACTAGAGAGAGAAAGTAAAAGAATTACCCTAGAGAGAGAAAGTTAACTAAAACCTAGAGATAGAAGGGAGATTGAAGAAGAGAACTAATGGTGAGAGAAAAGGGTAAGAGAAGAGAGAAAGTTAGACTTACCATTCAACCTACCCAATGGAAGAGGGTAGCACTATGGAGATCAAGGGAGATGGCAGCAACCAAGTAGGTCTATGGAGCTCTTGGAGAGAGCCCACGGTCTAGAAGAGGAGATGATCTAGCTTCCTATGGTGCGTGGTGATTGGTGAAGGAGTTTCAAGCGGTTGTGCAAGGCAGTGGTGATTGTGATGCCTTGAATAGCAGTAGGTTGGCGATCATGGTGGTGCAAGGGATGGATCGTGGGAGTTGGTGGAGGATGGATAGGGCGCTAGCGAGATGGAGGGCGTACGTGGTTGCTGGTTTATGGAGTGCAGGTGGTGCAGCAGCACCGTGGAGAGGAAGAGAAGGTGGCGACGAGAGTGGTCTTCGTGGTGGCTGCTAGCGAGAGGGGGAAGAGGTAGGTGAGGACGGTGATGGCAAGTTGCAGGAGGTTGATGGTTGAGATGGTGGCATCTTGGAAAGAAAGGATTTCAGACCTTCCTTGAGGAGCCGCTGGTGGTGCAAAGGCAGAACGCCTGCTGAAGCGTGGATGAGGAGCACCAGTCACCCGCGTTGAAGAGATGAAGGCGTTGGCTGTAAATAGCAGCGTGGTGGAGGCATACCAGTCTGGCAATGCTAATGGAGAGGGTGGCGTTTCAGTCAAGGGAGAGATTGGAAGGAGGAGCTTTGAGACCGCTGGTTCCTCCGCCCAACAAGGGAGAAGACGTAGGAGGCTAGAGGTTGCAGGTTTCGCCGGAGTTGCGACCTGCAACTCCGGTGATCTTTTTTTTTTTCTGTTTTGACGGGAAGAGAGATGAGGACGGGATTGAGAGAAAGAGAAGGAGAGAGGGGCGGTAAGAGAATGGGTAGTGTAGGAGGCGGATCTGCAACTCAGACTTGTAGGTTTTGAAAACAGTAAGAAAGTGTTGTTGGTCGGAGTTACAGGCTGCAACTCCGGTGATAAAGATGAAGATGAAGACGGTGATTGAGAAGAGAAAAATGGAGGAAAACGGTCTAAAACCGAGGGGAAGAAGGGGCAAACGAGTTGGGGAGAGAATGGAGCAATAAGGAGGGGGATTAGGGTTCGAACGAACCCTTCTCCCTCCTCTTATAAAGCTCCCTATTTCCTTTAATGGAAATAGGGTATTTTTGAAAATAAAAAAATATTTTTTTTTTTAAGTAAAAATCTACTTTTCTATGGGGAATCTTCTCAATTAGTGGACCCCCCATTTTTTTGAAATTTAATTAAAATTCTTTGGAAATTCACGGGGTCCACTAACTGGTCGAACAGCGGGTCGATGATGATGGGCCCGGCTACTGGCCAACATGGATTTATGATGTCCATTGTCTCACAAGATGATGTGACAGACGGTCTGATGGCAATCGGATGGATGGTGACTTGATTGGGACCCAGATTGGTAGATCGATGGATCTAGAGAGATCCAACGGTCCGATTGAAGATCCAATGGTCCGATGGAAGATCCAACGGTCAGAAAGCTAAGGGAGATGAGATAGAGCCGAAGGGTAGGAGTTCTGGGGTTAGGTCAGTAGATTCGAGGATCGAGAGATGAAGAGAGAGAGAATAAGAAGAGATGAGAGAGAAAGTATCAAAAAAATGGAAAAAAGTATTGGCAGAGGGTCTGGAACCCTGGTCTTCACTGTGACCATCCTCACGCTTCTCTAGTAGAGTAGACTATCATTCCTTGCTGACTCATGTGGCTTTAAACGCTTTGGTCCGTCTCTTGGTCATTGGCTCTCCTGTTCTTTTCGTTCTTTGGGCCGGCTTTTTGGTCCTCCTATTCAGCCCATAGTTGGCCCATATCTTTTAGTCATAGCATGTGGGCTCTTTAAGCTTTAATAATGGGCTTTCCTGATCGATGTGGGCTCGCAAGTCTCGAGAATTGTCCCATCGGGGTTTCCTGCGACAGAAGAAGCGCGTAATGAGACTTTATCAGAATGACTATATGTCTAGACTTCCGAAAATGTGTTTAATGCATGCAAATATACCATTTCGTCTAGAAAAGTGTGTTCTACGCAACACAAGAGACTCTTACGTAGAAAAGTAGATAAATAGAGTATTTTAACGTAGGAGAATGCAATAACGCTAAAAAGATAATTGCTTAAAATAAGCACTTTTGAGCGAATATCACTAACAGTGGCTTTCAATTTTTGTATAGCTTGCATAGTGGATTGGTTGATGGTCGTTTGAGCTTGCATGAAGGATTGTAGAGTTTCCTCTAAGGACTTCATGGGTGATTGATATGTTTGGTTAGATGAAGGTCCTAGGGAGTTTCTATTGCTTTGCCCACTATTTTGCCCATTGCCTTGCCCACTAGCTTGCCCTTGCCTCCAACCAAAGTTGGGATGATTCCTCCAATTAGAGTTGTAAGTATTGGAATATGGAGAATTATCATAAGGCTTCTTGTAGGCATCCATGGCATTGGCTTGTTCATGGAGTACCCCTTGCAAGGCCGGGATTGTTGGACAATCCCTAGTCTCATGAGAGTTACTCTCACAAATAGCGCATATGTTATCAACTTTCTTGCCTTTTCCTTTTAAAGCCTCAACTTCCCTAGTGAGGCTAGCAATTTTAGCACTCAATTCTATGTCCTCACGGACATGATAAATTCCTCCTTTGGAGGGATTAAGTCTCTCACTAGGCTTGTCCACTTTATCATGTTCTTCCCAAGATTGGGCATTTTCCCCTAAATTTTCAAGGAATTCTCAAGCCTCATCAGGTTCTTTCATGATGAATTCTCCATTACTCATTGTTTCTACAAGTTGCCTCATAGAAGATGTAAGTCCATCAAGAAAGAATCCAATAAGGTTTGGCTTATCATAACCATGATGAGGGCATTTTCGGAGTAGGTCATTGTACCTCTCCCAACATGAAAAGAATACCTCATTCTCTTTTTGAGAGTATGTCATGATGGCTCTCTTGAGGGTATGAGTCTTTTGAGTCGGGAAAAATTTCTTCAAGAATTCTTTAGACATATCTCCCCATGTCCCAATTGATCGAGGTCTAAGGGAATGGAGCCATGACTTGGCTTTCTCCTTTAGAGAAAATGAGAAGAGTTTGAGCCTTATGGTATCTTCGATCACATCTTGATGGTGCAATGTTGCACAAATCTCCTCAAACTCTTGGAGGTGAAGATAGGGGTCTTCTGACTCTAGGCCATGAAATGTGGGGAGTAAATGGAGCAATCCTGGTTTGATTTCAAAATTTTGCTTTGGTTGTGTGGAAGGACTATGCAAGAAGGTGCACTAAACCTAGCCGGTTGTAGGTAGTCTCTTAGTGTTCTAGGTTCATCTACATTAGGTCTATTATTGGCCTCATTTCTTAGAACTTGGGGGTCACCTATATTGCTTCCATGTACCGACATGGTGGGTGAATAGGTGGAGTCATCTCTAGAATGTTCAAAGAGATTATCTAAGAGATCTTCAAGAGTGTCTTGATCCAAATTCCTTTGTAACCTATTAGTATGATCATGTGTCCACATGGCCATTCAAATAGATTCAAGTGAATAAATTTCAAGTTCCAAACTTAATTGTTGCACAAGTTAGATGATTAACACTCAATGTGGGTGCACATTGAAATTAAGGTTTTTCAGTGTCGTTGGATCGGAAACCCTTGATTTCAACAATATTTGTAATTTCTCTGAATTTGTTCACTTAATCTGCAAATAAGCAGACTTGCACAGTGGCTCGTGTCGGATATCGTCCGCACTCAGGATTAGTTAGCACAATAAGAAACAAGAATAATCAAAAAATGCTGAGAATAAATGAAAGGGTGAGAATGGTGGAGGTTGATTTAAAATATGCTTGAGATTGTTGTTAAAACTATTAGAATGAAAAAAACATAAGAGAAACGAGAATGAAAAATATAATAAATGAAAACAACTTAAACTTGAATTTAAAACTTGTTCATTAAACTAAAAACAAATGCTTTACAATGGAAATAACATTAAACCAAATTAATCTAGAAAGTCATTAAAATATTACCCTAGAAAGCATGTAAAGGTAGAGAGGGAAAGAAGAGAGAGAAAGAATGTAGGAAGGTTAGAGAGATGAATTAAAGGGAAGCTTACCATTGAAGAGGTAGATGGTGCAACTCCGATTGGATCGACCTCAATAAGATTGAGGATTGTAGCCTTTGATTGTGGCGGATGGAATGGGCAGCAAGGAGACGTTGCTATTTGACGCTTTGCACCTCGAGGTGGATACATTAATGATGAGCTCGCCGGAGTTGCTCACCGGAGAAGAAGGGTGAAGAAGAAGAAGAGAAAGAAAGAAGAAAGAGAGGAAGAGAAGGGGGAGGGAACCAACCCAAGAAGGAGAGATCGTAGATCTCTTATAGACTTCTTTTTTTTCTTTTTTGCTTGTTGTAAAAATGATGACCGTTGGATCTAGAGAGATCCAACGGTTGAGAATGGGTTAGTTAGATGAGAGATAGAGTGACTAGGATAGAGAGATATGGGGGAGAAAAGAATCGGTCAAGTGAGACCAATTCTCTCTTGTTGTTGCAAATGGGCATGGGCATGGGCATGGGTCATGGGCATGGGCATGGGCATGGGTATGTGTCATGGGTATGGGCATGGGTCATGGGTATGGGTCATGGGTCATGGGCATATGTCATGGGCCTCGGTCATGGGTATGGGTCATGGGTCATGGGCCTCGGTCATGGGCCAAGATAGATAGAGAGAGAAATAAGAGAGAGGTGAGAGAAAAATACAAAAATAAAAGCATTGGAGAGTTTTGAACCCTGGTCTTCTTTATTCTCTCTCGTCCGCTCCACCAATTAGTCAAACTTATCTTTTGATGTCAATTGGTGTGGCCTTTAACACCTAAGTCCTCTTGGTCTCCAACTATTCTTCTCTCTCTTAGTCCTTGTTCCGGCTCTACGATCTTCTAACTTTGCCCGTACATGGCTTCTATCTTTTTATCCTAGCCTGTTGGCTCTTTAAGCTTTGATAGAAGTCTTCTGTGGTTGATCGTGGGCCCGTTAGTCCTCGAGAATCGCCCGATAGGGTCTCCTGCAAGTGAAAAAGCGCGTAATGAGATTCAACTAAAACGGATTGATACTAGACTATCCGAAATGCGTATATTTCATGCAAATAATAGATTTTCATCTAAATAATGCATTCTACGCAATGGAAGAAACTCTTACGTGGAAAAGTCGACGAAAAGACAAGTTTTACGTAGGAGAATACGACATCGCTATAAGGATAATGACTTAAAATAAGCACTTTTGAGCGAATATCACACATCCACAACACCATACAAACAAAAGAAAAGAAAAACACACTAGTATGCACCTAAACACAATATGTGTGCATAAAGTGTACAAATGTGACAAATTAGACTAAGAAAATAAACCTAAACATGCATTAATCTAAGAAGAAAAGCCTAAGCATGCATCAACTAATAGCAAAAGAACACAAGCAAACAAACAAATGAAAATTACCTAAACTAAGAAAATGTAAAAGATTGGGTAGATCTTACATTGGGGTCCTTGATCAAGTCTTCTCGTACAAGTGTGAGCAATTTACATACCACTTCCACTTCCAAGTTACGATTGCTCACACTTGAGGCAAATCCTAGATCTATTATTATAAATTGGAGTTTAATACAAATCACTCCCTCACTTTCAGTCAAGAGACCTCACCATCACTCAAATTTACAAGTAAATAGAAATACAAGTAAATATACAACCTAACCTAAGGGGGTCTAAAGAGAAGATATACAAGTAAACAAAAAGAGTTAGTAACAATTCAAAATAAAGAGAGTTCAAAAGTTAGAGGTTAGGAGTTAGTTGCGAGTAAAGTAAAGATGTTAGATATTAGAAACTTAAAAGAAAAAAAAACTATAAAGAAAGGAAAAAAAAGTTAGTTGCTTGAATGTAAAGAGTTAGTAGCAAGAAAGTAAAGAGTTAGAGTGTTAGGGAGTTAAAATGTTAGAAGATTAGAACAATAAGAGGAACAAAGTGATGGATGGTTAGAAAAAGAAAAAAAAAATGTAGTAACCCTTGTTCTTGTCACCAATTGCCAATCCCCGGCAACGGCGTCAAAAAACTTGTTACAACTTTGATTGTACACACTCTTAAGAAGAGAATCCAATAATGTATCTCTTAAATATGATATGATGTAGATGCAACAATGTTCTCCCTAGACAACAAAGAGTATGTGTAACAAAGTGAAAGTGAGTGTAACTAGGGATGTCAAGTTGTAGTTAGTTTTAAAATCATGGATTTTCCATGGTTGAACCACAAGGATTGGGAGCGAATGACTAGTGCAAGTGTTACCACAAGTGGAAAGAGAAAAAAATGAAAAGAAGAGTAGTGTGTGATGTGTAGTGAATGGATGCTATGAAATGAGAGAAAAGGTGTGCAAATGGTTGAATGTACCACCAATGGTGGGCAAATTTTTGAGGAGAAAAACTATAAGAGAAGAAGAGTGCTAGGGCATTAAGATTTGGCCTAGACCCTTCTCCTTTGCTCCTTAATGAGTGTAGTCCAAGAAGGGAAGAAACAACTAAAGAGTTGCTCTCCCACCAAAGATAAAGAAATGAATCGCAAAGATGAAGTAAAAAAGTGATATTCCCACTAAGGCATTTTTAGATAATAAAATCAAAACTAGAACATTCTAGTGTGTGAGTGCAAATATGTGAGTTCCTAAATATCTATAATGCAAGACATAATAGATCAAAAGAAATGACAAAAGGACTCACAAAAACAAGTAAAAGAAATACCTCAAATCTACATTAATGTTTTGATGTCCAACTATGAAGTATACATGACATACAATATGAAAGGGTACAAAACAACTTCATTAAAGTATTGGGAAAATCTCTACAATAAAGCTCTCATAAACATGGATCTACACTAAATAAGTCACAAAAGGGAGAGGGAAAATGCCTCCTCTCTAGCCCTAGCTAAGGGTCTAGCCAACCATGGTGTGGATGGCCATGAAAACTAAGTAGAAAAAGAAAATAAGAAAGAGGAGATAAGGGACTTGCTTGAGATTCTTGGGCTCTCTAAAGTAGACTCACTAGAGAAAGGAAGAAGGCCCTCTCATAAGCTCAAAGTGAGCTTATATAGATGATGGAAGGTGGTGAAGTGGAAGGTGATGTGGATGAGTGATAGGTGGAGATGAGGTGGAAAGTGGTCAAAGGGGAGCTCATTCTTGTTACCAAAATGGTATAAGAGATTCAAATATAATCAAAAGAGTGCCCAAGGTCAAGCTCAAAATGGGAGGGGTACACATGGGAGAAGGAGATGTGTAAGAAGTGTAAGAGGCTAGGTGGAAAACAAGCTAGAAAGAGACATGTTATAGGCTTGAGAGAAGACAAGGCCTATTATTTACCACATTGAGCATTCTCCTTCTTGACTTGTCCCTTTCACCCATGTGAAGGCTCCATGTGGCTTTGATGGCTTGAGAATCCTCTAGAAGGCTCCAATTGCTTGGGATGGCTCCATAAAGGTGTAATGGCTTCAATGGCTCTCATGGCTTGAACAAGTGACTTCATGGCTTGCATGGCTTCATGGCTTAAAATTTTATGATAAGCCTCCTAAGAGACTTCAATGGCTTGCGCAAAAATCTCTCATGCAACGAATGTCCTATAGGTATAAAATATGCACGTAATGAGGGTCTAAATTGGATAAGTTGTGCATGAAACACCTAGGATGCATATTACATTAAAATGTGAAGTTATAAGCTCATGAAACTCGATAATGCCCTAAAGTTAATGGATAATAAGCACAAAATGAGCATTATCAATCTCTTAATATAAAACTTTTGCATTGAAGCTCATGTGACAAATCCAGGTCAACCACCAAGATCCACACACGCTCACGGATAGTCTCCTAGCCGACTTTAGGTCTAAGTCGGTCTAACCACTCAACCACCTTCACCAGGGGATTCATGCACCACATACCAATCAGTTGGATCATCCAATCTCATATCATCTATAATCTGAAAAAACTTACATACGAAAATATCGAGAATTATTTCGATAAACATTTCCCTCCAAAACTTTTATTTTTAGAAATTCCCTTCTCGAAAATCTCTAAATCAACAAGATAAATGAAACTCGAGAATTCATAAAAACAAATAAGGTCGAAAAAATTGACATGCTACTTTTGGAGTTATAAAAATATATATAATAAAAAATTTGATATATAAAGGACTATTTTATCATTTTTAAACAAAATAACCAAAATTGCATCTAATTAATTAATTACGTATAACGACTAATTATTAATTAATTATTTAATAATATTATAATATTTTATTTTTATAATATATGATACTGACGCAAGAATCGCTCAATTTCGAGTTGTAGAACTCAAAATATCGTGATTTGAATATTTTTAGTCATGTCGGAATTTATTGTTCTTCCGGAAAAGAGGCATCCTCTAGCCGAAATTTCACTATTTATCAAATTTTTCATATATATATATATATATAATTTTTCTTGGGTTAGTCCTACATGACCATCCCTTATGTTTTATATAATAATTATATCTCATGTGTTATAATGAGGGATGATGTCACATAGTTGACATCACCCTAGTGATGTCACATGTGGGACTCAAAATTCAAACCCACGTGGTAACAAGATAAGTTGCTTGGACCAAGGCAACGATATGGTGTAGCGGCGTCGCGCTAAAAACGTGTCTCACGATCCTACCTTTAATGTACGTGGTCTAACTTCATGATCTATGTGCAGGCAGAGGTCGTAAGATCGGGTGTCCTAGGTGTAAAACAACGATCAGAGTCTCACGGCTACATCCGTTCAGCCCAATTCTAAATGATGTCACCCAAAAAAGCCATTTTGCTTCTATTCTAGTTTGACTTTCGCGAACTGCTAATGTACCGTTATTCTTACAAAAATTTTGAAAGAATTTCAATGAACATTAGATATACCTATCTTAGGGTAAAATGATGTAACGGATCTCGTGGTGATGTCCGTTCGGCCAAATTCTTAGCAGATTTGTGAAAGAATGGCTGATATTATCCGATTTTGATTTCGTTTTGATACTGATAACACACGGTTTAGCTATACTTAACCTACAATGGTCGATAAGGTTCGAGGTTCGACCAAAATATATGGTTTGATAAATCAGGAGTACCATTGCTTCTTAGATCAATTTGGTTGCCACGAGTCTCAAGGAAATCCACACTTTATCAATCTTTCTGAAATCGAACTTGATTTCTTATATTAGCCAGAAAAAGTTGTACAACCTTACTGACGATCTTAGCCACTACTGGATATACCTTACTTGGGGTAATTTGACATGTCGGAACCCATGGTGAAGTTTGTTTAGTCTAATTTCATTTGTATCTTGTCACACAATACACGATACATTCCAACTCTGGTTCGTATTCGCAACTAAAAATTCCCAAAAGGTTTGATAAGGTTACCGAGTAACTTCCGATCATTAATTAAAAGATTTCCATTTCTATTAATTTTGCTACTTCCAACTTGCCTAGGGCTCGGATCTCAAGAATCTAATTCTAATAGAATCAATTCGACGGTTATAATTTCTCGGGGTTTTACATTCTCTCCTCCTTACAAAAAATTTCATCCTCGAAATTTGGAGCGTATCTAGTCAATCTCTCAAATCCAGTCCAACTGAATCAAACTAGTCAACAAATCAAATTTGCCAAATCCAATCAGAGTGGTTAATAGATAATTGTAGCTAAACCTAATCAGATCGATCAACTAAATCAATAAAATAAACCTAGTCAAACTGGTCATCTACTAGATCTAGTCAACTTAGTTGGACTGGTAAAACTAATTAATATAGTCGACCTTAGTCAAACTGGTAAACTAAAACAATCAGTCGACAAAATCAGCCGGTAGAACTACTCTGTTACCCAATCAAATTGGTCCCACTAATCGAATTGGTTAACTAGTCAGACTTCGTAGACTAGACATTTAACACTAGAGTGATTTTCTTATAATCTTTTCCAAATCCTCAATCGATTCTTCTAGATCTTCATCTAAATCTTCCTCTAAGTCTTCTATTGGCTCCCTTTATAGATCATCTTTTGGTCCTCTGGATCCCTTTCTAAGTCATATTCAGATTCTGTTGGTTGAACTGGATCTCTTTCTGGAACGTACTCTGATTCTGATTAAAACATTTATGAACCATTTACGGTCTCTTCAAACTATACCCATTCTTCTTGTGGATTTAAAATTTCATTATGTGGTCCATTGATATATATATTCTCTCTCCTAATGGATTTATATCCCTTGTATCTTTTGGAATGCTATTGTCGCTCTGACTATTAGTTGTATCTCCACTCTACATTGTATTCCCTTAATCAGAAGCACTCTTCAAGTACTGATATATCTCTATCGCAATTAAAGTATACTTATGAAATATAAATCATTTGTATAACAAGCATTTATTCTTTTAAGGCTTTTAACTTTTTAAAGGCTTTTAGTCTTGATGTATTTTAATTTCTTTGTCTCACTCAGACATATCTAATGTCTAAGTTTCTTCGCCCAGACGGAAAGAAAATGTTGGGCGCTCTGATACCATCTCTGTCACACCCCAAAATCTAACATAGATCTCGAGGTGTGAGCGGTTCACCTAATGGTCTTCTTATCCATACAATCACTACGCTCTAGAGTTATAATGATAACTCCAGACACTGGTAAGGAGCGAAAATAGGGTCTCAAGTGTTATATACAGCTATATTTCTATTCTCCAAAAATAATTACAATGATAATGTGATAAAATGTACTCTAATCATGAGAATTTAGAATTTATAAACGATAATGATCTCGGTAATGATAATTTATATAATAAATGAGTATCTGATAATTCTAAATAAGTACAGAGCCAAAAATACACAACAGAACTATACGGAAGCAATACCTAACAACGCCACCTTTCTCTAACAAATCTTAGTAATTCTTTTCTACCGACATGCTCCAATCAATCGCTTGATTTGTCGAATATCCTCGATCATTTGCAAAAGGTCTGGGAGTGGGTGAGCTTTTGGGGAAAAGCCTAGTAGTGGGGATGTGGTTTAAACTACTCATGATTTCATCTCCAGGAAAAAAATAGTCAATAAAAACATAAAAACAAAAATCATAAGACAGTAACATGCATACTCCATTGACATACAATTACAGTATTCAAAAAATAATAATACAAGAACTTGTATTTAAAACAATGATAATATACTGCAAATAAAAATCTGAATATATGACATCAAAATCATGTAACTCGAATACTCAAATCTGCCAACGTGTAACCACAATAACGTATAGATAATAATTTTGATGATGCAGAATTTAAAGAGATTTCACCTTAGGCTACGACTGGTATACCTGCTCCGGTCGAGGCTTGCCCAATAGGCTATAAAGTGTAAAACTATATCTACATAATTATTTAGTAGAAATAAAAATGCAGTATTATAAATTTCATTAATCGATAAGAACAAAAATCATATTGAATGATTTCAATTAACAATAATTGATAGAATTTAAAATGCATTATCAAAATTGGAAATTTAAACAATATATTAGACAGCAATCAGTATGTCTATATCTCATCAACTAATAACACACAAGTCGGATAGTCTATTTATCTTAAAGTGAAGAAGTCACGACTAGTATAAAGCTCTAATCTAGCAAATATCTTGTGGGACCTACACCTATTAATCCAATAAGTAGTTTGCGTTATTATGTAGTGTTTGTGGATGAATTTTTTAAGTATTGTTGGCTATTTCCTTTACATTAATGTGACCAACTTATAGATCTCTTTGCCAGTTTTAAAATGAAATAGAAAATCTTCTTGGTTGCACCATCAAAACTCTTTCAACCGATGTTGTTGGTGAATACGCTAGCCAACTGTTTAAAATTTTTTGAATTGTTATGGGATCTCTCATCAATCCTACCCTCACACTCCTGAACAAAATGAGACAACTGAATGAAAGCATCGTCATATTGTCGTAATTGGTCTCAAGCATCTACGCCTGACAGTCGGGGAGATAAGGGTGACCCACCCCCCTCAACTTTGTAATTCATTAATTTATTTTTACTTTCCAAAAATACACTTTTACTTTGGTCCCCTTGACTTCGTGCTTCGTGTGCCACCTTGCCCCCTAGAACAAAATCCTAGCTCTGTAAAGAATATTTCCATATTCTAATTTGGCAAAGATTCTGTGTGACATAAAACATTTAATGTAACCTTACCTACGAGCACCAGTGTAGTGTGAAGATGTCGTGGTGTGCATACTTCGCCGACTACGTGAAGACTAGAAGACAGAGACAGCAAGGATCAAATGGTTGATGACAAGAGTCATCTGAGTAACTGTCCATTTGTCGGTTATAGATCGTATACGGTCGATTAGGAAGGTAAGTGACTTAGTGACCATAGGAATAGATTTAAAATGAACAAAATATAATGGTCAAACCTAGTCAATTGACAAACCCGAGTCTAAGTCAATTTTATTGACTTCTGAGAAAGTCCGATCGATTGGACAAAGCCCAATCGATTGGAGACCTCTATGAAATCGATTGGAGTTTATGGGATAGAAACTAATTTAAGTCCGATTGATTGGATTTTGTACAATCGATTGGATTTACGAAAGAATAACCCATCCGTACAAGACCAATCGATTGAACTTAGCCCAATCAATTGGACCCAGAGTACAATTGATTGGACTTCACACGGATTGAGTCTTTTCAAATCCAAAATTCTAGTCTCCACTCATCCCACTTTCTAAATAGACTGGGCTACGAATTCTATAAATATAACTCCTCTCTGGCTTTACAAAATACACTTCTACACTTTAGAATACAGAGAAGAAAGTTTTATTTATCAAGAGTGTCCATTCTAAGAGCAAAAAGTCTTTAGTTCTCACAACTATCTTGTGAGCTTTTTCTCTTCTAGATCATAGTCAAAAGCTTGATCTCTTATTCAGCTTAGGTCTTCCACATAGAAACTTGACCTAGTAGTCTGAGAGTACCAGTGCGTCTCAATACTATTTGAACGACTTAGGGTTCAGGGTGTACTGAATCCTTCACCTTCAGCAAAGGTTGGAGAGTTGAGAATTAAGATCGGAGTCCGCAATCTATCTTGATTAGATCAAACGACAAAAAGATAATATACCACGGATGTATATTTGATTTGAGTCGATTGTGATAATCATTTATCAAACAATCAAGACATACGATTTTATCCCCTTACCATAGACCAGTAAAACTGTGTAGGTATAATTAATTTTAAATACCTAATCAACCCCCCGTTCTAGGTATATTAAGTTAAAGAAAACGGACCGGTGGAATTTCATATTCGACCTTGTAAAGTGCTACAACAAACAACTTGTATACTTGCAAGAAAATTTTACCCTAAACATTTGGTTCAATCATTTGGATCAAAACTCCGGGCGTAACAAGTTTTTGGCGTCATTGCCGGGGATTGCAACGTGTAGTGAGAATGTGGTTTACGACAATCTACAAATTCTAATCAACATCTAACTTCTAATTATTTTATTTATTTACTTCAGTACATTTTTCTATTTATTTACTTCAGTGCCTTTTTTATTTATTTACTTTAGTACCCTTTTTTTTTATTTACTCAGTACCTTTTTATTTATTTATTTACTTCAGTATATTTTTTTATTTATTTACTTTAGTACCCTTTTTTATTTATTTACTTCAGTACTTTTTTTTATTTAGTTCCTCAAGTAGTTAGGATTTGCTAGAACCTAAGCCATGTTGTTTGGATTTCATCACCCACTCACAAAAACAAAAAAAAATAAAATAAAAAATTTTCAATTATTTTGGAAGTCGGGAAAATCTGTGCACACTCCCACGGTAGGTCTAAAAAGAACTATAAAGCCTAAATCACTAGAAGGAAGCCGAAAAATTCGTGCACACTCCCACAGTAGGATAATAGCGCATACGAACAATATTGAGCATTTAACAGGTTGAAAAGAGGCATCACTTTGCCTTAAGCTAAAAGAGGTCACCACTTTGACCTAGGGTTGATCAAGCATCGCTAAAAGTTGAAAAATTCTTAACTATCAATTTAAGCATGGATAAGTGGTTCCGGTAAGCTTGTTCCACTTCCTTGTTACTCTGCTTTGTAGATATGATAAAACCTGTGCATCAACTACAAGTGAATTGGGAAGCTCAAATATACTTGTATATGTGTCTTGACTATTGCCTTATCGCTGTGAGAATAGAAGACCCTTTAGGAGGTGCATGCATTCTTGTGTGAATTTTTGACTTACCCTATTTGTATGTCCAGTTGGATATGGTACAATACAAATCATTTAAAAAGGACTAATTTTGTGATTGGAGATTCATCTCCTAATTCGCTTGAAAAATACTCTAAATATTTTGATTTGAGTTCATCTGAAAAGATGGAGGATAATGGAAGCAATCATGGTGACAATGAGGTACCCAATATAAACAATCATAATGATGATGTGCCTTTTAGGACTCTATGTGACTATTTGTAATCAACAAGAATAAGCACTCCTTGTATGGTTTTTCCTACTAATGAGGGCAGTATTGACTATATTCCAGGAGTGATACAGTTAATACCAAAATTCCATGGCCTTGATTCAGAAAGTCCATACTTACATTTAAAGGAGTTTGATGAAATAATAACTACTTTGCATTATGATAACGTGTCTAATGATATAGTTAGGCTCAAGTTATTTCCCTTTTCTTTAAAAGAGAAAGCCAAATCATGGCCACACTCTTTGTGACCTAAGACCATAGGAACATTGCATGAGATGACTAGAGAATTTCTGAAAAAGTTTTTCCCCGTTCATAAGACCAATACATTGAGACACAACATCATTAATTTCTCTCACAAGGATAATGAAACATTTTTTCAATGTTGGGAGCACTTTAAAGAACTCTTATTAGCTTGTCCACATCATGGTTATGAAACTTGGAGTGTTATTAGCTTCTTTTATGATGGTTTAACATCCAACATGCGTCAATTTGTGGAAATGATGTGCAATGGTGAGTTTATAACTAAGGGTCCTGATGAAGCTTGGGACTATTTTGACCTCCTAGCGGAGAATGCTCAAAGTTGGGACACTACTGATAAAATAGACAAAACTAAATCGGTGTCTAACTCAAAAGGAGGTATGTACCTCCTAAGAGAAGAGGATGATTGAAAGTAAGATTTTTCCGTATCGTTGAATCGGAAACCCTAACTTCAACACATTTTTAATTAATCCGAGACTTTTAACCTGTAGAATGAGCAATTTTGCACAGTGGCTTGTGTCGGATGTCGATCCGCACTCGGGATTAGTCGGATTAGCGCGAATAAGAACATAAAATGACGGGAAATTTGCAGAGAATGGAACATAATATTATTCAAATCAACTTCATTCAATCGAACATGTCTCTTACAATCAAGTAAAAATAACTAAATTATAAAGCAAAAAAAAAAAAAAAAGAATAAACTAGAGAGAGAAGGAGAGAACTAGAGAGAGAAAATAGAGAAATCTAGAGAGAGAAATTAGAGAGGAGATTGTAGAGATAGAGAGAGAAATAAGAGAGTGGGAAAAGACAAGAAGACAGAGAAAGGATGAGAATACCTTGGAATGACTTACCGGGGATCAGCCCGTGGAGTTCGGCCAATGAATGCACAAGGGAGAGTGCAAATTGATGTGGAAAACTTGCTGGTTCGGTCTTGGAAAGGATCGGCCACTTTGGAGGCTGTGCATGATGGTTATGAATAGTGGATGATGAACACGCTGGTAGCAAGTGAGGAGGTGCTGTCCATGGTGGCTGTTGGTTCCTTATCAGTGAAGATGGAGGTGCTCTTGAGTGGGAGAAGATGAGGGCGTTGCAGGTGGGTTGCAATGGAGGCCGTTAGTTGCTGGCCACGATGGTTTCAGTTCGGTGGGCTGCAAGGGAGGAGCCCGGAGGCGCTAACAGGCGCTGGTTAATGGAGAAGGCGGTAGTGAAGGGGGCGGCGTGATGCAGCAGGCGGAGCTCGAGGATGTGGAGGTGCTGCAAGTGGTGGCAGCCGTGGATGGTGGTGGTGGTAGAGGCGGACTGGTGCAGGCGGTGATGAGGTGATAGAAGACGTGCTGCACACAGCAGCAGGGAGCGCAGGCGAGAGGAGGAAGAAGGAGCAGAAGAAGAAGAAGAAAGAGGAGGCGGAGCAAAGGAGTTGCAGACCTGCCGGAGTTGCAGGTCTGTCCGAAGAGGGAGGAGGCGGAGCAAGGTCAATGGGCGGCAGCAGCAAGGAAGAGAGGTTGCTGCCCGCGGCAGCAGGCGGTGCTACGCACAGGTGGAGAACGATCAAGTGAATGAAGAAGAAGACAAGTAAGAGGACAGATCCGGCGAGCTTCTCGCCGGAATCAATGGAGAAGAAGAAGAAGAAGAAGAAGAAGAAGAAGAAGAAGAAGAAGAAGAAGAAAAAGAAAAAAAAGAAACGGCCTGCCGTTGGAGGGAGAACGCGGGGGGGATTGATAGGGGGGAAGAGAGGAAGAGATGGGAGGGGGATTAGGGTTCGAACGAACCCTTCTCCCTCCTCTTATAAAGCTCCCTATTTCCATTAATGGAAATAGGGTATTTTTTGAAAATAAAAAATATTTTTTTTTTTTTTTTTTTTTTTTTTTTTAAGTAAAAACCTACTTTTCTATGGGGAATCTCCCCAATTAGTGGACCCCCCATTTAATTAAAATTATTTTTGAAATTCGCGGGGTCCACTAACTGGTCGGTCAGCGGGTCGATGAAGATGGGCCCGGCTATTGGCCCTCATGGGTTGATGATGTCCATCATCTCACAGAATGATGTGACAGACAGTCTGATGGCGATCGGATGGATGGTGACTTGATTGGGACTCAGATTGGTAGATCGACGGATCTAGAGAGATCCAACGGTCCGATTGAAGATCCAACGGTCCGATGGAAGATCCAACGGTCAGAAAGCTAAGGGAGATGAGATAGAGCTGATAGGCAGGAGTTCTGGGGTTAGGTCAGTAGATTCGAGGATCGAGAGATGAAGAGAGAGAGAGAATAAGGAGAGATGAGAGAAAAAGTATCAAAAAAAATGGAAAAAAGCACTGGCGGAGGGTCTGGAACCCTGTTCTTCACTGTGACCATCCTCACGCTTCTCCAGTAGAGTCGACTATCATTCTTTGCTGACTCATGTGGCTTTAAACGCTTTGGTCCATCTCTTGGTCATTGGCTCTCCTGCTCTCTTCGTTCTTTGGGCCGGCTTTTTGGTCCTCATAGTTGGCCCATATCTTTTAGTCATAGCATGTGGGCTCTTTAAGCTTTGATAATGGGCTTTCCTGATCGATGTGGGCTCGCAAGTCTCGAGAATTGTCCCATCGGGGTTTCCTGCGACAGAAGAAGCGTGTAATGAGACTCTATCAGAATGACTACATGTCTAGACTTCCGAAAATGTGTTTAATGCATGCAAATATACCATTTCGTCCAGAAAAGTGTGTTCTACGCAACACAAGAGACTCTTACGTAGAAAAGTAGGTAAATAAAGTATTTTACGTAGGAGAATGCAATAACGCTAAAAGGATAATTGCTTAAAATAAGCACTTTTGAGCGAATATCACAACCCCCAACCAGCATATTGCCAATCCTTGGCAATTAGTGCAAAATAAGTGAGCTTAAAAGGGCTCTGCACATGCTGCACACTTTTTCATATTAGCTCAGGGGAAACACCGTTCGTCAAATCATTGAATTGATGCAAAAATAGTTACATGCTAGCGAAGAGTTGGAGTGTTTTGGCAAGACTACAGACTGATAATCATGACCCAGAATATTCAGACTCTGCGTGTGTGTGTGCTCAATATTCTCATCATCCGACAGTAAAGATTTCCAAATCACCTCTAAGTTTTTATGCCTCGACCTCAAATCTCACATGTTTAGCACTCAGAATAGAATCACACAAGAAGGGTTTTCTTCTTTTTCTCTCAATTTATATGTGAGGAGATGTATTTAATATAAAGAGGCAAAAGATCTCACATATGTTTTATTTGAAGGAAGGACATCTTTAACAGAAGAAGATCTCATGATTGGAATACCACTTCACTCGGGAACGTCAGATCAAACTCTATAGCTTATCTTTCTCCAATCTCCACATTTTATGATCGTACTATCCTAGAATCAAGTAGGACTTTCCTGGGTTGTAATGAGGCTTAGGTCAGGTGTAGAGAGATAAAGGGATACAGGATTTCAAAGATCTTGAGAGGATATTGTCATTTTCTTGCATTTTTCCTGCGACGTAACACCATTATCTGGTTCTTTTTCCTTTTTTCATATTTTTCTCTTGTTCTTGATATTTTTGAGACTGCTCAATTTCTTTTCAGCACTTTTTCATACTTTCTTTCCATATTTTGTTTTCAGCTTGAACCACTTTCTTTTCCTTTTGATTTTTCTTCTTTACTTTTCTTTTCACGGTACACCCACATCAGTTATTTTTTTATCCTTCTCAAAAGTAGGGTAGCTAGTAACACTTCGTAGCTGAACTGGGTTTTTGGTTAATGGGCTTACAAAGAAAAGGCTTTTATAGAAGGGTTCAAGGGGTTTCTAGTGAAGTATAATTCAGGTGAGTAAAAAGGCTGAATGGTTCAGAAAAAATGGCCTAAATCATTTTCTAGGGTTTGCACTATCATGTATACTGTCTTGACTGGATACAAAGAAGGTTCTGTCGTAGTAATCCAATGTTGATGTCGTTCTGAGTTCCATGATCGAAGCAAAAGATAATGAGATCTCTCAACGAATATTGCGGGCATGAAGAATAGTGAGTCATCCATTGACTCAGGATTATTGTATAACCTCTGAAATGATTAAAGGCTCGAAAGCTCACTGGGTTAGGTCTCCACAATTATTCTCACAGGATCTCTAGAGTTTCAAAACTTAGGATGACTCTGATGTTGATAGTGTACAATTGTGCCAAATCTGAGTTTTTCTGAGTTTTCAAACCTGCTGTAGCCACGCTTGACTTGACTCAAAGCTAACCTTAAACAAAAATTGACATCCTCAATACTAACTTAACGGAGGTTTTCAGCTAATCAAAGTCAGGGTATTTGACACATTTTTGAAATTCTAGAAAACTTTTGGAGAACATCGGAAATCACCCCAAAAACCTTTTTTTTTTTTTTTTTTTTTTTTTTTTTCAAAATGAAGACATGAGTTTTGGTAAATACCCACCCCCAACCAAAATATAGCACCGTCCTCGGTGCTCATGACCGGGATATAAAATGATGAAAGATCGGTGATGATGATGCAAAGGTTCAGGGAGGATGTTACCAAGTGGGCAGAAACTCGACAGTGTGTGGTACCTGATGAATGTAGCTGCATTTTCGATGATAGAACAGTAATAACAAATGCATGAGACTCATGTACTTCTAGGAATACCGGAATTGCCTTTCCGAAAGCGCTAAGTTTTACGTCTTCAGCCAGACATGACGGGGGTATATCAAGTACCCCCAACCAAGTTGGAGCTCAGGAGACTGAGTGGATCATCAGTCGACATAGGCAGGATCGATGAGATCAATTTCAAAAGTCTGAATGAACGACACATCAAGTTCATGGAATTGTTTTAGACGCTGCCCATTTACCTGGAATGAGGAGTGATCCTTGGGGTCCTCAATAGTGATTGCCCCAAAGGGTGTGACTGCTGTGACCGTATAAGGACCGGTCCACCTAGATTTTAGTTTCCCAGGGAAGAGATGGAGACGAGAATTATAAAGAAGGACCTTCTGTCCTGGATGGAACTCTTTCCTGAGGATGCTCTTGTCATGTATCCACTTCATTTTGGCTTTGTAATTCTTGGACAAGTTGTAGGCATCATTTCTAAGTTCTTCTAACTCATTCATTTGAAGTTTCCGCTCCTCCCCTGCGGAGTCTAGGTCGAAATTGAGCTTCTTAATGGCCCACAGGGCACGATGTTCAATCTCTACCGGAAGATGACAGGGTTTCCCAAAGACCAGACGATAGGGAGACATATTGAGTGGGGTCTTGTAGGCGGTTCTGTATGCCCATAAAGCATCAGTGAGACGAGTAGACCAGTCTTTACGTGTGGTATTGACTGTCTTCTCCAAGATCTGCTTGATCTGACGATTAGAAACCTCCACTTGACCACTAGTCTGCGGATGATAAGCTAGGGCAACCTTGTGGGTTACCCCATACTTTTTCATTAATTTCTCGAATATCCTATTGCAGAAATGGGTGCCCCCATCACTAATGATGGCCTTAGGGGCACCGAATCTGGCGAAGATGAACTCCTTTAGGAATTTGACCACCACTTTGTGGTCATTGGTCTTGGTGGGAATGGCTTCTATCCATTTGGATACATAGTCTACCGCAAGGAGAATGTACTCAAAACCATAGGAAACTGGAAAGGGGCCCATGAAGTCGATGCCCCAAATGTCAAATATTTCATCGACCTGAATGGGAGTGAGGGGCATCATGTTCCTCTGGGAGATGCGGCCTAGATGCTGGCAATTAGGACAGGTTTTGCAGTAGATATGGGCATCTTTAAATAGTGTAGGCCAGTAGAATCCGGATTGCAGGACTTTTTCTGCAGTTTTCTTAGTACTGAAATGCCCACCACAAGGTTGGTCATGACACGAGGACAAGATACTGAGTTGGTCCGACTCAGGGACACAGAGACGAATGATCTGGTCAGGACAGTATTTATACAAATAAGGGTCATCCCAAGAGTAGTACTTAACTCTTGCTAGGAATTGGCTTTTGTCCTGTTTTGACCAGTGTGAAGGCATTTCTTCGGTGACAAGGTAGTTGACAATGTCAGCATACCAAGGATTAACAGAGATGGCGAACAGTTGTTCGTCTGGAAAGGTTTCAGGGATGGGCTGGGTGTCGAAGGATGACTCTAAAGTCAGTCTAGACAAGTGATCAGCCACTACATTCTCAGTTCCTTTCTTATCCTTAATCTCGAGGTCGAATTCTTGCAGTAAGAGAATCCATCGAATTAATCGAGGCTTGGTTTCCTTTTTCGACATGAGATAACGAAGGGCTGCATGATCAGTGTACACTACCACCTTAGTGGCTAAGAGGTACTGACGGAATTTATCAAGGGCGAAGACTACCGCTAGGAGTTCTTTCTCAGTGGTAGAGTAATTCATTTGGGCAGAGTTAAGAGTTTTGCTCGCGTAGTAGATCACGTGTGACCTTTTGTTAACTCTCTGCCCTAGAACGGCTCCTAAGGCGTAGTCAGAAGCATCGCACATTACCTCGAAAGGTAGAGTCCAGTCCGGGGAACGGATAATGGGCGCAGTAGTGAGCTCAGATTTGAGACGCTCAAATGCCTTGACACAGTCAGCATTAAAGTCGAAAGGACTATCTTTGGCCAGAAGGTGGGATAGAGGTCGAGCGATTTGAGAGAAGTCCTTGATGAATCGCCTATAGAATCCTCCGTGTCCCAAAAAGGATCGGATGTCACGCACGGACTTAGGAATGGGCAAGGTCGAGATGATATCGATTTTAGCTTTGTCGACCTCAATGCCCTAATGGGAAATGACATGTCCCAGAACAATGCCCTTCTTCACCATGAAGTGGCATTTCTCCCAATTGAGGACAAGTCTCTTGTCCTGACAACGGTGAAGTACAAGTCCTAGATGGTTCAGACAATCATCAAAGGATGACCCAAAAACTGAGAAGTCGTCCATAAAGACTTCGAGGAATTTTTCCACCATGTCAGAGAATATGCTCATCATACACCTTTGAAAGGTCGCGGGTGCATTGCAGAGGCCAAAGGGCATGCGCTTGTAGGCAAAAGTGCCAAAGGGACAAGTGAAGGTTGTCTTCTCGTGATCCTCAGGGGCGATTGGTATTTGATTATACCCTGAGTAACCATCGAGGAAGCAGTAATAGGAGTGACCTGCTAATCTCTCCAACATTTGGTCTATGAAGGGTAAAGGAAAATGGTCCTTCCTAGTGTTGGTGTTGAGTCGTCGGTAATCGATGCAGACTCTCCACCCTTTCTTCAGGCGCTGGGTCACCATTTCCTTGTTCTCATTTTCCACAACTGTGAATCCTGCCTTTTTAGGGACGACATGAATAGGACTCACCCATTTGCTATCAGAGATGGGATAAATGATACCCGCATCTAACAGTTTAAGGACCTCATCCCGGACTACATCCTTCAAGACGGGGTTCAACCTCCTCTGGTGTTCTCGCGAGGTTTTGGATTCATCCTCGAGATAGATGTGATGTTGGCACACCGAGGGGTCTATGCCTCGAATATCATCTATAGTCCAACCTATCGCAGATTTGTGCTCGTTGAGCAGCTCGAGAAGTTTCTTACGTTTACTCTCAGACAAAGCGGAAGCAATAATGACAGGGTAAGTTTCCTTAGGACCAAGATAGGCATAGGAAAGATCTGTGGGAAGAGGCTTAAGCTCCAATATTGGAGCAGATGAAGTAGAAATAGGTGTCACAGAAGACACAGATTGAAGAGGTTTGACTTCGGTAGGTACAGGAATGATGGGTTCTCTGGCCATGGTTATCAGAGGCTCGAACTCGATGAGTGGAGCGGGGATCTCTATCAGTGGAGCAGTCTCCAAAAGATCATTGAGATCAGAAATAGCTGACTCTGTTGCCAAGTCAGCTCCAAAGTGTTCTAGACACTGCTTAAGAATATCTTCGGTGGAGTCCGGGATTAGACTCTCAACGGCACACATTTCATCGGTCACTTCGCGATCGGCATCTTGTTGCATTAAACGAAAGATGTTGACCTCAGCTTTGAGGTTACCGAAAGCAATGGACATGTTTCCGTCCCGGCACCCGATGTGTGCGTTCGCGGTGGCAAGGAATGGACGGCCTAAGATGACCGGAATGCGGTTATCCTGACACGGCTCGGTGTCAAGAATGATAAAGTCCACAGGATAATAAAAGTCAGCGACTTTTACTAGGACATCTTCAATGATTCCTCTTGGAATCTTGATGGACTGATCAGCCAATTTCAGGGTGACATTGGTAGGTTTCATATCTTTCAGTCCTAACTGCTGATATACCGAGAATGGTATGAGGTTAACGCTAGCCCCTAAATCTAGCAAGGCAGTGCAGCTAAAGTTGTCTCCAATTTCACATTGGACAGTTGGGCTACCTGGATCCTTGTGTTTGATCACACTATTGCGTTGAATGAACGCGGTAGCTTTTTCGGCCAAGAAGGCAGCTTTGGGTACATGCGTACGCCGCTTAACTGTGCACAAGTCCTTGAGAAATTTGGCATAGGAGGGGATTTGCTTGATAGCAGAAAGGAATGGGATATTGATCTGGACGTCTTTAAAGACGTCTAAGATCTCTGAGAATTGCTGATCCCGCTTATCTTGGACAAGTCTGTCCGGGAAGGGAGGCTTTACTCGACAAATGGATTTGTCTTTAGCCTTAGATTTCTGCACAGGGATATCTGATGTTGGTGAAGAGGTAGAAGAAGCAGAGGTAGGATTGGTACTAGTTTCCTCTGTACGAGTGATGGGTGCTGGAGATTGCACCGGCGGTGGTTGGACTCCCATGTCCACAGTTTTTCCAGATCGTAGGGTGGTTACAGCTTGCACCTCCCCTTGACAGTTCTCATTCTGGCTCTGAGATTGGGAACCGATCTCATATATTGCTCCTTTGGCATTTCCTTTTGGGTTAGCAATGGGTTGGCTAGGAAAAATGCCTTTAGCTTTCTCAGCTTCCAAGTTGCCTAAGCGTTGCTCTAGACGAAGCATGGATTGTTGTTGCTGTTGCTCTAGGCGTTGCATAGATTGTTGTTGCTGAGTAATGAGTTGAGCTAGAAGGTCTTCAATACCGGATTTGGGGACCGACTGGTGGGGGGCAGCTAATGGGAGCTAAGGCACCAATTCGCGACTCGAGCTCATCGGGGCATTATAGTTATATGCTGGTGGATTAGTTGGGACAATCGGTTGGTTCTGAAAGTTCTGGGGAACTCTTTGCTGATTCTGAAATGTGCTCTGTTGTCCAGAGTATTGACCCTGTTGGAACTGCTGGTTCTGAGTAGATGGGTACTGATTCTGCTGATATTGTCCCTGATTGAATTGCCTATTGGGTTGATTGAACCCAGGAGGATACATGCCCTGAGGTTGACGTGGAGGTTGAGCTTGTGGTTGAGTAGACTGAGGCCTCCAAGAGAAGTTAGGGTGGTTTCTCGTGTCCGGATGATAAGATTGACTATACGAGTTCTGAGTGGGTGGTTTGTATGTGCTGAAAGCACAAACTTCTTCCTGAAGAGGATTAGACCATCCTTCATTCAAAGGACAATGCTCAGCAGTATGGGAGGGTTGCAGACAGAGGGTACAGGGTTCCATAGGGCTCTCGTGTCCCACATGCATGACTGGGGTAGACTGTTGAGTAGGCTTTTGGACAGACACAGCCAGTGCCGAGACTGACTTGCTCAATTCTTGAATGACAGATCGAAGCTCAGTATCAGCTGTAGCATCATGTCCCTTGGTTGTCCTTTGGACTGAAGTGGTTCGACTGAACTCTGAGTCAGTCGTCCAATGTTGAGAGTTTTCTCCTAACTCTCCCAAGAATTTGTATGCATCGGTCGGAGTTTGGTGCAGGAATTTTCCTTGGCACATTGACTCTACCATGGTACGGGACTCATCAGTAAGTCCCTTGTAGAAGACATGGACAAGATTGCCCTTGTCGATGCTATGGTGGGGACACTTAGTCAGGTAGTCTTGGAATCTATCCCATGCTTCAAAAAATTTCTCATCGGACTTCTGTCTAAAGTCCTGAATGAGTTGCTTCATTTGGTTGGTCCGAGTCATGGGGTAGAATTTAGACATGAATTTGCCCACCAATTCTTTCCAACTGCTGATTGAATCAGCAGGTAAGGAGTAGAGCCAATCTGAGGCTCGGTCTTTGAGCGAGAATGGGAAAACTCGCAGACGCACATTGTCATCATCGAGGTTCTGATTCTTGAAAAGTAGGATGACATGTTGGAATTCCCGAATATGGGAATATGGGTTTTCTCTTGGGAGACCACGAAAGGTAGGCAGCATTTGGATCGTCTGCGGCCTGATCTCAAATTGTACCGCCGTAGTAGGTGGGAGAACAATGCAAGTGGGCGGATTGGCAGAGATAGGAGCGAACGTCTCGATAAGAGGTCGTTCGACTGCCATGACTACAAAGGTAGTAGTACTGGGGGAGGCGGGTGGGGAAAGAGATGGGGAAGAATTCAGTGGAGGATCCACTGTAGGGACGTGATTCTCAGATCGAATCAAGCGCTTGTTCGGACGATTCCAAACGGGCATACGCGAATGAGGCAAGCTCTATACTTGGCAAAAAGTTGTCAGAGAGGAACACTATCCTAAATGATGCACACCAAGCACAGATAATCCTATTCTAAGCAATCAGGATATATTTTAGGAATTATCTTTGTTAGTTTTGGGGCTAGAGTAGATTATGACAGTGGGCGGACCACTGGTTTATCTTTTAACCGCCGGACTAACTGTTTTGCACTCAGAGGTTCTCACCAGGCTACACTCTTCAGAGCGAATCCTTTAGTACTAACTCTAGTTAACAACAAGGCAATCCGAAGCCTAGACAGACGTGTGGCACAATGGCTGACTTAAGTACGTCCCAGACTAACCGGATTGGTCAAGTGGATAAGAAGAGTGTTCCCTCGGGTTAAGCTAGGGTTGATGCGTGTTCCTAGTCCACACGCAACTAACCGCCGAATAGTCCAAGATGCCACGTCGAGCTCAGTGTACTTGAGTAGCAGGGACTTATGGGTGTGTTAGACAACAGGGACCCGCGCTCGTGGTCTTATTTCGATTGGATGTTAAGCGGGTTCGCTTTGCGTGGATTTTTCCTCGAACACCGGGCTAATTGGCGCTACTTCTTGATTCTTTTTATTATAGATGGATCCTGGGGAGCAATATCAGCTGGAGTGATGAGGTGGGTGATGAAATCCCACCAGTTTCAATTTTGGAGCTGGGTTTGCTCTCTTAGAGTTGATTGATTAACGGCCACGCCACGCAAGTCGAATAAGTTGTTGCTAAAAAACAAATAGACAAGCGGCAATGATGCACCCAATATGCTCTGTATCGCACTCAAGGCGAGGATAGAGACTTACCTCCCGTGGGCCACGCCACGGGGTCGCCTCCGTGGGTTAGAGAGGGGTATCCTAATGGGCTTGGGCCCGACTCCACCTCTTTGAGCTTTTGCTCTCTACCCACACTGGATCGTGTTCCTGCAGAAAAGTTAGATCACACGGTCTAGGTAGTCGGGATTCTATTTGGAAGATCTTTGCCTTTTTAGGGTTCACAGAACAAGCACTGGATTTAGGCAAGTTTTTGAATTAATTTCCAAGTTCGAGATGGGTTAAAATTTAGGAATTCTCAGATTGGAAAATACCTAGATTGGAAAGTTTCCCGAACTGTGGAGATCTTCCAAGAAAGATTTGATTGCGAGATCCCTTATAATTTTGGGAAATTTCCCAAAATTGAAATTCTTGCTAGATTTGGGGTGTTTCCTTTTGCAGACTTTTCCAAATTCGGAAGATTTCTAAAGATAGAAATTCTTCTAAAGAGGAAACTTCTAAGAGGGGAAACCCTAATTTAGCAAAGTTTCAAGATTTTAGAATCTTTCCAAAAATTGCAAATCCTTGATTGGTGATTTCTAAAAATCTGCAGAATATGAAACCCTAATTTTTTTGAATTTTGAATTTATTATTTTTTTGGTATTTTTCACTTAATCTAGGGTTTCTAAAAAAACCCTAGAACAAGATCTAGCAGTTATATGGAAAGCAGTAAAATTCCTAAATTATTACAAATTGCACTCGGCCTTCCGAGGCATTAAAAATAGTAATTTAAAAACTGCTAAAAATCAACAAAAACAAAAAATAGAAAGTTTCCCGAAAAGGTCGGGCTGTCCAAATTGAGCAGCTTTCCGATTTGGCAACTTTCCAATTCCGTCTTTACGTCCTTTTTCGCAGTCCCGAACACCCGAGCGGCAGCGGCGCCATTTGAAAGTAAGATTTTTCCGTATCGTTGAATCGGAAACCCTAACTTTAACACATTTTTAATTAATCCGAGACTTTTAACCTGTAGAATGAGCAATTTTGCACAGTGGCTTGTGTCGGATGTCGATCCGCACTCGGGATTAGTCGGATTAGCGCGAATAAGAACATAAAATGACGGGAAATTTGCAGAGAATGGAACATAATATTATTCAAATCAACTTCATTCAATCGAACATGTCTCTTACAATCAAGTAAAAATAACTAAATTATAAAGCAAAAAAAAAAAAAAAAGAATAAACTAGAGAGAGAAGGAGAGAACTAGAGAGAGAAAATAGAGAAATCTAGAGAGAGAAATTAGAGAGGAGATTGTAGAGATAGAGAGAGAAATAAGAGAGTGGGAAAAGACAAGAAGACAGAGAAAGGATGAGAATACCTTGGAATGACTTACCGGGGATCAGCCCGTGGAGTTCGGCCAATGAATGCACAAGGGAGAGTGCAAATTGATGTGGAAAACTTGCTGGTTCGGTCTTGGAAAGGATCGGCCACTTTGGAGGCTGTGCATGATGGTTATGAATAGTGGATGATGAACACGCTGGTAGCAAGTGAGGAGGTGCTGTCCATGGTGGCTGTTGGTTCCTTATCAGTGAAGATGGAGGTGCTCTTGAGTGGGAGAAGATGAGGGCGTTGCAGGTGGGTTGCAATGGAGGCCGTTAGTTGCTGGCCACGATGGTTTCAGTTCGGTGGGCTGCAAGGGAGGAGCCCGGAGGCGCTAACAGGCGCTGGTTAATGGAGAAGGCGGTAGTGAAGGGGGCGGCGTGATGCAGCAGGCGGAGCTCGAGGATGTGGAGGTGCTGCAAGTGGTGGCAGCCGTGGATGGTGGTGGTGGTAGAGGCGGACTGGTGCAGGCGGTGATGAGGTGATAGAAGACGTGCTGCACACAGCAGCAGGGAGCGCAGGCGAGAGGAGGAAGAAGGAGCAGAAGAAGAAGAAGAAAGAGGAGGCGGAGCAAAGGAGTTGCAGACCTGCCGGAGTTGCAGGTCTGTCCGAAGAGGGAGGAGGCGGAGCAAGGTCAATGGGCGGCAGCAGCAAGGAAGAGAGGTTGCTGCCCGCGGCAGCAGGCGGTGCTACGCACAGGTGGAGAACGATCAAGTGAATGAAGAAGAAGACAAGTAAGAGGACAGATCCGGCGAGCTTCTCGCCGGAATCAATGGAGAAGAAGAAGAAGAAGAAGAAGAAGAAGAAGAAGAAGAAGAAGAAGAAGAAAAAGAAAAAAAAGAAACGGCCTGCCGTTGGAGGGAGAACGCGGGGGGGATTGATAGGGGGGAAGAGAGGAAGAGATGGGAGGGGGATTAGGGTTCGAACGAACCCTTCTCCCTCCTCTTATAAAGCTCCCTATTTCCATTAATGGAAATAGGGTATTTTTTGAAAATAAAAAATATTTTTTTTTTTTTTTTTTTTTTTTTTTTTTTTTTTTTAAGTAAAAACCTACTTTTCTATGGGGAATCTCCCCAATTAGTGGACCCCCCATTTAATTAAAATTATTTTTGAAATTCGCGGGGTCCACTAACTGGTCGGTCAGCGGGTCGATGAAGATGGGCCCGGCTATTGGCCCTCATGGGTTGATGATGTCCATCATCTCACAGAATGATGTGACAGACAGTCTGATGGCGATCGGATGGATGGTGACTTGATTGGGACTCAGATTGGTAGATCGACGGATCTAGAGAGATCCAACGGTCCGATTGAAGATCCAACGGTCCGATGGAAGATCCAACGGTCAGAAAGCTAAGGGAGATGAGATAGAGCTGATAGGCAGGAGTTCTGGGGTTAGGTCAGTAGATTCGAGGATCGAGAGATGAAGAGAGAGAGAGAGAATAAGGAGAGATGAGAGAAAAAGTATCAAAAAAAATGGAAAAAAGCACTGGCGGAGGGTCTGGAACCCTGTTCTTCACTGTGACCATCCTCACGCTTCTCCAGTAGAGTCGACTATCATTCTTTGCTGACTCATGTGGCTTTAAACGCTTTGGTCCGTCTCTTGGTCATTGGCTCTCCTGCTCTCTTCGTTCTTTGGGCCGGCTTTTTGGTCCTCATAGTTGGCCCATATCTTTTAGTCATAGCATGTGGGCTCTTTAAGCTTTGATAATGGGCTTTCCTGATCGATGTGGGCTCGCAAGTCTCGAGAATTGTCCCATCGGGGTTTCCTGCGACAGAAGAAGCGTGTAATGAGACTCTATCAGAATGACTACATGTCTAGACTTCCGAAAATGTGTTTAATGCATGCAAATATACCATTTCGTCCAGAAAAGTGTGTTCTACGCAACACAAGAGACTCTTACGTAGAAAAGTAGGTAAATAAAGTATTTTACGTAGGAGAATGCAATAACGCTAAAAGGATAATTGCTTAAAATAAGCACTTTTGAGCGAATATCAATGATCTTAATGCAAAGGTAGCTAGTTTGACAAAAAAACTTGAGGCCATAGAATGTAAGAATGTAACTGTAGTCAAGACCATTAATACTATGGAAAATGTTTGTGGGATTTGTGAAAGTGATGCACACTTAACCAAGGATTGTCCAACAATCCCTGCTTTTCAAGACATATTGCATGACCAAGCAAATGCCATGGACACTTACAAACGTCCCTTTAATTCGCCTTATTCTGATACGTACAATCCTAGTTAGCGAAATCATCCAAACTTTAGTTGGAGGAATGGACCTAGTGTCAATGCTAGTAATAATCCTCAAGGGCCTTCTACCAGCACTCCTTATGTGCCACCACATAAAAAGACTCTTGAGGATACATTACAAACATCATGCAGGGCAAAACCCAAATCAATCAGAACACCATGCAAACTCTTCAAGAGTTAAAAACTTCAATTGGCAGGATTGAATCTTGTCTCAATGTTAGGGAGAAAGGTACTTTTCCAGCCAAACCTCAACCTAACCCGAAATGCCAGTATGAGGTCTAAGGAACTAATACATCCAATTCTCAAGTTGAGCATGCTAAGTCTGTCGTCACCCTTCAAAGTGGTAAGTTGATAAATAAAGATATTCCGAAGAAGGTTGACAAACCCGATGAATCTTCTACATCTAAGGGTAAAGACATACATAGCGATGCTCAAACCAAAGATGCACTAGTAGAGCATGGTCACAAAGTTGTAGCTCCATTTTCCCAACGGTTGCTTTCATCGAAGCCTATGGCTAACTATCAGGATATTTTGGATATTTTTCAACAAGTAAAGATCAATATTTACCTGTTGGATGCAATAAAACAGATTCCATCATATGCCAAATTTTTAAAGGACCTTTGTACTCTCCAGCGAAAGCTAAATGTTCAAAAGAAGGCTTTTCTCACTAAACAGGTGAGTGCTATCATTAAGCACAACACTCCCCCAAAATATAAAGATCGGGGTTGCCCTACTATCTCATGTGTGATAAGGAATTACAAGATTGAACAAGCTCTTCTTGATTTAGGGGTGAGTGTTAACCTCCTACCTTACTCGGTATACGAACAGTTGGGACTAGGTGAGTTAAAACCCACTAAAGTCATTCTTCAACTTTTGATAGATCTGTCAAGATACCGAAAGGGATAGTAGAGGATGTGCTAGTCCAAGTCGACAAATTCTACTTTCTAGTAGATTTTATTATCTCGGAAACCCAACCAGTTATGAATGCAAGTACTCAAATACATGTTATCTGTGGTCGCCCCTTCCTTGCAACATCTAATGCATTGATTAACTATAGGAATAGGGTGACGAAACAATCATTTGTCAATATGACGATTGAATTGAATATTTTCAATATTTGCAACAACCGGGGGATAATGATGAAGTTCATGAGGTGAACATGATTGAAACCCTCGTGGAAGACAAGTTTCTTCAATCATCTTTTTCTGATCCTTTAAGGGCATGTTTGACTCATTTTAGTGATTCTAATGATGACATGATTTTGGATGTGGTCAATGCCTTATTGGACTCTAATTTTGTGCCTAACATTAATAGATGGAGACCGCGTTTTGAGGAGTTACCTCCAACAAATATTAAAACTCTCCCATCTAGTGTCGAAGCACCCAAATTTGACCTAAGACCATTGCCCTCTTAGCTTAAGTATGCATATTTAGGTCAAGGAGATACTTTTCCTGTGGTGCTTTCCTCTGATCTAAACAAGGATCAAGAGATCAAACTAATTGATGTTCTCAAAGAACATAAGGGTGTCATAGGGTGGACAATAGCGGATATCAAAGGAATTGATCCTAGAATCTGTACCCATAGAATTCATCTAGAGGACAATGCCAAAACATCCTGTGAGCCACAACGTAGGTTAAATCCTAACATGAAAGAGGCAGTTAGGGCTGAAGTTTTGAAGTTGCTAGATGTGGGTATCATTTACCCCATCTCTGATAGCATGTGGGTTAGTCCAACCCAGGTTGTTCCAAAGAAATCTGGAGTTACTGTAGTAAAAAATACTAACAATGAGTTAGTTCCAACCAGGGTCACAACTGGTTGGTGCATGTGTATTGACTACAGAAAGTTGAACACCATCACTAGGAAAGACCATTTCCCCTACCCTTTATTGACAAGATCTTAGAGAGGTTAGCGGGACATCAATATTATTATTTTCTAGATGGCTATTCAGGATATAACCAAATAGAGATCGCACCCGAAGATCAAGAAAAAACCACATTCACTTGCCCATTTGGTACTTTCGCTTACAAGCGGATGCCATTTGGCCTTTGTAATGCTCCAGCGACTTTCCAAATATGCATGCTAAGTATTTTTTCTGATATGGTTGAGAAATTTTTGGAAGTGTTTATTAATGATTTCTCTGTTTTTGGTTCTTTTAATGAATGCATGCATCATTTGAAATTGGTTTTAATTTGTTGTGAGGAAAAGAACCTAAATTTTAAATTGGAAAAAATGTCATTTTATGGTTCGAAAGGGGATTGTGCTTGGGCATATAATTTCTTCCCATGGAATGGAAGTGGACAAGGCCAAAATAGATTTGATTGCAAATTTACCTACCCCTAAGAGCATTAGAGACATACGGTCTTTCTTGGGTCATGCAGGTTTTTATAGGAGATTTATTAAGGACTTTAGTGCCATATCTAGACCATTATGTAATCTCCTACAAAGGTAAAATTCATTCGAATGGAATGCTGGCTGTCAAGAAGCTTTTAATAAGCTTAAGGGCATGTTGACTACTGCACCTATCATGCAACCACCTGATTGGAGCCTTCCTTTTGAGATCATGTGTGATGCCAATGACTATGCTGTAGGGGCAGTGCTAGGGCAACGAAAGGAGTAGGACCCTAAATAGTGCCCAGATAAACTACTCCACAACAGAGAAGGAAATTTTGGTTGTAGTTTTTGCACTAGATAAGTTTAGGTCATACCTAATAGGGCCCAAAATTTTGATTTTTACTGATCACGCGGCTCTCAAGTACCTTCTTTCCAAAAAGGATGCTAAGCCCCGTTTGCTCAGATGGATCCTACTACTCCAAGAATTTGACTTAGAAATAAAAGATAAGAAAGGAGTAGAAAACGTGGTGGCCAATCACTTGTCCCGCCTTGTTCTTTCCAATTCCATGGATACTTTACCCATCCACGACACATTCCCAGATGAACAACTTTTTGAAGTCTCACAATTACCCTGGTATACAGACATTGCTAATTATCTTGTTACAGGTAAATTGCCAATTCATTGGACCTAAAAAGATTAAAAAAAAATTTCTAACTAAAGTGCGAAACGTTTTCTGGGATGATCCGTATTTGTTTAAATATTGCCCAGATCAAATAATTAGGAGATGTGTGTCTGATAATGAGCTTTCTAGTATCATCTCCTTTTGTCATTCTAAAGCATGTGGTGGACACTTTTCTGGGAAGAAAACTGCTACTAAAATTTTGTAGAGCAGTTTTTACTAGCCAACATTGCTTAAGGACACTCGTGACTTTTGCAAAGCATGCGAACGTTGTCAAAAGTTGGGTGGAATTTGTCATAGGCATATGTTGCCTTTGAATCCAATTCTGATCATTGAGGTTTTTGATTGTTGGGGCATTGATTCCATGTGACCATTCCCTCCTTCTTTTGGTTATCTTTATATTCTTGTGGCTGTCGACTATGTGTCAAAATGGATTGATGAAGTTGCTTGTAGGAATAATGACCACAGGGTGATTGTTAAGTTTTTGAAGGAAAATGTTTTATAGAGATTTGGAACTCCTCGCGCCATTATAAGTAATCAAGGTACGCACTTTTGTAATAGGCCATTCGAAGCCTTGATGAAAAAGTATAGGATCATTCATAAAGTTACTACCCCATATCACCCACAGACTAGTGGACAAGTTGAGGTGTTTAATTGGGAGATCAATTTTTTTTAGAAAAGACGGTTAACCCAGATCGCAAAGATTGTTCTTTAGGACTAACCGATGCACTTTGGGCATACTGTATTGCTTATAAAACCCCGATTGGTATGTCTCCATACAGACTTGTATATGGGAAGGCTTGTCACTTGCCTGTGGAAATAGAACACAAAGCATACTGGGCCATTAAGAAGTTCAATTTTAATCTGGACAATGCTAGTGTGTTGCACAAACTTCAACTGAATGAGTTAGAGGAAATTCGGAATGAGGCATACAATACTACAAGGATATTCAATGAACAAATGAAGGTTTTTCATGATAAGAATATTCTTCGAAAAACTTTTGAACCTTTTTCAAAAAGTTCTTTCGTATAATTCTCGTTTGCATTTGTTTCCGAGTAAGCTTAGATCTCGTTAGACCGGTCCTTTCATTGTGAAAATTGTTTATCCTTATGGGACTGTAGAGATCGAAAATCCGCAGACTGGTAATATTTTCAAGGTCAATGGACAACGTCTGAAACCATTCTTAGAAAATTTCATCCCAGAAGTTGAGTCTACAACTGTGGAAGATCCTATGTACCAGGATTGATCCTCTCTCTCAATTAAGAAGGAAGTTGTATACTATTGCATTTTAGTTTTTTTTTTTTATTTGTACACTAATTTGTTTTTATCCCTATGATGTTCTCTTACACCCTCTATCTCAATATGTTCTTTCAATATCTATGATACTTCATTATTGAAACATTGAGGACAATGTTCGATTTAGGTTGGGGTGTGGATTCGTGCTTCACGATTAAGATAATGTCTGTTAATAGTATTGACTGATGCAATGCACTCCTCCATTCTTAAAAAAAATATATATATATATATTTCTATTTCTTGTTTACATATTTCTATTGAGCTATTAAATTCTAGATTATGAAGGCATGTAGTGAAAATTTTTAAACAGACAAATTCTAATGTTTTAACGTTGATTCCTTGTTATTAACTCTCAAGTAACGAATCTTAGAAACTGTTGATATTTAAAGACTTTACTACACATTTGACTGACTTTCTAGAGTTTAGTTAACTTTAGTGGTTGTGACCTATTGATTGCCTAGAAGTGTTAGGAAAGACCAAGTTCAATGAACTTTGACTAACTGGTTCATTTGGTTGGTTGGAAAAGAAGAAAAAATAGAACTGGAGATAAATATGCTTTGGAAAGCAACCAATGAAATTCTCAGGTACTTTGGAAAGGGCTGCCTACTATTCAATTTTTTAGAGAAAAAGAAAAAAAAATATAGAGAAAGGGAACATAAATGAAAAAAAAAATTATTAAGATTGAAATTCAGGTTGATTGGGTATGATTTGGTCACATAGAGTAGGGTGAAAGTCGTCATTGTAACAAGCAAATAAACTAGAATATCGCAGATAAAGCCCATGGGGTATTAAGGTGAATATCCATAACTTTCGTGATCCTGAACATGTTCTCTAAGTTTTGAATTGAGTTCTTAGGTTAATCCGACTATCTCTTTTGTGATCAAAAGTTCACTTTTACTTTAGGAGACTGACACAGTACTAGTTATTTCTCAGACTTCACATGCACTCAAAGTTACATTGTTCTAGAACTTTTCTAATGGAGAGTTAGTGATTTGGACTCTATTTTGAATTTTTAGAATAAATTGATTGAAAATCATGAATAATCAGTGCCTGATTAATCTTGAGTTTAAAGCTTGAATGAGTTATGTAGTGATATTCGCTTAAAAGTGCGTATTTTCCACTATTATCTTCTAAGCGTTTTCTCACTTTCCTACGTTAAAATGCTCTATTTATCTACTTTTCTACGTAAGAGTCTCTTTTGTTGCGTAGAACACACTTTTCTGGACGAAATAGTATATTTGCATGCATTAAACACATTTTCGGAAGTCTAGACATTGAGTCGTTCTGATAAAGTCTCATTACGCACTTCTTCTGTCGCAGGAAACCCCGATGGGACAATTCTCGAGACTTGCGAGCCCACATCAATCAGGAAAGCCCATTATCAAAGCTTAAAGAGCCCACATGCTATGACTAAAAGATATGGGCCAACTATGAGCTGAATAGGAGGACCAAAAAGCCGGCCCAAAGAACGAAAAGAACAAGAGAGCCAATGACCAAGAGACGGACCAAAGCGTTTAAAGCCACATGAGTCAGCAAGAAATGATAGTCTACTCTACTGGAGAAGCGTGAGGATGGTCACAGTGAAGACCAGGGTTCCAGACCCTCTGCCAATACTTTTCTTCATTTTTTTGATACTTTCTCTCTCATTTCTCCTTATTCCCTCTCTCTCTTCATCTCTCGATCCTCGAATCTACTGACCTAACCCCAGAACTCCTACCCTTCGGCTCTATCTCATCTCCCTTAGCTTTCTGACCGTTGGATCTTCCATCGGACCATTGGATCTCCAATCAGACCGTTGGATCTCTCTAGATCCGTCGATCTACCAATCTGGGTCCCAATCAAGTCACCATCCATCCGATCGCCATCAGACCGTCTGTCACATCATCTTGTGAGACAATGGACATCATAAATCCATGTGGGCCAGTAGCCGGGCCCATCATCATCGACCCGCTGTCCGACCAGTTAGTGGACCCTGTGAATTTCAAAATAATTTTAATTAAATGGGGGGTCCACTAATTGGGGAAATTCCCCATAGAAAAGTAGTGTTTTACTTAAAAAAAATATATATATATATTTTTCATATTTTTTATTTTCAAAAAATATCCTATTTTCATTAAAGGAAATAGGGAGCTTTAAAAGGAGAAGGAGAGGGGTTCGTTCGAACCCTAATGCCCCTCCTTTCCTCTCCTTTCTATTCCCAAAAACCCCCCCTACGTTCTTTCTCTTTCTCTTCTTCTTCTTCTTCTTCTTCTTCTTCTTCGTCTTCTTCTTCTTCTTCTTCATTTACCGGCCGGAGTTACAGAACTCCGGCCACCTCGTCTTCTTCACGTTCTTCTTCTTCTATTCTTCTTCACTAGGGCCATTCCTCCCTTTTTCTCCACCGGACTGCTCACCACCGTGAAAGCAGTCCATGATATCCTCTCCACGCCCCACCGGAGTTGCAGCCTGCAACTCCGGTCGCCTTTCACACCGCCTGTGCACACCACCAGGCTCCTCCACGGTGCTGCACACTGCTCCTCCATTCTCTCTCTTTCTCTCATTCACATGTTCTCTCTCCTTTACCTTTTCTCTCCTCTCTTTCACGTTTGAGAACGGCCTAGCGACCCAAGCCGTTCGCCCTCTTCTCTTTTTCTCTATATCATGGCCTGCAACACTTACAGGCCGTTAGCTTCTTCTCCAGGCATTCATCCTCCACTGTTGCGCCTCGATCGCTGCTACCTGCTGGTGCAAACCCTCAGGCAGATCAGAAACTCCACTGCCCCGTGCCTTCATCTCCTCAACCACCAAAGGAGCAACTTGCTCCCCCTTGTGCACCAGCTACCAGAATCGTTAGCTAGACCTACAACTCCGGCAGTTGCAGGTTTGGCCAGCAACTCTCCCAACTTGCAGGTGCTGCACTCATCCTCTCAAAAGAAAAAAATAAAAAAAATAAAAAAGGGGAAAAGAAGAAGATGAAGAAGGGACGATCGTTGGTACCTACCTGGAACTGCACCTCTCATCTCCACCATCTTCATCCTTCCACCACGTCTTGGTAAGCACTCCACACAGTCCATCACGTGATCCTCCTTCTTGCAACCGCCTGCCACTGGTGTTTCTCTTCCAAGAACCGGTAAGTTCGCAACATCATAGAACTGCAACCATTGGAAATCAAGCCGATCTCCATCTCCCTCTCCGGACAAGAAGAGCACCACGCAACCATTTCCATGCTCACCTTCTTGGCAAATCTTCTCCGGCCACTCATGGCCGAATCATCGGGCATCAACCATCTTCGTCTTACAAGGTAAAATGAAGCCTTCTCCTCCAAGGTAAAGGCCTCTCACCTCTTTTCTCTCTCTAAAATCTCTAGAGTTTTCTCTTTCTCTCTCTATCTCTTGTTTCTCTCTCTAGTTTTTAGGCGGTTCTCTCTCTACCTAGTTCTCTCTATATCTCTTTTTCTCTCTCTAGAGAGTAATCTCTCTTTCTAGAGACCTCTTTCTAACTTTCTCTCTCTAACTCTCTTTAGAATTTTCTTCTTTAAAACTGCTTTTTAGTTTATCTTATTTTATTTTATGTTCGATTCAAGCATTGTAATAAACATTTTGATTACTTAATGATGAAGTTTATTTTTATCTATTATTTCTTGTAATGTTCCTTCATTTCATGTTCCTGATTACGCTAATCCGACTAATCCCGAGGATCGACATCCGACACAAGCCACTGTACAACCCTGTGATTTTTGCAGGATTTGAGTGAAAAAGAATTGGATAATTACAAATATTGTTGAGATCTAGGATTTCCGTAACCAACGACGCGGAAAAACCCTACTTTCATGTAGCAATTTTATTTATATTCTTTTCTAGCTCAATTCTGTTGATAAAAAATAAAAAAAAAAGATTGAAGATTGTTGGTCTTGCTTTACAATTATTATCCTAATTTTTGCATTCCACTTGTCGATCTAAATTGATATCAATGTCACAATTGGATAGTGTTCTGAGGGATAAAAAATAAAAAAAATTTGAACGATTTAAATTTTGTTGGTATATTTACTATAAACCCTCACGAGTCAAACTCGTCCACTAGGGGTAACCTAGGGGTTTAAGGGATTACTGCATATGCTAAATGCAGTTGAGGCAAATCTGCGAAAGTTGCATTCTTGTTTTCTTTTCTTTCTTGTCTTGTACATTTTTGTTTGTTTTGAGAATCGCGTGAATTGCTAGAGACTAGCAATATGCTGGTTGGGGGGGGGGGGGGGTGATAAGTCACATTTTATGCAATTTTTTCTCGTTTTTCATAGAGAATTATCCTATTTTTGTGTGTTAATCGCCCATTGTTGAGGGTTCCACAAGTATGAGGGAATTTTGGGTCATTCATATTTATAATGTCTATTTAATGGTATTTGATGGAATTGTATCGAATATCTTGTGATTCATTTTATCTCTTTAGGTGATCAAGATCAAGGTTCATGTATAAGCACCCAAATTCAATCCAAGAGTTCAAATTCAAATGGCCGATGGGACTTGATAGCAGATTCATAGTCAAACTCCTTAACCCCTCTATCACTCTAACAACTCAAATCTCATCTCATGGTTCCTTCATTCTCATAAAAAGCCACCTCTCATAACAACACAGGTATCTCATCTATCCTACCTATCTCTCTCACACCAGTAACATATCTCCTTCACCTTACCTCTCCTTTACCCCACGGATTCACCATCTCCATATACCACCACCTTCAAACCACATCAACCATTACATTCCCTTACCTTTTGAGATCTCATGACATGGATGGGCAGATCTTCTAGTTCTTCTCTTTTGAACGGGCAGCAACAATATTGTTTTGAGTAAACCGAGCTCAACTTTGATCACCACAAGTGTAGACTCAATCTCACCTTAGCATCTACCTCTCCTTCTCATTCTATTTTTCTTCTTGTATTTTCTACTGGTTAAATCTTCTTCCAAGGTTAGGGTTGTGAAGCATTTTTTTTCTTCTTTATGTGATTGATTTGATATCGTGAACCGTTAATCCGATTGAGTGAATTTTATTTAGATATTTATCTGCTCTATATGTTCTTTGATCTGTTATGATCTCCGGATATATCAGATGCTCGGATCCCCTGTGAGTGAAAGACAATAGTGTTAATTTTGATTTTTCTATTCAGTTAAATTAACGGTCAGGTTTTAGTGTTTTACTTTCCATTCGAATTATAAATCTATTTTAATTCTAAATGTGTGTTTATCAAATCGAAGCATAGAGAGAAAAATGTGGATCTTCCTGAAACCTTAGATCTCATATTCTTGCCTCATATTACCTGTTATTTTTATTTTCACTTCGACTTTACGAAATCCGATAATCTTACTCCATTCTTATTGAGTGGATACTAGCCTTACAAGTCTCCTCTATAATCTCTCAATTTTCTTTTATTTTGTAGTTCCGTGTCCGTAGTCTTGCACACAAGTCAATCCATGCGGATTCGACCTTGTTAAGTGCTACAACGTAGAACTTGTATACTTGCAAGAAAATGTTACCCTAGACGGTTGGTTCAATCATTTGGATCAAAAGTCCGGGCGTAACACCCACACAATTATCTCTCTCGAGACTTACCATATGTTATCTCTAAGACCATTGCTATATCCAATTTTTCCTATAGATAAAACTCATCAAGTCAACTCGTAATACCATCAATTTTTCCAATTTTTCGGATTATAAATCTATTTTTCCTATACAATGCATCTCCATTAGTCTGTGTGTATATATATATATGGCTAACGTTTTTTTTTTCTCTGGAACTCGCTCCAGAACTCTTCTTTGTAGTGTAGGATTGTCTATACACGTGGAGGCTGATGTGGGCAATCAAGACCGCACATTTATTAGATTAATAGCTGATTGGCTCTATGACTAGTGCCTTTGCCACATGATTCCTATAACCTACCTTCTATTATACTTTTCCCATACTAATCGCAGCCAATTGAGTAGTTTTAGAATTATTTGAAATAGTAAAAAAAAAAAGCAAAAGAAACATGCCACACGGCAGATTTCTATCGGGCTGCAACTTGCCACATGGGGAGATGCTGAGGTAGCAAAATGCATAGACCCCAATGAGCCTGCCACCTCAGCTGAGTTTGAGGAGAAACCTGTTAAAGCTTCACAACATTCAATGAAATCCTCAACATTAAACAAAAAGTGATTTAAGTACTCCTCCAGCTGAAGAGATTCAGTCATCTGTTTTAGTATTAAAAGCGACGGCTAAAAATCATCAAACAAGCTGATTTTTTGGTACGAGTGTCTACCAAGGGGTGGGCTAAACATCCATGCAGTCGGTGGGTCCAGAGGGCAGCAGTGAGTAACAAAGATGCGATACCTGACGCGGAAAGCTCCGAGGTATACCTTGTTACATGACAATTTGCTTAATTTGGAAATTCATCCATCACTCGGGAAGTCTCTGGGTTCTGACCCTGGCCCGAGTTTTGGCCAACTCCCAGCCAGTTTCGGATATTCTGAAACACTTCTTTGTCACGTAACAGTCCCCGATGATCAGCACAAACTTCTACTCTTTCTGTCGCTTCAAAACCATCAGCCTGTCCAAAAGATAAAAATTCAAAGAGCATATGAATATTTGATGAGTATTGATTAGAATCATAGTTAGCAAATCGTGAAGCGGCAAAACTTCACCCATTGAAAAATGCGAGTTTACGTTTCAGGTTAAAAATATCAGAGTCAAAAAAGCTGTAAAAATTACGAGAACGTCAAAAAGATCGATAAGTGAGGACTTCCGTTTTAATATTTTTAAAACCGAAACTACGCACTCAAAAAACCGTACGCAAACATATATGTGCATACACCCAAGACGTAATATAGAGGGGTAGGAATATAAGTATAATAAAATCGAAACTTTATTATATTTTTCTTAAGTCTAAGTAATAATTTCTAAAATACATTTCTCATTTATCAATTAAGGTCTCCAAATGCATAGAAATCTTTTAATCTTTCCGAAAATATTGTTATAAATACAAAATTAGTGACATATATTATAAATAAAAATATTCTTTAATTTTTAAAAACAACAATTTATACATAAGATGTTTTGAAAATTATAAATTACAAGATTGTTTCGGATTTTTTTTTTATTTTATTTTTTTTTTCGCGATGTTTTGAAAATTATAAATTACAAGATTGTTTCGGATTTTTTTTTTATTTTATTTTTTTTTTCGCGATGTTTTGAAAGCATCATGGCTTGAAACACTTTTTCAAAAGAACTGGATTTTACATGGAAATTTGCAAACTATGATTAGAACACAGAGAAAAAATTATATTTTGGAAGAAGATATATGAGATCAGAAAGGGGTGATAAATTGTGAGGATGATCTCTATGGTGATGAGATCATCCTCACAAAAAATCAGCCCTTAACTCATCTCCATGTGGACCCCACGACCTTGTGTAATTTTAAGAGTCAACCTATCCCAACCCTTTAGTAAATTAATATACAAAATTAGGAAAAAGGGTTACCTATACACAGAGTATCTAAGTCCTATCAGCAAGAGGCCAAAAAACTGATAAAGATGTCAGTTCTTTCCTCTGTAGACTGTTGGCATTTGTGCTAGGATTGACCTTGCTAATTAACTTAAGATTTGTGCCAGGATTAAGCTTGCTACCTTAAGGTTGCAACCCAAAGCACTAGCCCAAGGTTTAACAGAGGCCATTATAACGGTATAACAGACTGGGGCGTTACCATTTTTCCGTTATAACACTCGGGCAATTCAAATTTTCAAAACGTAAAAATAATGGAAAAATCAGAAAAATAAAGAAAATAAGGGCCTTTTTTTTGACAAAAATTTAATTTTCCAAAAATAACGGTCGTTATTTTTGTTATAACAGAAAAATAAATGAAAATTACAGGTTCATCCCAAAGGTTTTTTTTTCCATAGGTTACAAAAAAAAAAAAAAGGAAAAGAAAAGAAAAGAAAAAGAAAAAGAAAAAGGGATGGCTTAAGAATTGGACCTTAGCTGATTCAGCGGGAACTGTCCCATCTCCATCCACATAAGTACACTGAGGCTGAAAAAACCATGAAGAGAAGAATAAAGATAAGGAAATATGAGTGAAACTAGAAAAATCAACATGAGGAATTGTGCTTGTATGTTTGTGACATTGCATTTGTGCAAGAGAGCCAATTCGGTGACTAATGATCTAATGTTTCGAAACACAATGCGATGACATATTGATACTGATCATGATCCATGATGTCTGAACGCGGCCGCAAGTTACCATTGTAAGGTATAGGTTGTATCAGCCTAATGATTTCCAAGTACAAAAAACAGCATACTCACCTCCGAGCAACATATTTCGGACAATTCCTCAATGGGAGTTGTTTCTGATCCATAGCTGCATTAAAATTAAACAAAATGTTACAATTTCTCAAGGAAAAGATTGCTTAGTCCTCTTCAAGGTCATCTTCCGTATAATGGATCATCAAGGATGTACATGTATATATGTATGTATGTATTTCCCATGCCAAAATGTCTGACACGTAATTCAAGGCTTAAACTCAACCCACGTTAACCCCTTGGTTAGTTGGTTAAGGATGGTTAACAAATGGTACGTGTGCTGCAGACATTTTGAGAGGGATGTTCAAAGTTTGAAAGTCCCTGGGACCAGCGAATTTTTCTCTCTCTGTTATAATGAAAATAATCGCCGTTATAGCTGATTCGGACCTCCCCCATTACTTTATGAACCGTTAAAACGCTGAAAAATAACAGCCATTATTTTCATTATAACGGCCGTTATTTTACGTTATTTTTCTGTTATAACGAAAATAACGACCATTATTTTCTGAAAATTTTTGTCAAAAAACCGACTAGTATTTCCGTTATTTTTCCATTTTGTCTCATTTTTCAGAAATTTCATGAATTTCAGTACCATTTTTCCATTATTTTCGTTTTTGCCCCTGAACGTTACAATTTGTTTAAGCGGCCGTTATAACAGAAAAACGGTAACGCCCCCCAGCCGTTATACAGTTATAACGGTCAACTAATCTCATGGATAAAAAGGTTTAGTTACATACCTAAGGTGAAAAGGTGTATCCTTTGACGTTCCAACGATGCTATAGAAGCTGGAGTCATTTGGTAGTTGAGCATCCTTAAGGAGTTGTCGGGTCTCAGCTAGGCCTTCGAAGATGCCCAAGTTGAATGGTAAAGCTACTACTTTCCCATCATATTGCTCCTGTATATAAAAGCGGCCAATAGAAAACGTTATATAAAAGTCAAAAGTGAATGCCAGCTCAGCACTGTCAACCATCATTTCCACGGCCAAGAGGTCCGGTCAAAATTTCTGCAAAGAAATTTGTGTCCGCGGATCCCGACCCTTAATATTATACACATCACAATATTATAGATAGTAAAATAACTAAGAGAGTTAGTCCAACTCAGATATTACAACTTGGATAATTGTAGTGTCCAAGACCAAAAAAATAGTGACACGTATACTCAAGGGAAACGGGAGACCATGCCAACCTGTTTCTCTCTCGTTTCTCTTGCCCGTTTTATTTTTCGTATCCATGTGTAAGGATGGGAATTTGGTTTTATTTATTGTCTCCATCTAAGGGTGGCAATTTGGCCCTTCGGGCCGGGTCAAGCAAGCCCGCCGACAACTCAGGCCGGGCTCAAAAAAAATTTAAAACCCAGGCCCAGCCCATGGCCCAGTCTAGGGGTCGGGCTAATGGGCTTGGTCACGGGCGGGGCCACAGTTCGGGCCGTGAGCTATTTTTAATGGGTTTAGGGCTTGGGTTGGGTTTCGGGTTTGGGTTGGTCTTATTGTTATAATTTAGTATAACAATCAATAGGTATATGATATAAGGGTCGGGTTCGGGGGACAACCATTTTGGTGTACCATTATAGAAGATGAATCAACGGCTGATTTTTGGTGAAGAGGATCTCTATTGTAAGGAGATCACCCCAACAAAAAATCAGCCCATTCCGAAATTTCTAACCGGATCAAATGTGGTTTTCAAGTTAAACGGTAAAAATGGACAGTCCATAATTCTTCAACTTCTAAATCAGTCTACAAACATTGGAATGATTTGAATTTTTGTGAAGATGATCTCCTCACCAAAAAGCAGCTGTTGATTCATCTTCTATGTGGGTACACCAAATGGTTGTCCCTAAACATTTACACTTTAAACGAGCCACGTGGCATACTATTAGCAGTATGGATGTTTGCAAACCAAAAATCAGCCTAATCAGTGATTTCTAAAAAAATCAGGGGGGTGGGGCAGTTGCCCCGGGCCCTTCCTGGCTTGCCACTAGGTGGAGCCAAGATTTTGTTCTAGACTTCTAGGGGGGCAAGGCGTTAAGTGACTGTCAAAGTGGGGTGGGTAGATGGGCCCACTGACCGCGTAGATGTTTAGCCCATCCTTTGGTAGAAATTCATAGTAAAAATCAGGTTGTTTGATTATTTTTAGCCATTGGATTTATTACCCAATTTTTCTTAATACAACTGCTAGAATCACGCCTTAAATTGGTGTGAATATCCATGAAGGGGTTACCTAATAGATTTTATTTAATTTTTAATATATTTTTTTATTCATTAATAGTTTCTCGTGCTGAGCAAGGGACAATAACACTAGTTATATAAAATAAATAAATTAAAAAGAAAAAAGATGAAAGTCAAATCTTATTGTTGGCGCAAAGGAGAAGCCAATTAGAGAAGCCAAATGAAAAAAATCAAACCAAACAAAGAAACGGGGAAGAACACGGGTTTAGCGAGAAGACTAAGGAGAAGGAAACTAAGATAGATCAAGGGAAGCATGGAGGAGTTCTGCTCAAAGCGTGCGAATTTCACTCAAGTAGGTGCTTTAAGTTCTAATTATTTTCATTTTTCGTGTTTAACATGGTCCAGAAATTAAAATTCTCCAGAACCTATTGTTTTGGAAACAAATTTAAAAAATAAATAAAGAAGAAAGAAACGAGAGGTGTGTCATACGGGTTTTTTTTTTTTTCATTAAAACCCTGTTTTTAAAAACGAAATTTCTTGCTGAGAAGAACATCAGCTTTTAGGACCCAATTCATCCTTTTTAACCCCCTTTCTTATAGAAGAGTTTAGGCTAAAATCATGGGGTTTAGAGTGACAAATCTGAGCGATTTAGATGCTGGTTTTTGGACTGTTACCATGGGAAACCAGTTCAGCAATCATGGCGTTTTGGAGCTAAAGATGAAGGGCAAAACGCCAATAGGATTGGAGGGAGCTAGGGTAACAAGAAGGGAGTGATTTAGTTGAGATTTTAGTGGGTTTCGGGACTCAAAACGGCCCAGCTAAAGGTGTGGTAGAGCAGGGAGGCGACTCCCTGTTTTGCTCTCCGTGGGAGGCGTCTTGAGGTAGAAGACGACCTCCCAATAAAATATGGAGGGAAAAAAAATTAAAACAAAAGGTATTGGGCCCCAAAAGAAGGGCCCATAAATTAAACCTGCTCCGCCGCCCCCGTTATGATATGCATGGAGTAAAACTTTGATAACAGGGTGCCAAATGAGCCACGTGGCACACTTTTAAAGGATTCTTACCGTACGGATGTTTGGCCAATCCTTAGTTGGACCAACAAACCCAAAAATCAACCCCATTAATGATTTCTAGGCGTTGGATTGGAGTTATTTTCATGGGTTGTTTTAACCAAAAAATCAACCTCATTAATGATTTCTAGGCGTTGGATTGGAGTTATTTTCATGGGTTGTTTTAACCATGGGAATTTTAGCATTATTGACCATTATTTGAGGTACATAGATCCAAAGGTTCGAAATCACTAATCAAATTGATTTTTGGTTTGGAGGTCTACATAGGGATTGGAAAAACATCTATACAGTCAGCATCCTATAAGAGTGTGCCACGTGGCTCATTTGCACCCTGTCATCAAAGCTTTTCTCGTTTGTAAGATTAATGAGAGAGTGATACTGTGGTACTACAGATACTAATATACTTAGAATGCCACCGGCTTACTATACCAAAAATTGGTGCACCTTCTAATAAATTTCAATCATTCAATCAATGGAATTCATGAGAAGACCATTAAAAATATTTAAAATGGAATCCATGAGAAGACCCTTAAAAATATTTAAGGTATTTTAGTAACACCCCCTTGAAATTCGAAAGTAATTAGTAATACCCCCATATACTTCCAAACTTTAGGGTTACCCCCTTGACCTAGTTTAAATGTGGTTGACTGTTACAATGGACTTACGCTGACTTATTTGACAAGGCTATTAAATAATGGTTTATTGACCAGTTTCCATGGACTTTCGAACCGGCTTGGCTTGTGGAGGTGCCCATTATGCCGTTCATTACGCCTCTTGTGATATTGAAGTGTCCGGTGGACGTTCCCTTAGTTCCACTTGCCATCAGGCTACTTTAGCAAGCCATTCAACTCGTGCTTCTGATAGGAAGTTCTTCTTCTACTTGTCTTCCTTTTGTGGTTACGATTTCAAATACATACCAAACTTTCCAGAGGAGATGCCGGTGAAGACTACCGGCCATCCATGGACCTGGGCCTACTACCGTCAAGTAGCCAATGAAGTCTCAAATTGAGTACTAAAGTCAAACTACTAATTTTCCTCCCCAAAAGAGCAGCTAAAATCCCATGGCAAGCAGCATACCCATCTAAGCATAGTCGCTCGTCTACGATTTCGGGACAAGAACAGAGGCGGTTTCGAGTGCTCATATGCCAATTTCGGGTGAGGTAATGCTAATTGATCACCCGTAGTTGATAAGCCTCTTTCGGAGCCTGTTACTCGTAAGTAAAAAAAATTCTATGCCCATGAAAAAAAGGATTTCAATGCTGATTTAGGGCCGGCCAAACGAATGAGACTTGTTCACTGATAGAAATAGAGAATGCTAACCCGAAGCACTCTCCCCCTACTATCCCAATTGAATTACCGACTCTCTCGTTACTGCTACTGCTTGGAGGAGAAGAGAAGGACAAAGGATAGAGGAGTACAAAAGGAAAGATGAAGAAGAGAGCTATTCGAGGCTACTCAACTCGATGGGGAAGGGCTTGCTTGTGGCGAGCGGGCTTGCCTATGAATACTAATTAATACTCGTATCTGGCTTGGCTTTTGAAGGCTCTTCAAGAGTATCGAAGAGAAGGTATAGGTACATTCTTACTTTCTTCTTTCTAGCGGGAAGGTAGGCTAGCCTTCCTCATAGTCTATATTAGTAAATGAAGGAGACGGAGACAAAGACGGAGCTAGCTGGTCGACCATAGACGAGGCAATTCATATTGGCTAGCAGATTGGCTTAAGAAGGGATTGATCTCTCTTGTTCCGGTGCTAGTAGCCTACCTTCCCTTCTGCCTTGTATTCCAGTTGGCGGTAGTGCTTCAAGTTCCGACTCTATGAATCTTTTAGAAAAAAAATGAATAGCACTGGAGGAGAGAGCTTAGTGTCACAAGCCCGCCAATCAAGCCTATTTTAGAGCCCATATCCAAGTCCAGGTTATGGCTCAAGGAGTCTAGAGTGCCCTGGAAGCTTCTAGAAGACTCTAGAGTATAGTAGAGAACCTAGAAGATGGAAGGATCTAGAACACTCATGAGAATTCTAGGGGAGAGCCACACATGTATCATATGTAAATATTCTAGATAGTTCGTAGGAGAAACATCTAAAGACACCTTGGTAGAATTGTATAGAAGATTCTAGAACAAGGCTTGAAGCCTATATAAAGGGGCAAGCCCCCTCATTTGTATCCATCCAGAATTGAGTAGAAATATAAGCTTCATCATTCTTCAAGCTCTCTTGTGTCTTTGTGTTCTTGTGTGCTTCTTAAGTGGGTTGCGTACTTAGGCAAGGCAAAGTCCTAAGTGATCAAAGGGGGAAAGGCTGACTTGAGGTAAGCAAGGAGCGCTAACTCGAGCGCCGCACGGTCTCTAGCAAGGGTCGAAGACTAGGTCCGTGACAAGTGGTATCAGAGCCAACTTCAAGCAAGCACCATGTCGATGGTCACTGAAGAGGCACGGGGAAGTGATGAGCAAAACCCCACCATCCCTATCTCTAGGGGAAGAAAAAGGGATAAGTCCCAAGATATCTTTGTTGCTTGGGAAGCCAGGCTTGCTAAGGTGGAGCTTGCCATGGCAGATGCACGTGACAGGTTCGACGAGTTAGGCATGGGCATGGAGGACCTCAAGACGGGATTTGAGGAACTCAAGGGGGTATGCTGGCCACCGTCAATGAACTAGTGCATGATCAGCAGCAAGAGAGGGATGCCTTCCAAGCCCAAGTAATTGGGATGGTGGAAACTCTAAAGGATCAAGTTGAAGAGATGCGAGGTGACTGGGTCCTATGGAAGAAGGCCATGGCCAATGAAGGCATGGTCACACATGGGGCACCCAAGATCAGGACCCCAGAGCCCAAGACCTATGGTGGGTCAAGGGATGCCAAGGAGTTAGATAACTTCTTGTGGAGCATGGAGCAGTACTTTGAGGCCATCTCCCTACGTGATGAGAAGACCAAGATTCGGACGGTCACCATGTACCTCACCGACACCGCTACCCTATGGTGGCGTAGACGTCACGCAGATATGGAACGAGGCACATGCACGATCGATACTTGGGAAAACTTCAAGAAGGAGATCAAGAAACAGTTCTACCCTGAGGATGCGAAGCATCAAGCAAGGAAGAGTCTCAAACGATAGAGGCACACTGGCTCTATCCGAGACTATGTGAAGGAGTTCTCAACCCTTATGTTGGAGATCCCTCACATGCCAGACAAGGAGTTGTTCTTCAATTTCATAGATGGTCTCCAACCATGGGCAGAACAAGAATTACGCCGTCGAGGAGTGCAAGACCTCGCTAGTGCTATGGCCGCAGCCGAACAACTAGTCGAGTTCAATAAGGGAGACTCTTCCAAGGCAAAATCTTCCAAGGGTGGCCATGCCAAAGTTGGGGGAGATAGGCCATCAAGTCACAAGGAGGGGCCATCCAAGCCATTCAACTCCAAGTATAACAAGATAGGGAAGGGTGGCAAGGAAGGTAAGGACCACTCTAAACCAAAGAGAACTAACTGTTTTCTTTGTGATGGAGATCATTGGGCAAGGGATTGCCCACAGAGGAAGGCATTAAATGCCTTGGCAGCCAAGATGGATGATCGGGAAGAGGATAGCGACGAGGAGCCGAGGATGGGATCGCTACGACTTCTCAATGCCGTGAAGAAATAGCCTGAGTCATCCAAGGCAGTCAGCAAGGGTCTCATGTATGTAGAAGCTCACATCAATGGGAAGCCCACTCAAGTCATGGTAGACACTGGGGCAACCCATAACTTTGTCTCGGTAGAAGAGGCAAAGAGACTGGGGTTGAAGGCGTCCAAGGAGGAAGGTTGGCTCAAGGTTGTGAACTCACAAGCCAAACCCATCCATGGCACAGCTCGCGGGGTAGAGTTGCGCATCGGAGCATGGAAGGGAACAACCGATTTGTCTGTAGTTCCTATGGATGGCTTCCAAGTTGTACTAGGCATGGAGTTCCTACGGAAAGTTAAAGCCATTCCTCTGCCATTTGTAAACTCGGTTTGCATCATGGAGGAGGGAGCTCCTTGCATGGTTCCTGCTGTCCAAGGAACCAAGTCAGTGACGAAGATGCTCTCGGCCCTGCAGCTCTCCAAAGGATTCAAAAAGGGTGAAGCTACCTATATAGCTTCAATGGTCGAAGAGTGTGAGAATGGGGTAGATGGGGAACTACCTATGGAAGTGGAGAAAGTCCTTAAGGAGTTTAAGGACGTGATGCCACCCGAGCTGCCCAAGACACTACAACCCAGAAGAGAGGTGGACCATCAAATTGAGTTGGAGCCTGGTGCTAAGCCGCCCGCACTAGCACCTTACAGGATGGCACCCCCTGAGTTGGAAGAATTGAGGAGACAACTCAAGGAGTTGTTAGATGCCGGATACATCCAACCATCCAAAGTACCTTATGGAGCACCGGTGTTGTTCCAAAAGAAGCACGATGGGAGCCTGCGTATGTGCCTAGACTACCGGGCCTTGAACAAAGTCACCATCGAGAACAAGTACCCCATCCCTCGAGTGGAAGACTTGTTCGATCAGTTGGGAGATGCTCGATTCTTCACCAAGTTGGATCTACGGTCAGGGTACTATCAAGTTCGTATTGCGGAGGGTGACGAGCCAAAGACAACTTGTGTCACTAGGTATGGAGCTTTTGAATTCTTAGTCATGCCTTTTGGACTCACTAATGCTCCTGCCACTTTTTGCACCCTCATGAACAAGATCTTCCATCCCTACTTAGACCAATTTGTGGTAGTATATCTTGATGACATAGTCATCTATAGCAAGACTTTGGAAGAGCATGTCAAGCACTTGCGGACGGTGTTTAAAGCATTACGGGACAACACCTTATATGTGAAAAGGGAAAAATGTTTATTTGCCCTACAAGAAGTATCATTTCTAGGGCATTGGATCGGGAGAGGAAAAATTTGGATGGATGGGAGCAAAGTAAAGGCCATAAGGGATTGGGAAATCCCTACCAAGGTAACTGAGCTTAGATCATTCTTGGGGCTAGTCAACTACTACCGGCGATTCATCCAGGGGTATTCAAGAAGGGCTGCTCCACTCACGGATCTTCTCAAGAAGAATCGTCCATGGGATTGGACGGACAAGTACCAAGAGGCCTTTGAAGACCTCAAGCAAGTTGTGACCGAGGAACCGGTCTTACGTTTGCCCAACTACGCCCAACCATTCGAAGTGCATACGGATGCTTCAGACTTCGCAATTGGAGGCGTACTCATGCAAGATGGTCACCCCATTGCCTACGAGAATCGAAAGCTCAATGACACAGAACGGCGGTACACCGTACAAGAAAAGGAGATGACCGCTGTGGTACATTGTCTAAGGACTTGGAGGCACTACCTACTGGGATCAAGGTTCGTCGTCCGAACGGACAATGTGGCTACAAGTTACTTTCAGACACAGAAGAAGTTAAGTCCCAAGCAAGCTAGGTGGCAAGACTTCCTGGCTGAGTTTGATATGATCTTGGAGTACAAGCTGGGCCGCACTAATCATGTTGCAAATGCATTGAGTAGAAAGGCCGAGCTCGCTGCCCTCAAGATAGAGGGGTTGGCTACTGTGAGCCAAGTAAAAGGGACGGTTCTTGATCGTGTCAAGGAAGGGCTGAACAAAGATGCCTTGGGGAAGAGTCTCATGGTGGCAACACAAGAGGGGAAGACTCAGAGATTTTGGGTAAAGGATGGGCTACTCTTCACCAAAGGTGAACGACTCTTCATGCCAAAATGGGACAACCTACGCAAGGAGTTGCTGCGCGAGTGCCATGACACTCGATGGGCGGGACATCCGGGCCAACGACGCACTCTAGCCCTATTGGAGGCAAGTTACTATTGGCCCAAGATGGACAAGGACGTCGATGACTACGTCCGAACTTGTCTTGTATGCCAACAGGACAAGGTTGAGCACAAGAAACAATGAGGTCTTCTAGAGCCCTTACCCGTAGCGGAAAGGCCATGGGCTAGCGCTTCGATGGACTTCATCTCGGCGTTGCCCAAGGTTGAAGGACAGGGATCAATCATGGTGGTGGTTGATAGATTTTCCAAGTACGCTACGTTCATTGCTGCCCCAACTGACTGCACGGCTGAGCAAGCAGCAAAGCTGTTTGTGAAGAACGTGGTGAAATATTGGGGTATTCCATAAACCATTATAAGTGATTGCGATCCAAGGTTCACGGGAAAGTTTTGGGGAGAAGTATTCAAGCTTCTTGGATCGGAACTACACTTCTCATCCAGCTTTCACCCACAGACAGATGGGCAAACAGAACAGGTAAATGCGCTATTGGAGGAGTACCTAAGGCACTTTGTAAGTGCCAACCAAAAGGATTGGGTAAAACTCTTGGATGTGGCCCAATTTTGTTACAACTTACAAAAGAGCGAGTCATCGGGCCATAGTCTATTTGAGTTGGCAACGGGCCAACAACCCCTCACACCTCACAATGTCGTTAGTGGGAATAGAGGGAAGAACCCAGCTGCATACCGGTTTGCTAAGGATTGGAGAGAGCAAACCGATATTGCCAAAGCCTACCTTGAGAAGGCCGCACGAAGAATGAAGAAATTTGCAAATTCGAAGAGGAGGCACGTGGAGTACAAGGAAGGCGACCTAGTGATGGTCAAGTTACAGCCCCAACAATTCAAAGTGTTTCGGAAGGTGCACAAGGGGTTGATACATCGGTATGAAGGTCCCTTCCCCATTCTAAAGAAGGTAGGCAAAGTTTTCTACCGATTTCAGCTATCTTCCAAGCTGAAGATACATCCAGTCTTCCATGCAAGTTGTCTCAAGCCATACCATGCAGACATGGAAGACCCGTCAAGAGGCATCAGCAAAAGAGCGCCCATGACCATGACTACTTCCTTTGACAAGGAGGTGGAATATATACTAGCTGATCGCCGCGTGACTAGGCGCGGAGTGCAACCATACACTGAGTACTTGGTGAAATGGAAGGGATTGCCCGATAACGAAGCAAGTTGGGAGCATGCAGAAACATTGTGGCAGTTCGAGGACAAGATCGCCAAGTTCCATGACGATGACGCGCTGAGGACGTCGCGAGATTAGGTGGGGGAGAGTGTCACAAGCCCACCAATCAAGCCTATTTTAGAGCCCATATCCAAGTCCAGGTTATGGCTCAAGGAGTCTAGAGTGCCCTGGAAGCTTCTAGAAGACTCTAGAGTATAGTAGAGAACCCTAGAAGATGGAAGGATCTAGAACACTCATGAAAATTCTAGGGGAGAGCCACACATGTGTCATATGTAAATATTCTAGATAGTTCCTAGGAGAAACATCTAGAGACACCTTGGTAGAATTGTATAGAAGAGTCTAGAACAAGGCTTGAAGCCTATATAAAGGGGCAAGCCCCCTCATTTGTATCCATCCAGAATTGAGTAGCAATATAAGCTTCCTCATTCTTCAAGCTCTCTTGTGCCTTTGTGTTCTTGTGTGCTTCTTAAGTGGGTTGCGTACTTAGGCAAGGCAAAGTCCTAAGTGATCAAAGGGGGAAAGGCTAACTTGAGGTAAGCAAGGAGTGCTAACTCGAGTGCCGCACGGTCTCTAGCAAGGGTCGAAGACTAGGTCCGTGACATTAGGCTTTGGAAGAGATACATTAAAAGCTCAATAGCCCCTGCTTCAATTGCTAATTTTGGAATGCCTAGTCATGTTCAACCCCTTCATCCCTCTCCGATGTAGTATTAGAATAGATCGATCGCCTTCCCTCGGTAGATTTCATAACATCATCGAACTATACTGGTTCCTCTCCATCTCTTGCTACTGTGGTTGGATAGGCCGATCCTTCTCTCTCCCAACTAATCGAGAGGAAGTGTTCCATTTCCAACCCTACCTTTTGATCGATTGTCATTAATTGGATTCAATGTCCTCGACGATGTTCTTCAATACAGATCTATTCGACTTGCTACCCCACCTGATGCTCATTTGACCCTACCTTGCTACTAGTAGGCTTGGTCAAGCGAGCAATATAAGTTTTGGTGACCCAAGGAGCACGTCGATTAATCGGCTGTGGTCGACTATAGATAGAAAGTCTAATTTCGGTTGATGTTATGCTATGGCTTTGGGTGGGATGGAGAGCCAGCCTTCCCTTAATTGGCTTCCCTCACTAGATATGGTGGGATTGGATTTCCTATCCGATAAGAGGGGTTAGCCAGAAGGAAGAGAAGCAAGTGAAAGAAATCCTTCCATCTGATCCCTATCTTTTATGCCGATCTCAGCAAGCAGTACCGAAAACTAATGAACCATACTAGATGATCGAACGGTCCTCGTCAAAGAGAAGTAGTGGGTGAGCGTTTGAGTCCCCAGTATTAGATCCTCATGCTATAGTTGAGTCCACCTATCTTCCCGAATCCATATCATCCATCCGGCGAAAGAATCGAACTTTTCTCGCCCTTTTGGGCGAGTCGCTAAAGTCCCTCTCCCGGCAATATAGATGGTGGTTGCATCGATCCGAGCTCCTATTCGAGAAAAGGTAGATTGTTCAATATCTCAATTCGTTCCACCCTCTCCTCATTCGGAGACTACTACTTGTCCTGCTTCTCTAGGGGTTTGATGCCAGCAATCCCACTGATGGAAGAATCCTACCTATGCAAAATGGTGCCCCACCTGATCCACCATCCGCTATCCTTGAAGTCAAGTAACCGATTCTATCCACTCCTATCCCGCGAAGTCGTTATTCAAGTCATTAAGAATCAGTGGATTGACGCTTCTAGCTCACACGATTGATCGACCCCAACAAAAAGGAGGGTCCTTGCAAATGGATTGTCCCCGAAGTCAATGGATGGTGGAGATATCGAGGCAGCAATCCAAGCAGTCAGATCCTTGTTGGTCTTAGCAATCTTTCTTTCATCCGTTGATCCGATTCTTCCTGCCCATCTTTTGATGTCGATCGATCAGCCTTTCTTCTAAAGGACCCATTTATAGGATTCAATCCAGCCCTTCATTCCCCGCCCTGGTTGACAGTAAAAGAATTGAATATTGGAGTTGTGGGAGAGAGGATTGGACTTACGACTCTTGCCTTGGTGGGAGGAATTATGACTGACCTACTCACTTCCATCAGTGAGTTCACCAATGCACCTCAGCTAGTCACCATCTCTTTCTTTTCATTTCCAGCATCGAATCCCACAACAACTAGTCGAAGGACAACATCCCATTCCAACCACATCTCCATGGGTTCAAGGATTCTCGTAGTTAGATAGAGGTGGGAAGGCCAACCCTTCCAAACAGAAGGGATGGTCTGGGCAGTCCAGTTGGTAGGAGGAGATCATCATATTCCAATTCCGTTAAGGCAAGATGATTGGTGACAAGGTCGAACGCATCTCGGAGGCCGGCTAACCCAACCACTCAATCGAAAAGAGAGGGTTTAGGATTCGAATCCACCCGTCTAACCGCGTATCACGTCGAATACTATTCAATCATCGAAATTCCCTCTCAACCACAACTTCTCTTTGTCGTTGTAAGGCTACCTCTTCCTTTCCACCTACATGAGTCTTTTGACAGAACCTCCTTCGATCACCCCACTTAAAATTTTCCTGCTTGATCAATATTTTACTTATGGCCTTATCAATGTTTAATTGAGAAAGAAATTCAAGGACATTATATCAAATCATCTTATATAAGGATTAACGCTCGCGGAAAAGATACACAAGAAACAGTCACTGAAAGATAGGAGGTAAAGGGCTATCTGTATGCCTAGGTCCTAGTAGCGATCCAACTTCGTGTTGGTCAGAAATCTCACCCTATCTATCCTCGTCCCCATTCTCCGACAATGAACCTTGTTTTAGAGGTGAGAAAATTAAGGAAGGGAAGAGAATCGGCACATTGCCCTTGCCCCCCAGGTTTGGGCCGGGAATAATAGTTAATTGATTTCTCAAGACGTATCACCATCCCCATCCCAGGCTTATAATAGTTGGCATTGATTTCTCTTTTAAGCCATTGAATTTGGGAGAAATCGACGTCAGGAGAACTGTTGTTGGGAATAAGCTATATTGAGATTTCTATTATATGTGCTCTTGGTTATGACTCAAGAGGCTCAAAAGTTGAGGACTCAATCTCGATCTATAGTATGATTTGCTCCCTTCATTGATGAATCTGGAGATCTATCTCGATAAAGATCTAAAACGAATGCGAGAAGATGAAGGAATGGGAACGAAATCCGTATAGGGGACTATTCCACTAGTGGAATCAGTCAACGGGAGAAACGAAAATTGGAAAAGACATTGGGTCAAGGTCATTAGTCAGATCAACAAGCTATCGATCTGTAATTGGACGAAGGGAAGCTAGGCACCATGCTATGAACTATGGTTCTAAAAATGCAAAACAACTACTTTTTCAATCTAGGGAGGGATTGGAATGAGACTGAAACGAACTGAAACTAGTCATTTGATGCTCCCAATTCAGAGGAGAAATGCACTCCTCTATAAACGATGCATTCTTTTCGATACTGTAGAGATCAAATCTACTCAAAAATGCTTCCCATGAGACTCATAGAGAGGTCAAATGGCACCTACTGCATGGCACCTAGATTGAGGAACTGAGTTGTGATCACCCAATTAAGTTTCGATTGGGGAAGTCATCCCTTTAGCTGCCTCACTAATGGGAAGGAGCAATTCCTGTATGTCTCTATATATGATGCATTCTAGTAGCAATACTAGAAAGCACCCATAGTCAGCGAGTAAAGTACCCATACCCCCATAAATAATAGCAGTACCGACACGAGTTGAAGAATCACATAGGAAAGACATGGTAAGAGACAAAGGCAAAGGAAGAGACTTCTATTGAACTCAGACTTGAAAGTAAAGAGAGCATGCAATCCGTCGGTATGTTACTCAAGCCTGAGTTATTTCTATCCTATTTTTGACCTAAGCAACTCGATGATGTGCAGAATAAAACAAAAAATAAAAAGGAGGACATTCGAAGAAAGGGTCTTTATTTCAGATGTGAGGAATTTGGGGAGTTTTCTCATAGCTAGGTGTACAACTATTTATAGCCCTGTTAGTTATAAGAGTCTTGACTAAAGTTAAATCAGATCTGCAGGTGAAAATAGTCAAGCCAAATCTGAGGAGTAAGATATTGGATCGTTGGAGCTGCCTCATGCTCTAGTGCTTCAATATCAAAAGGTCTTCCCCACCCCATGAGACCTAGGAGCTGAAACTGGTAAAGGGCTGTCATCTTCCTACTCCTATAGCAGAAAGTAGTACTATGAACTTAATAACTTCAAGAAGTATGGAATCTGACTTGTCTTTATCCACGGATGATGCAAGCAGTCATGATGTTACTTTAACAGATGGAATTCTTTTTATCTGCAATAAGGATTTGATAGATTATCTTCTTTACCCCTCCTAAAAATCAGAGTAGTGTTTAGGCGTTCAAATCTTTTGATGCTTTTACAACTAACCATGGACTCCATTGTCTTCTATTTAAAAGGAAGGACTTAGAATAAATGTCACAAGCCTCTAAATTGAGGTGCCCAAAGAGTGATCCTAAGGCAGCCATTAATTAGTCTCACTCAACATGTAGCTGAGAGGGTAGGGTGTACACTGCAGATGAACCCTCCGATTCAGTATGAAGGAATAAAAGCAGCAGAAGTGGAAATCAGTAATGACAAGACCAGTGACAGTGTGGATTTACATAATGGATTTCTTCCTTATAGAAAGAAAGAATACATGCCCAACTGTAGGAAGTGATTCTCCTTCATAGATGACGGAAAGCATGAGTAAAACGGCAATAGTGTCATTTGTTGTTAGCTGTTAACCTCTCTGGCAGCTTTCTTATCTGGAGTTAGTAATGCTTTCCTCTAGCATCCAATCTTGCTTCGCCCTACTTTTTTAGTTATGTTCCATTAGGAGACAACTAATAAGATTGTCGACAAGAGAATTGCTATTGCTTGTCTTCAGATTAGACTCATTCCTAGCCTTCAGAGTAGCCTTTTGAAGCTAAGCTAGCCTTTCTTAACTGGATTAGTCGAGTAGATTCATTGCTTCCTCCTAAAGTAAAGCAAGACACTAAACTAAAGCCATAGCTAGCTAGCCTTTTTCAGCAGCAAGCAAGCGGGGAGAAGTCAAGTAAAGAAAGTGAAGGCAAGCTTCAACACTCCAGCGCTAAAACGTGCCTTGGCGAAACTAAACTAGAATCTAAAGTTCAATTCCGTTCCGCCCTATAAGTAAGGTTCCTCCCCGCTTGCTAGAGGAGAATGAGGATCATTGGCTTAAGGGTGGTAGCCGGTAGGCATGCATTGAACCTCCTGTACCGAGAGATGGAAGAGATGGAAATGTAGACTATCCATGCCGAGGTACATGTATGAAGCGAACATCCCCAAGTAGAGAGTAAGTAAGAGCCTCATATAAAGAAAACAATTTCATTCGAGAAGAAGTTCAAAAAGTGTCCTATAAGCCAATTCTCACGTGCAATTATAGGCTGCACAGGACCGACAACTGTTATCCCTTTCAAAACCCCTTCTTCCTTCTTATTAGAGGCTAAGCGACTCCATATTCAAACATAATGAAAAGATAACAGAAAGGAACACTATAAATAAAAACTTGCTCAGACAAGGGAATTGAACTATATTCCTTTGGCTTGTTTTCTTTCTTAGCCAGAGGGTCCAGCGAAGCTGGAGATCTCAGTCTTATCTCTTCCTCGCCCACTCCCCGCCCTTATTAATAGTAGGCAAGCTTCTTTCTTCCTAAAGATGCGACCATGTCTCCCGAGAAAGGGGGGAAGCCCCTCACTCAATATATATGGTGCTTGGCTTCTGGTCCTTTAGTCTAGTGAAGGTCTATCTCTCTCACTAGTTCTTATTGACGAGGAGAACCCATTAGGGGTCTCGGAGCGTGTGGTCATTACGGTAGTAATGTGAATGGTTGTGGGGTTGATTAGGAGCACTTCATTTATAGGCTCTCTCCTTAGGTGAGGTTAGGTTGAGAGTGGGCTATAGGGAGTTGGGCCTCTTGGGTTGGCATGAAGGGTCGTGTTGAGCAGGTTTATTCTTTTCTTTTGATAAGGGGCTAAGTGGGATTTTGATGGGGATCTGGGAGGCATGGAATGTCTGAGTTAGTCAATCCTTAACCTTTTTTATTTGTCTCTTTGTTTGAGATCCCATAAGATAGTTGGAAATTGGCCGAGCTGATAAAGGAAGAGTTTGAAAGAGGAAATTTGCCACCTAACGGAATGGAATTAGATAAAAGGAGTCCAGTTTAAATAAGAAGAGAAGAATAAGGGGAAGACCCCATGCAACGCAATTCGATCCATTCATTTCCTTGCTTGAAATCCCAATGTATATCAGGCATGATAATCCTCAAGGATCGTAACACAATTATGTTGATCTAGGACAATGATTTCAAAAAGAAAAACAAAGAGCAAAGAGGAAAGAATAAATTGGAAGAAGGAATCCCACACCTGATTTGAGCAATTGATTTATTCCACATCTCAATACAAGGGAGATGACTTCAATTTTAGGATAAAGAAATGAGGGCTTTGTGGGTGGGGGAAATACTGCCATTACTTAGGTCATCATTGCTCTTCTCTCCTCACCAACTAATGCCAATCTTTGAAAGTGAATATCAGTCTTTATTTTCTTTCTTTCTTTCAAAAATCGATGGATGGAAGTACAATATAAAGATTGGAATAGTTGTACAAAACTTAGGAATGAAGGGAGTAGGTACCAAGTGAAGCAAGCAAGTGATGCAGGTACCAATCAATGAGGGGCAAGATAAGGGATTAGCTAGCCTAGCGCAGCGGGCTAGCTAGTATAGTTTGTTTATTTTTCAGCTGCTAGTGCCATGGCTAGCTGGCTTGCTTAGCTACTTGCCTTGCTAGCTGGTTTGCTTAGTTGCTTGCCTTGCTCATTGTTGTTGCGTTGCTAGCTGCCCTGCCTTGCGCCTAGCTGCCTTGCTAGCTGAGCTAAGGCTTGCTTACCTATGCTCCCTGCAAGCTGGATGGTAGGCTTGTCTCACTCTGTCGGTCGATCTGGCTCCCATCGTATGTTGGCCTCCCTTTACTCTTGAGAATATGGGGGAGTCCACTATGCTGGGTGCCACCCAGACCTATTATAGTATTCCTCAGGTGTGTGAGGATGTCTATTTCCTAAGAAAAGAGCCCCTAACTCCCCTGTTCAAATTCTAGACCATGACTATAAATTGTTAGGCTCATGCACCCCTATCACGTAAAGCTTTCAAGCCTCTGTTTGGCTCGCATGACGGAACTTAACTATATTCTAAGCGATGTTCCTTCGCTTGCTGGCTCTTCTGTTCCTCGTCTTATAGCTCTTAGGTCTACTTCTTAACTCAACTCCTTACTTGCTGTCAACTTGAAGTTAGGAAGGACACTTTAAGACAATAAGCTTGTTCAGATTGGTCTTAATGCTTTTAGGTATGCAACTCATGTGGTTTTTGAAATTTAAAACCTGACTTCCTCCATAAATTATTCAATCCAAATGGTAGAGAAGTTTTCATATTTATACTTTTTCTTATTGAGGGGCGACCATCTGTTGAAGTACCAAAGAATAAAGGGAAAACCACTGTGATCATGACATTGTAGGTGTTTGCGATGGGACGAATGCGACTTCCCTCGTAAGTAATGGGTGGCATAGCCATTGCAGAAGTCCCCCCCCCCCTTTTCTTATCAATTTATTTAGTCTTTAGGGAGCAAACGGAGAAGCAACGTATGGCCCGGGGGCCAAAGACTTTTAGGGTTCCGTTTTGTCATGTTCATGTCAGAGTGTGCAAGAGCACACCTCAGTTTTTTATGCTAGGATCGAGAGAAAGAAAGGGCGGGGGGCGGCCATGCATGGCACTTCTCAACTGTGTATCCGAGGGACAGATGAACGAACGACTCATGAATGTTGTCGGGTCGAACGAGCCAATAACTCGACTGAGGTCTTCGTGGTCTGAGATAATACTTACATCAGTAACAATAACGTAAGCATGAAACTTTTTGCTAGTACCGTTGAAACTAATGGCCGCGGCGATGGAATCTGGGACGGAAGACTCGTAATATCTCTCTAGATTTGGCAAAAGTGTAAGGCCCCCTAACGTAATTCGAATGGGTGATGACCGCTGAGCCATAACTCATGGTTAGAGCAATGGGAGGGGGGCCCAGTAGAGAGAATAGTAAGATAACAAGTGCTCCGCCCGCTTGGTGCATAGCAGGAGCAGCGGGCAAGTGCTTAGTAGACCAATAGCCTAGTGAACCGGGCAGGGCACTCGACGAAAGGGGGGCACACTGAGCAAGTACGAGAAATTTGCCCTACTTTGCTTTCTTAAAAGCAAGGACCACTACGGGAGGTCAAACCAAGGACCTATGGAAGTCGGGGCTCGTCCCCGGTCAATATTGGATCAAACAATAGGGGGCCGTAGCACTGACCTCTTTTTTTATTGATTCAATACAATAGGGGAAAAGATCGTACTGTTCCCTACCGAGACAACAGACACTCTCAACGGATCCTCCGCGCGCTGGGCATACCTCTTCCGTGCGTCTTTCTCGTGGCGGGAACAGAACAACTGAGAAAGACTCGGCCAACCTGCCCAGGGCTCGAGGGCGAGCCATACGAGAGTGAGTCGAAAGGCTTCCGTTTCCGTTCTTGGTTTGGGGGCTTTCGGGCCCCTCTCGATCTTATTCGTATAAGGGAAGGGGGAAGGAGTCTAAATCAATGGAAATTAATGAACCATCATTGATGGACGTTGCACATGACACGATCAATTCGACTCAAGGTCCGGCGCTAATAGAAGTTGCTTACACTCCTAGTAGCGAAGGAAAAGGGGCAGGGCTTTTTTCGTAGTAATAGTGGGCGGGTCTCATGAGATCTATGCCGGCCGTCGGAATCAAACGAAGGTCGAAGGACCATTCGATTCATTAAGGGGCATAGATCTAGGCCTATTTGTTCGGTCAATCACCAAAGGCGGGGGGGAACCACTATGGATGAGACCCCCCGGCCTCGATTCTTTTGCATAGTCTGAGGGCTTGACGCAGCAGAGCAACGAGCATAGCAGCACCCTTGACTGGTGCCATTCTCGGACCTAACAGTAGATGGGTGGGCCAAGCCTGAATTTAAACCCAACAAGACTCTTCTTTGTTTGAGCTACCCCCACGCACGTAGACTGGAAGATATCAGTTGTCCTAGACTGGACAAGTAGTAGAGACTTCGTAGGATCGGGGAGGGAGTCTCAATTGATCTTTTCTAGGATTCCTTATCATGCCATGCACAGAGATATTTCCATTGATAAATAAGAGGGCTCCCCCTTGAATAGACTCTTAAAGGTTAGGTTACTATGTGCCTCTACGGAAGAGGTGTACTTTTTACGGCCTGGAGGTCATATAAATCAGAACCTAAAGCGATATGAACGAAAGCCCTACCCACAGCTACAAGTACTAGCGCTTCAAAAGGCTTAGATTCTAAGGGTGCTACTAAAAGACTATGGGTGTAAGCCCCGAAAGCCTTTGGTACTTCGGTAGGGCGAGCAACCCTTAAACCAAAAAAAAAGCGACCATACCCCTTCCCCGGAGGAAATGAAGGAGCACAAAATCAAATAGGGGGCCTGGGGCCGAAGAATTTTGCGATTCTGTTCCATCATGTTCTCGCCAGAGTGCGCAGGAGTGTACTGGAGTTTTTTGGAGCAGGATTCGAAGTCACTACAAAAGGGTTGGTCAACAGCATAGCTCTTTCTTTTTCGGGTCTCCTTTCAAAGGAATTGCCTTTGCATTCCTAATGTAGTAGGGCTGGATAGCTTTGTTTGCCCCAGCTTGGCGAATCGCATCCCCACTTAACAAGATTGGGACCCTTCTCAAAGATTTGATGGAATGTCCCAGCCCAATAAAGGAAGTTTATAGTATGCGATGCGTTATATTTGTACGATTTGCCAACATACCACGCACGACTGAACGTAGAGCCACTAAGAGATGGCAGACCGGGCCGGGCGCAGGTGCCAGATCCGAAAAGTCGAGTCTCGATCAGCCTAGTGCACCAACCACGTGGTACGACGGGCACTCAAAGACCTGGCAAATGATGGCCCACCCCACCCAAGAGCGCTTATGTCATATGGGAACTCATGGCTGGAAACAATCCTTATGGTTTTGATATCCGGTAGGAAGAATAAGAATCAAAGTCCAGGTTGGTTGGTGAGCCTAGTGATAGGAGACTATCTAGCTTGGTTCGGAGAGCACTTGTTGGGTTAAAGATTTTTTTGTTGCTAAATGTTACGGCCTAAATGCTGAACTATTGACCCTACTTGTTCGGATGGGTGTTCACCCCAAAGTGTTCCCGGACCGCATGCATACATCCGTAAGTAACTTAGTGCAACATGGCAAATTTCATTGAGAGGAATCAGCAAAGAAAAGAAAAACGGGTCTTAATCTTAATGTGTATTTGAGAGATTGTCCTTGGGCTGAGGAGTGTCCAGAAGAGTTCGTTGAGGTGTCTACATAGGCATGTGGTCCTCTTTTATATTCTGTCAAGAGTTTGGATTGCTCCACCTAAGTATAACCAAAAAGGAGGAATTGGAAATTCAAAGGGGGAGCCAGCTGAAGCTTCGCTTCCGGTAGATTGCTAACTCTCCTAGTTAGAAGAAGGCTCTTTGGTTGATTATTTAGATCTGGATAGAGTCTCGCTCAGTAAAGAGAGTCATAGATTCATAAAATCATGATAGAGTCCCCTTACTCTATAGGGACGCTAGCGCGCTACAACTAACAGAGCAGCCAGCGTAGAAAATGGAAGTGCATTTCTACGCACTCCAACTTTCCAGCCTCTGTTTGCTGGATCGTATTCTGCAGAATCAATGTCTAAATCGCTTAATCTGGACCTGTAACTACAATGACTTCTACTTCTCTGGCTACTCGTGCTGGTGAATCCGGCCCCCGCAACTATGACTGGGAATTTTCGCTTTTGAAAGGGGAATTCGGAATATTGATCCGGAACATCAGACTCTTCATCTTGAAAGCTCATCACTTCAATAAAGGCTGGGTCACTACCCACTCTATAGGATATAGGATAGGTTGATAACCACTCTATGTGAAGATAGCCCACTCCCTACACTATATAAAGTTAGGCTCGTTACGCTCGAATCACACATTGTTAGCATTGTACTTACAATATTATGGTCCTTTCATAGGTGCAATAACAGGGGCATGATGCATTTCATGTTTAAACGTTAGTTAAATGATGGTTAAACTAGGTCAAGGGGGTAATCCTAAAGTTTGAAAGTATAAGGGGGTATTACTAATTACTTTCAGATTTCAAGGGGGTGGTACTAAAATGCCCAAAAATATTTTGATCAAATTATCTTAAGCATTCAATGAGTAGATCTTTTTCAAGATAACTACTCTTGTTATATTCAACATTTGAAAAATCCAATGATTGGATGAATCAAATCTTTCAGGTTGGTTGATTTTTAGTCTGAAAATCAATGTGTGTGTGTGTGTGTGTGGTACCTTCTTATCCTTTTCTTAAAGGAGTTATATGATGACTAACTATAATACAATATAATACTTAAAATATCCTAAACTTGAAAAAACCACCAAATAAAATTGAAATGGCAGAAGCACAAGAAAAGATGAAGATGGTACCTTATTATCCTTCAAAGCTCCTTCAAATAGAGTAATACTTTCAGTTGGGCCATATGACTCCAATTTTGGACAAGTTCCCTCAGATTGTTTTCGCCAAACTTGAATCTGAGGATGTTGTTTCCACATGAATTCTGAATTTGGCAACATCTCATAGATTGATGGGCACTCAACCAACTAGGCATTGGAACAAATATATTATATTAGTGCACAATCGTAGGTTCACAAAAAAAAGTCATTCAAGGACCTATAGCTATATAAATATATATATGATTGGCATATAGAATACATGCATTTTGGAATTCAGTCAAAAGATAATGTGCTAAAGCCTAAAGCTGAGTGTGGTTTGCTTATCTATAGACATGGAAATTGGTTAACTACATCCACAAAACCCAACTTTCTACATCATATGGATAGGCCAAATCAACTCATGGATGAGCTAAGATTTTTACAACTATGTTTGCATCTTGATTGACTTACAGGTGTAAATGTGGTACGTAGCTCGTTTACACAGCCCTGCCCGTAAGCATCCTACTTGGGCTTTGAAGTTGAGCCCATGGCTCAGCTCGTAAAAGAGTTTTGCGAACTGGGCCACGGGCCTGGCCACACAGCCCACACCCACCCCCACGCACATTATAATTTTAAAATCCCCCTCCTCCCAAAATTAGAATTTTAAAGCTTAACCTCCTACCCCTTCTTAATTAATTTGATGTGAAAATAATGCATTTTTTAATATTTTTTGAAATTGGGCCCAATGCATTAGTCTGGCCCATTGCCCAGTCCACTAGTCAAGCCCACTGCCTGGCCCAGCAACCAAGCCCATATCCCAGCCCACCACTAGGCCAACGGCCCTACCCACCATCCAGGCCCAGCTTGCTTGTGAGCAACGAGCCAAGCTCGAGCTTCACCTTTTCCACTAAGCTTGACCCACCACAGGCCTGGCCTTGGCCAAATTTACACCCCTCTGATTGACTACCTTCCAAAAAATGAGTTAAGTTGACTCATCTGAGCAAAGCCAACAAGTTTCGCACCTGTGGCTTGAACCATCCCCAACATTTTCTTCACTACATTATTAGGAAAGTTGCATGGACTTATCCCCAATATAAGTTGGCACAAATATTAGGGGGAGGTCCTCTTCCATTTCCCATTAATAACACTGACTCATTTACAACATGGCCTACCTGTCATTATCTCCTTGCACTACAAGAAAATTCGGTTTTAGCGGTGGCCAGCTATAACGGTCACTATATATGGGTTTTAGCAGCAGCCAATTTCTGACCGTCACTACAGGGTTGGCACAAAAGTTTTGGAGGGAGAAATGTCCTTTTACCGTCGTGATTTAGCGACGGCCAAGTCGTGCCCGCCGTTGAAAGACCAAATAGAAGTAGTGTTTTAGTTGGCCACCACTAAAAGTGGATTAATAGCGATGGTGTCATAGCCCAGTCGGTGCGCCACGCCAGAGTTACTGGGTGGAATGGCAGGTGGGTGCATGAGTTTAGTCCCACATCGGATAGGGAAGTGTCCGGAGCCTGGGCTATAAGGGCTACCCAGACCTAAACTAGTTGGAGGCCTTTTGGGCGTGCCATAGGGCACGTACCAAGAACAAAACCGTGAGGGGGATGACCCCAAAGTGGACAATATCTGACTAGTGCGGGCTCGGGGCGTTATAATTGGTATCAGAGCCGAGGACGGCTCATCTTATCGGGTGGGGTGAATTTTCATGGCCCAGTCGGTGTGCCACGCCAGAGTTACTGGGTGGAATGGCAGGTGGGTGCATGAGTTTAGTCCCACATCGGATAGGGAAGCGTCCGGAGCCTGGGCTATAAGGGCGAGCCGGACCTAAACTAATTGGAGGCCTTTTGGGAGTGCCATAGGGCACGTACCAAGAACAAAACCGTGAGGGGGATGACCCCAAATCGGACAATATCTGACTAGTGTGGGCCTGGGGTGTTACAGACGGTCACCAAAACACCCGCCTCTAAAAGTCCAAATAGCGACGGCGGTCTTGGTCTTGGTCTTGGTCTGCCACCTCTTGTTGCCACTATCAGGTGATTTTTTTTTTAGGGCCAAACTCTCTGTCCCTCCCAAGTCCCAAACTAGACTCTCTGGTTTGTGTTTTCGCATTACCCAAGACAGTAGATTGGAGCATTCATCGTAAGCTTGCTGGGTATGGTATTGGGGGATGGACCCTTGGATATACCTGATCTGATGTATAAACCCTCAATTTGGGGGCTTTAGATTGGAGCCATCGCTCGGATTAGGACTTTCAAATGGTCTTTTGAGAAACTAATTTGAAACAATTAATAGGTTCTTAAGCTAAGAAACCGTTTGAAACCATGGGTTTTCGATTGTTTTTAGAAAACAATGGGTTTTCTCAAGTGTGTTTAAAATGGGTTTTGGTGTGGTGGGGTTTGATGGAGGTCAATCCTCCTCAAGAGGTGATGGGTGAAGCCTCAAGTTTTCTAAAGAAATAGTATGCTTGAGGTGCACCAAGTTTGATGGACATTGTCGACACACCTATTATCAGTCAAGAAAATCTTCCTCCCAGAAATGGGAACCAACCCCAAAGACCAACTCATTGAAGCTGGGGATACAATTAATCCTCAAACATCCCTCATCTATTGAAAAGCTTCTTCCTCTTCTAGATATAAGTCCTTGTTTCAAGTTTTTTGTTTACTGTTTTTGTTATTTGGGGATATTTCCTGAAAATTATGGGTGTTTCGTGTATACATTTTGGGGATATTCCTGAAAATTAGTGTTTTCTGTACGGAAAGTTTATTGCTTACTATTTTTGTTATTTGGGGATATTTCCTAAAATGTATGGGTGTTTTGTGTATATATTTTGGTGATAATTCCTAAAAAGTAGGGCGTTTTGTGTAGAAAGTTGGTGGTGTTTTATGAAAAACAATCTACAAAGAGCAAAGACTTTTCCCCACAAGACTCCTATTAATGTAAGATCCAATGTGGATAATTTTATAACATGGAGGTCCAGCAATGCTCTATGTGCCATGTGTCATACTCTTAGAGAACACTAAATGTATGGATGTTTTATTGGTGATTTCTAGCTGATGGTTGTTCGCAAAACATCCGTTTGGTCAGTGGTCTCAAGAATGTGACACATGGCACATACAGGATTGCATGTCGTCACGCAATGACATCTACTGTTGGTGTTACTGTTACAACGTGAATGCTAATTGACTCTTTTGTCACTATAATATTAGGGAAATTTCTCAATTTCGCATGGGAAATTTGGACTCCTAAAGGTATAGGTTAAGAACTTAGGATTAGTAATTCTTTTGATATTCTAAAATGTTTCTTGAATCAAAAGTTGAATTGTTTTACAACACAAATTTGTGTCCGATTATTAGTGGGTGGCGCGACTCAATATTATGGGTTGTTATAGGGTCACTTGTCGTTGGATGATTATGAGGTCCAATAGAAGATGAGAGTTCCATGCTATCTAGGCAATCTATCCATTGTTTGAAAAACTAAATATGCAAAAGAAAAAGGGCTTAATATTTCCATCGACTGTATGACATTACTAATGATAGAATGTAGAATTACAAAACCTAAAGCTCATTTATTTGTTCAGTGTCTACCCATAAATCCTACATCAACTCCTTCATGTGTGTGTGTGTGTGGAAACCTAAATCTGGCATAAAAAGAAATGCAACAAATAATGTATTTTGTTGTAGATGTTTTCAAAATTGACAAAGTAAGCTTGTTGTACTTTCTTTTCATTATTCTATGTACATCTTTTGATTCAAAAAAACACACAAGATTAAGGAAAAAAGACTCCAACAAATATTTTGGCTATTCCATGATTAAAACAAATTGGCCTTCAAAATGTTTAAGACTGCCATGTGTGTATCACAAAGCATGTGTATATCACAATGTAAAGCATGTTTTAGTTACACCAAGTGTTGATATTGTTTTTTCTTTCCAAATAAAACCTTAATGAACATATATTCATTTTTTCCTTTTCTTTTTGATAAAACAAGATTGGTTTGCAAAGGCAATCAGCTAGGTTTATATCCGAACAACCAGAACCTACCAAAGAGAAGGTGGACAACAAAAGGGTTGTTTACATAATGCATGCTTTAGTTACGCTGAATGCTGTTGTTTTTGTTGTTGTTGTTGTTGTTGTTGTTGTTTCTTTCCAAGTAAATCCATAACCAATGTGGCACCCACATATAGGCTACATAAACTTTTAATGCGCTCCTAGTTGATTAAATCATCTTAGTTCTTAATCTGCAGGTCAAGGATTAGATTTTCCCATTTTCAAATGGTTCATAATAAATGGTTATTAATGGTTGTTTATTCTTAAGGTATTGAATTAGTCAAAACAAAAGTACATATAATGAGTGTGAGGTTTATATAAAGCTTTCTCCACAAAGAACTTGGTTGGATACGAGAAGTTTCAAGTGATCTTACTAATTAATAAGGGGTCATCTTCATATAAGAACTTTAATGCAACTCGAATAGTTCCAACCAAGAACCTCTCCAAAATAGTGTCAAGTCAAGTGGAAATGACTTAATATGGGTTTCGTAAACCTAAATTAATGTGCTAAAACCTGAACTCAAAACAAACATTTTATCTTTTTTTTTTTATCAGCCTCATCAACAACGATAGGTTGTTTCGTGAACGAATCTCAAAACACACAAGATCTTGTTGTGCAAACACTAAGATGCTTTAAACATGCCACCACTGCATATTTCAATGTGAACATGCACATTACTTCACATGGTTAAATGGTGTTGAGGAAGTAATCTCTTGGAAAAAACTTTATATTAAATCAGCTTCTTGGCCACTCTGTTAGACAACACCGAATTGGGAACTAACCTCCTAAAGACCAACTCATTGAAGCTGGGGATATAATCCTCAAACATTCTTCATCTATTGAAGAGCTTCTTCCTCTTCTAGATATAAGTCCTTGTTTCAAGTTTTTTGTTTACTGTTTTTGTTAGTTGGGGATATTTTCTAAAAATTATGGGTGTTTTGTGTATACATTTTGGGGATATTTCTGAAAATTAGGGTTTTCTTTACGAAAAGTTTTTGTTTGATGTTTTCGTTATTTGGGGACATTTCCTGAAAAGTTGGTTATTTTTGTGCGGAAAGTTGGTGGTGTTTTATGAAAAACAATCTATAAAGAGCAAAGATTTTTCCCCACAAGACTCTTATTAACGTAAGATCCAATGTGGAAAATTTTATAAAAGGGAGGTCCAGCAATGCTCTATGTGCCATGTGTCATACTCTTAGAGACCACTAAATGTATGGATGTTTTATTGGTGATTTCTAGCTGATGGATGTTCGCAAAACATCCATACGGTCAGTGGTCTCAAGAGTGTGACACGTGGCACATACAGCATTACATGTCGTCACACAATGACATTTATTGTTGTTGTTACTGTTACTACGTGAATGCTAATTGACTCTTTTATCACTATAATATTTGGGAAATTTCTCAATTTCGCATGGGAAATTTGGTCTCTTAAAGGTATAGGTTAAGAACTTAGGATTAGTAATTCTTTTGATATTCTAAAATGTTTCTTGAATCCAAAGTTGAATGGTTTTACAACGCAAATTTTTGTCTGATTATTAGTGGGTGGCGCGACACAATATTATTGGTTGTTATAGGGTCACTTGTCGTTGGATGATTAAGAGGTCCAATAGAGGATGAGAGTTCTAGGCTACCTTGGCAATCTATGCATTGTTTGAAAAACTAAATATGCAAAAGAAAACGGGACTTAATATTTCCATCTACTGTATGACACTGTCTTTGAAACAAGAAAAACCTAAGATGATACTAATGATAGAATGTAGAATCACAAAACCTAAAGCTCATTTATTTGTTCAGTGTCTACCCATAAATCCTACATCAACTCCTTCATGTGTGTGTGTGTGTGGAAACCTAAATCTGGCATAAAAAGAAATGCAACAAATAATGTACTTTGTTGTGGATGTTTTCAAAATTGACAAAGTAAACTTGTTGTACTTTCTTTTCATTATTCTATGTACATCTTTTGATTCAAGAAAACACACAAGATAAAGGAAAAAAGGATTCCAAATATTTTGGCTATTCCATAATTAAAACAAATTGGTTTTCCAAATGTTTAAGACTACCATGTGCATGTCACAAATCATGTGTATATCTCAAAGTAAAGCATGTTTGAGTTACACCAAGTGTTGATATTGTTTTTTCTTTCCAAATAAATCCTTAATGAACATATCTTCATTTATTCCTTTTCTTTTTGATAAAACAAGATTGGTTTGTGAAGGCAATCCGCAAGGTTTATATCTGAACAACCAGAACCTACCAAAGAGAAGGTGGACAACAAAAGGGTCGCTACTTATTAGGTTCTTAATGCACAATTACACATCTTGTTACTGAGCATGTGTTATGTTAATCTTGGTTTTGTTAAGTTTGCATATGTTTTGCCACTATTTTATGAAAGTTTTCCCAAAATATATTGGATGGTTTTTATTCTCTTTACAGTTATGGATGCGATATGTTAAGTACAAAAGAAACTATGTGGTGCCTGCATGGATTTGGAGGGACTTTTAGCGGTAGCCATATGTGGGACGGTTGCCGCTAAAACCATTAGCGATGGAGCTTTTAGTGGTGGTCTGTGGCCGCCGCTAAAGTTTTTAGCGGTGGTTTTTTATACTTTTAGCGACGGCCGCGACCACGCTAAAATCGAGTTTTCTTGTAGTGTATGTTGAACATAGAGAATTTCATCTATATGTGCATTAGGTCCCCATTGGTCTGTTGTGGGACAGAAATATCATAGAAGTCGCAATTTTCAACTCAAATCCTGTCATATGATTAATATCATTGAAGCACATAGGATCAAATTTAAACTTCAAACATCCAACATAAGTGGGTTGATATAAGCATATTGATCTTGGGCTAAGCTGTATGATGTGGGGATGGATCTCAGTTTTGAGGATGTGGCTTTCAGTTGGCCTTCTGATTGGGAGGGCTTGAGTCTTTGGCGGGGTTTTGGCGGGGTCGGGTTTTTATTAGTGGAGTCTTCTTCTCTTGCTCTTCTCTTCCTTTCCCTTGGAAGGCTTTCTCAGCCTCCATGTACCTTAATAAATTTCCTCTCTACCTTTTTAGGAAAAAAAAAAAGAAGAGAGAGTAAGGCAAGAGAAGGTAGATGCATATATGGGTTAAAACTCTATCCTTATGATATTGTAAAAGAGTGCACTTTAATTTTCTTTAAAATTATAAATCATCCTTCTGCCTTAGCTTCAGACTAGCCCAAAAAGCAAAAGTCCTGTCACTTGAAGAATTACCAATTGATGCATTGTCCATGGCTTTACAAATAAGTAGCTTTTCAGGCCCTGAGCAAATTGCAATCCCCTTAAAAGAGCATCATTGATACATCCAGGTGCACCTGTTAAACATATATATGGTACAATTAATAATCATGTGCAACCTATTAATTGCATTTCTTTAACATCAATAATTTTTAAAGAAATACCTTGAAACGGGCAGGCTATGCAAATCCACTTGTCTACGTACTTTGCGAATACCTGCAGATTTACGATTTACATTATAGGTCATGCCTCTCACAGTACACACATAAGGTGTTTATATTATCCACTTACAAATTCTTAAAAAAAGAAATGCATACGCACATCATGACGGCGAGACAGGAAGCACGACACAAGTAATCCACCCATCGAGTGTGAAATTATATTCACTTTGCTCCCTCCAGAAGCCTTGTAAACAGTCTTTAGTTTAAGTTCTAGATTATCCATTGCTTTGTCGTTTCTGCCAACATGATAGGCAACATGAAGCTGAGCTTGTGGGGCTACTTTATATAAGAAATGAAGTTTGAGGAACTCTAATGGCATCAAGTTATAACAGTTATCTAGCAAGCTTGATTGTGGATAGAATCCCCTGAGAATCATAAAATGATAAAAAAAAAAAAAAGTTAGAACTAATTAACCAGTTCATGACAATTGAATACCTATTGCTTTGGCGGAAGTCATAACCATGGCCGAACAATGTGGTTCCCTTCTTGTATCCACATCCAACAAGCATATCAATCATGTCATGAAAATAGTTTAGGTCTGTTATACATTTGGCAAACTGAAACATCAAGAAATCAGATAAACAAAGGTAAGGGGATGCCAATAAGAAACTGCCAAAGTCAAAAACAAAAGTATGTGTAGTAATTAATACATTTCCATAACACAAGAGACACAATCACATCATTGACTAAAAAGCCAAAATCACTAATATAATTCACAGTTTTTTTTTCCCAGTTATGTGTCGTCGTCAACAATGGGGCCAATCTTACCCATGACCATGAGGGATCTAAAAAATCAATTGTGTCCAGTCCATGATCAGCATCAGGGACTACAATTTCCTCATCCTCATCCAATGATTCTGTATGACCTGGGAAAACCAAATTTTCTATAATCAACTGCAGAAAAAATTAAAACCAAAACCTGCTAATTACTATACAAATAAATATTTCACTAAAAAATTAAAGAGAAAGACGTCATTGCACCCTGATCCAACAGGGAGATGAGAAGAGCTAGCAATCAAACCTGTTTTAGGGTTATATTTCGACCACAGCTGTTTGAAATCCGCATCAGCAGCTGGTGAGAGTTTAACCCAAACCCTGTTCTCGGATCCCGTCCTCTTGTTTTTGGAGTTCAGCCTCGTACCGCCAATGCCAGGAACGAGCAGGACCGGACGAGGGTTGTTGACGATGACACTTTTCCTTTGGCGCCATAAACAGGAAAAGATACCACATTCTCCTTCCATCCCGATCTCTCCAAGCACGTAGGGTTACTCCGCAGACAGCAAGATAGAGTGGCAGAGACTGTTTGGAAAGGACTGTTTGCTTTGCGGCTCACCTTTAGATAACGACTTGCGTGTGGACGAAGTTTGAAAAACGAGAACGAAGGAATAGATGTCATCCTGATTCCTGAGTTCCAGGCCGTTGGATGTTCATTGAAATTAGTGCCATAGGATGATCGGGGTGGTTGCAAATATACAATCACAAGCCAATGAGTTCTCGGCACGTACACAAGTGCTTTTGCAACGTACCCATGTGCTTTTGCTTTGAGGTGTACGTGCCGAGAATTCATTGGCTGTGATTGTATGATTTGCAACCCGATTGTGACAGAAGTTTTACTCGAGTAAAGGGGGCCTGCCAACCTCACCAACCTTCCCTTCGAGTAAAACCTCGGTAATACTATGTTGTGACCCTTTTCGGTCATCACGCACAATACGATCCATGTGGCACACTATTAGAGGTTGCTGGCCGTATGGATGTTTGGCCAATCCGTATCGAGACCTACAAACCGAAAATAAACCTGATCAGTAATTTCTAGACGTTGGATTGCAATTATTTTCATGGGTTGATATTAACCGTAGGAATTTGAGCGTTATTTGGGTGCAAAGATCCAAAGGTTATATAAATCACTAATCAGGCTCATTTTTGGTTTGCACGTCCACCGAGGGATGGTCAAACATCCATACGGTCATCACCCTCTAATAGTATGCCACGTAGCTGGTATTGTTCGCGGTCATACAATTTTTACTACTCTTCACTAATTTGAGTTCCTCTTTCTCACGCCAAACGGATCTCTTGAATCCAAGTGTCAATACCGGCGTAGGTGAATATGGAGTAAAACTTGTGTCACAAGATGTTGTGACCGAACACGGTCACAGCACTCAATACGAGCCACGTGGCATACTATTAGAGGACAATGACTCAATGGCATACTATCAGCCTAATTAGTGATTTACAACCTTTGGATTTTTGCACCCAAATAACGCTCAATAATGCTCAAATTCCTACGGTTAAAATCAACCCACGAAAATAACTTCAATGGAATCGGTTAGAAATCACGAATCAGGCTGATTTTTTGTGTACCGATCCACCGAGTGACTGGACAAACATCCATACGATCATGGTCCTCTAATAGTATGACACGTGGCTCGAATTGAGTGCTATGACCGGCTTCCGTCACAACATCTTGTGACACAGGTTTTACTCACCGAAGGGTGGGCTAAACATCCATTATGTAAGTGGGCCCAGATGGAAGCGGTAACAGGTGGCTCCTAGCGTGGTTTTCATGAGCAGTGTTGCTATCAACCTGCTGGAAGACATCTACAGTTGAGTATTTTATGAAAGTAATGAAACACGAATCTCGAAGTCTCTCTATCAGGACATATATGTTATGTAAGCCTTTGGATTTTGTACCCGAAATAATGCATCAACCCATAAAAACGACTCCAATCCAAAAATCACTAAACAGACTAATTTTTTATCTGTAGGTCCATCTAGGGTTTGGTCAAACATCCTTACGGTCAGAGATCTCTAAGAGTGTACCACGTGGCTCATAATTGATAGTAAACTTTCTTCACCAGAAATGATACACACCGTAAAGTCATCAACGATCATGGAGTGGGATGTCATCTACTCGTACCCATCTTAATCTGCCGTATACGTGGTTAGCATCCAGAGGATTTGGCCCCGCCAATGACTGGATTTTGTACCATTAGAGAGTAGAGATAGGACAAAACAAAGAAACAAAAAATTCAGATCTGAAAAACCCTTTCGGGAGGTCGTGGGGTCAAACCTACACGGCAGGTTTCCTCCTTTGAGCAGTATGCAAGGAGTAGAGATCCCGTTTACCGGCTTGACCGAGTTCAGGTTTCACCTGACTTCATCCGTGGGGCCCTCCTACGATGGTAACGAAAAAAAAAAGAAAGGTGAAATCTCGGTGTCGGTGGACTCCTATCCCGATCCGGATCGTCCGATCCAGACATGGGATCGGCGGAGACTTTGAACCATTCATCTGATGACCGGGTTGATCCGTCCGAGTCGATTCACAAACACTGGGACTGACTTATAGAAAGGGCACTGGTAGCATCCTCCCTAGGTCAACATACCTACCATCGTCGTCCTCAAGTACAGACCACGACTTCTGTCACAACGGGTTGTTACCGAATCCGGTCACAGACCAAAATACGAGCCACGTGGCACCCTATTAGAGAGTGATGACCGTATGGATGTTTGTCCAGTCCCTCAGTGAACCTGCAAACCAAAAATCAGGCTGATTAGTGATTTAAAACCTTTGGATCTTTGCACCCAAATAACACTCAATAATGCTCAAATTCCTACGGTTAAAATCAACCCATGAAAATAACTTCAATCCAACTCTTAGAAATCTCTAATCAGGCTGACTTTTGGTTTGCAGGTCCACTGAGGGACTGGCTAAACATCCATACAGTCAGCGCCCTCTAACAGTATGCCATGTGGCTCGTATTGTGGGTTGTGGCCCTAGTTAGTAATTCCCGTTTAATACCCGAAATTTTTGGTTTTTGTAAGAAATGTTTAATAGGGCCGTATAAAATAAAAAATCAGGAAAAAACGGGAATTTTAATATTAAACAAATAACACGTATTATTCGCGTTTAATACACATTTTGCATTTTTTTATGAAAAAAAGTATTAAACTGCCATATAAATTGGAAAAAATGGTGAAATTCAGGCTTTTTAAGGCTAAACAAATATAGCATTTCAACAATGACCGAATTTTTATATCCTAAAACCGAATTAAACTCGAACATTTCCCGTTTCGAATCTTTGCCATATCCAGAATTGCTAACTATGGTTTGTGGTCACTGGTTTCGATCAAAGCCCATTGTGACCGATGTGTTACTCACAGACCAATGACGGTCATTAATATACTTGTGGAATCTGCCAACACGCTGGTTAGCATCTAAAAGATTGGCTAGCAAAAGTTAGGCTGACCGTTGACGGTCAATCCCTTACCGTTGGATTTAAATGAATAAAAAAGATTGAGTTTTATTAGAGCTAGGAGGTTTAACCCTATAACCTATTGCCTTTGTGTTTTTGTCGTTTCTCTATTGTACTTCATTTGTTCACAGGGGAGAGAAAAATTGATGAATTAGTGGGAAAAACTGTTGACTAAACACTCATAAAATGTTAAGCACTTATAAATTGTTGACAAGGCATGAGATATTTGATTAGAAAGTAATAAAAAAATTTTGAGAGAGAAAAAAGGATATTTTGAACAACAGAAAAGTGTTTAGGGCTTGTTTTTATACATTTTTTGAAGTGATCCCTCGCACGGGACTAGTTCATTTGCACTTTGGGATGAACTTTCTCTTCGTCATCGATCACTGGGAGCTCGGTCAACACCAAGAAGGCGAGGTTGATGGTGTAGAAGACTTTTTGTCACTTCCAGATAGGAAGAAGATCTTTGTCTTCTATTGAAAATAGCTCTTAAAATATAGAGTTATTTTTTCTAAAAGCCTCAAAACGAGGTTTTTTTAGTAAAATAAGATAACAACCTGTAAGGTTTTAGTTTGGCTAATCACGTATGACAAAAACCAATGTGTTGTAAACCTTCATAGTGTGAGGTAGACTGTTTTAGTGGATCGGAGTATGTTACACTTGCATCACTTCAAAAAAGCTAAAGACAGTGAAGACTATCAAAAGAAGCAGAAGAAGATCAAGGCGACGAATTGCAGAATCAACCCTGATCACACCTTAAGAAAGTTCATAAAATTAGAGACCATTGGTTAGATTGATAAAAATCTTTTATTTTATCTCTAAGCTATTTAGTTATAACAGGAAATCAATCGATCGCAAAATCGAAAGTTTCTGAGCAAATATTGGTTTGGTCAATTGATCGAACTTGGCCTAATCGATCGAACACCAGATAGCATGTAATCTTCATTTCTGTTCAGCCAATCGATCGGATGTCTAAATGACATAACCGATCGATCGGACAGTCATATTGAGATTGGACTGCGCGAGGAATGTTTTGAAAAGTCCTTTTTTTTTTCTATTTCGAATTCCTCTATTGCTAAAACTCTTGAAACTTAAGAGTACTATAAATATAACATTTAGGTTCGACCTAAATAACACTTGAAAAACCCTAGAGGCTTAGGAACGTTAAGTCCTATTATTTTTTCAAGAGAAACCTTTTGAAAACCCTAATTTTCCCAACGCTTATTATCTTGACAATCTCGATCAAGCTTGATGATCCGTTGATCAAAGGTTATTCCAAGCTTGATCTTGATTCCCTTTTGAGAACAGTGAGATACACATGTTCTAAAGAATCACAAGTGTTCATGCTCAACGATTTTGAGTGTGTTTCAGGGTTGGACTGATTGTTACAGTTCGATGTATTGGATCGGATTGTAGAAAGAAGGTCAAAGCTAGACTGATCAAAGGGTAAGTACGGGATGGACCGGACTGAATTGTGAAGAATGTCATCCAGCAAGGGTGGTTCGTGGACTTGTCGCGTGGTATACAAGGAGTGTGAATAGCATCGACAATTGGCTTGAAGGATGGATTCGAGTTGTAAGATGTGCTAAATGGTATGTAGTCTTGTATCATTAATTTTCCATAGTGGCACGTTTCAAATCTGGACTAAGTCCGTGGTTTTTTCCGAACACGTAAAAAAGATCATGTGCTATGTGATTGATTTTATATTTTGCAATGTTATTTGGTTAGTCAGCTAAAATCAATCATATTATGGTTGTTCACATGCAATTAGAATCCATACCCTAGACCAGTAATCGGATAAGTTGCATAATAACTAGCTAAAATAATTTTTTAAATACCTATTCACCCCCCTCTATGTATCTTTATCCAAATTGGAGTTAAATCTTTCACAACCAACTAGAGGTTAGTTGACAGGGTGTAGATTTCTTTGAGACATCCCACAAGCATAGGTTATCTTAAAAAATCGGCTTTAAACGGCTATGTTATGGCTATTTAAAGTTTACACATAGAAGACAAAGAAGAAGAAGAAGAAGAAGAAGAGGGAAAAAAAAAGATGATGAAGCCTTTCTGAAAAGGAAATTAGGTGGTGATGAGACGTAAAGGCACTTTGTTCAGCAACATTTAATGTTGATTTTTGTTGCTTTTTATGGTAGTTTCGCCAATAAATGAAAATTTGTAGTTATCTGGTCAGTTTGAAAAACTTTGTAGCGATCTCAGTATTTTCGATTACTTTTGTATTATTTGGAAATTTTCCCTAGGCCGTGTTTGATTACCAAGTGGGAAAATTACATTTTCCTAAGTCTATTGTTAGATAGCCAATAAAAATCTGTACAATTTTGGGTAATTTATCCGAAAATTAACAATTTGAACATTTATTACAGCCATGCATGGTTTAAAATTTTGGAATGTTTCGTATGTTTCGTTTCGTTTCGTAATGTTTCGAAATGTTTTGTAATGATTCGGTTTGTTTCGCCGAGACAAACCGAGACAATTCAATACAATCCAAAAAAAATAAAAATAAATAAAAAATATAATTTAATGATTTTGAAAATATTTCGTAATGTTGCAGGAACGTTTCGTAATGTTTCGAAAATGTTTCGTAATGTTTCGAAAATTTTATTTTTTTCAATGTTCCGTGAATGTTTCATTTCGTTTCGGAGTTTGTCTCGGTTTTTCACTTGACCGAGACATTCCTACGAAACAAATTTTAAACCTTGATTACAGCCAAGACAACGGATAACCAAAAAATCAACGATTACTGATTTTGCCCTCCAAAAGGTGTCTGCAACACCCATACGCCGATTGATTTTCTCGCCTATTCCCAATGACCAACTCTTGGGAAAGTACAACACTATGACACTTCCCCAACCATTGATTGGCATCGAATGGATGGGAAATAGTCCATAAACATATAAGAGTGGTTATACACGTCAAATCAAAATGCCATTTTAAACTTGGAATACCTCTTAAGCTTCACAATTTCTTTAGCTTCACCATTTTTCCTTTCAACGACCTCTGTCTGATGAATTCGCTCTGCAACTCGAAGAAAATCATTATCTTCTTATACTTTAAAGGTATAACTTAGCTCCTTATCTTTGTTTCTCCTCTTATAGTATGTTTCCATTTTAAAACAATTCTTTATCTTTTCAGAAAGATGTTTGGAATACAAATGTGCTACAGAAGTTGGGAATGGGTGGAATGGAAAAGATTTGTTCGAGGAAGTCTACACTACCAAAAAAAAGGCTTTCCCTGGTAGATGGGTTTCTTTTTTCTGACGGCTATAAACTACCGATTTTTTTGGGCAGTTTAAATCCGCCGGAGAATACAAATTACGAGCGCAAAAAAGGTTTTTTTTTTATTTTTTTGCAAATTGATATCCTTGGTGGTTTAAAGCTATTTTATCGGCAGCTTTAAACCGCCGAGGAAATCAATTCGCAAATAAAGCATAAAGGCCGTGCGCCCAAATGCCCAAAATGCCCTTTTTTTTGTTTTGAAGAGAATTGATTTGGAGGGTGTTTTGGTCTTAATGCCAAATGAACAAATAAAGCTCTTTTCTATTTGGCATGAATAAGACTTCCCATTCGCGCCAAACTCTTGCTCTCCTATTTCTGTCTCCCTTTCTCTCATTTCTCTCAAATCTCTCCCTCTCTCTCTCAATCCCATTCTCTCTTGTGGGCGAGGAAGGTGGCTGATTCTCTTTCGGCCGTTCTCCATCAATGATTTGATCCAGCTAGAGTTTTCTAGTATATTCTCTCTCTCTCTCTCTCTCTCTCTCTCTCTCTCTCTCTCTCTCTCTCTCTCTCTCTCTCTCTCAAGCCCTAATCCCTCTCTCGTTCTCCGGGAGGAACAAACACTAATCCCTTTTATTCCCGGAGAAGGTAGGCAGCTTGTCCATTTCAAGCTAAAACCCTAAAATAATTAGGGTTTGTGATGGGGGTGGGTGTTCTTGGAAAGGCTAGACATGGGGTTGTTGGAGGGAATGAAAATAGGGTTTTGTAGGTGGACCTACAAAACAAAACTAAACTTGATCAGTGATTTCTAAACGTTGGATTGAATTTATTTTCATGGGTTGATTTTAACCATAGGAATTTGAACATTATTGAGCGTTATTTGGGTGAAACTAAAGGTTGTAAATCACGAATCTGGGCTGATTTTTGGTTTGCAAGTCCACCGAATCTGGGCATATAGGTGGACCTACAAAACAAAACTAAACTTGATCAGTGATTTCTAAACGTTGGATTGAATTTATTTTCATGGGTTGATTTTAACCGTAGGAATTTGAACATTATTGAGCGTTATTTGGGTGAAACCAAAGGTTTTAAATCACGAATCTGGGCTAATTTTTGGTTTGCAAGTCCGCCAAATCTGTACAGACCAACAAGCCAAGTAAAAACGAAATAGTAGCTTTTTAGTGTTTAATCTTATCATTTCCCCCTTCCTTTATCTGCAGATGTGGGCACATGTGCACTTATTCAAAATGTGCAAGTGAGTTGGTTCAAGGGAGAGGAAAGTGTCCAATGCTATTGATATGCGGTATGTATTCAGATGAGCTCTAAGAAAAATGGAAGGGAAATGCTAGAAAGCACTTACCTGGCTTGAACAAATCATTGGATGTGCATGGGAATATATATAAATATTTCTTTGTTATCAGAAAATAATATTTTTGGTTGTTTTTAACTTGATGCAAAGTAGATAATTGATAGATCATGGTAACATTTCAGTTGTTTGGTAGTTGTTATCTTTATATTTGGTAATTAATAATTATTGTTGTCAGAGACATGCAAGGCAAACACCTAGGCACAAGGCACAATGTTCGCCTTGCCTATGGCTTAGTGTGCAATGGGTTCATAGAAACATTTACTGGTTCTAATGTTCTTTTTTTTTCTGGCATGTGGCATTCTTCTTCAACTGTCATAGAGATATTTTACCTTCTTTTTTCCTTAGCTAATCATACTTGCTCATTTTCATGCATCTAATAAGCTCAGGCAATCACTTTCTCTACCTGTATTGTCACTCACAACACAGGGTACAGATCACCAAACCGCCAAACCAAGGAAACATTACCCTTACCCAACACAATTCTGCCAACAGTCAAAACTTACAGACTACATTCAAAATATATAAATAGCATTTAAATCCAAACTGTATAGTAAAAGTAATAGGAAAAGTTTGAAATGTTATGCTGCGAGTCCCAAGTCATTTGAGTTCTTGAGTTGGTACATTCTGAAACTTAGTCCACAAGAATGGATTGATATGATTCACTCGAGTCTTTAAACCCACCTTAGAGCCCCCATGAAACAAATTTAATACTTTACAACCCCTTTATGTACTTAGTCAAGATTCAAGAAATCATGAAATGTGAAAATTTTCAGTGAGTTTTTGTCCTTCGTTGTAGTGACTGCTAAATTTTCCTGATGGGGATAGTTAAGTTTGTTCCGTTTGCTTGTAAGCTAATGTTTCAAATTTTTTGTAGTTCAGTTTTCCTTCTGACCAAATTTAAAAATTGTCAGCACAGTGGTTTATGCATGAAGAAGAATTTTACATTTATCGAATATGTAATGCTAGGCCTAGTTGAAGATAGATTGCTGAACTCAATGCACTTCTGAATCCCATAAGATTTCCATTTCGATCACCTACATCTCAGCTTCTAACATTTTACAATATAGAAATGGGTTTTGCTATTCTATCATCCATCTTTGGACTGAAAGTTACTGAATAGAAACTAACTGATGGTAGGTAGTTGTTTATAGCTCTTTCCATATCTCATTCACTATTTCTTCTGTATAATTTGGACTCAAGATGCCTACTGATACGTATAAAGTTCGGTTGGGTATCTTTACATCTTTAGTTTTTTTTTGCTGATGCTCTATAGGTGACTTTCAGAGAACAAATTCAAAGAACAACTGTTCTATTGTGTCTCCTGGGCCACTATCCTTTCGCCAGATGTTCTATAGGTGACTTTCATAAAGTTGTAGGTTATGTGTTCGTCTGAATCAATCCTCTTTCAAAAGTGTGTCATTGATCAATACCTTTTGTTATAACTCAGTTTTATTCTTGTTAATTTTATATCTTATGGGGTTTGCACCAATAAGCCTTTCCTTACGAGTTGTTCCAGCACACCACTTTATCACCTATACAACACCCAACATCTGCAATCATGCTTTGTGGGTAAGAATAAATGATGTTGAAAATACGATGGTTGAAGTGATCAAGTTCAATCAATTTGCAAGAGATCTTCTCTGATCGATCTTGCCAATATCCTAATCAAATTGCAAGAGCACCTTGGACTATTCCTTTGGCCATCTTTTGCTTGCATCTTTAACTAGTAGTAGAGTCCAACTGTAACTTGCATCTATAACTTGTTCTGAACTTCTGATGATGCTCTCTCTTTTTCTACTTTTTTCCCTTATTAGCTTTGGTAGCGTGGTTTCAGCTTTCTTCACATATGCTAGTTCTACTAGCTTCAGTGTTTTTATGCGATGCACATGTCCTTATATTTACTTCGAGATCGTAGATCAACATCCATGAAATTGAAAAGTAATAGTTTTCTTAGTCACTCTGTGTTTGTGGTTATCCATAAAGCCCCAAATGCAAACACATATTGTTATGTGATTGTGTAATTCACTTTCCTCTGTAGCAACATTTTTTGTATGCTTTTTCTTTTATCAATAAAGTTTGTTATGTATCCTAAAGTATAAGCTTTCAGTTCATGTTGGTTATCCTTAAATTAATGCAAATGAATTTTTTTTTGCTTATCATGGGTGACATCTTTGGGGTTTTCCTTATTTGCGGTTCTTTCTTACATCCTTTGGTTTCTTGGGTTGCATTTTATTTGTTGTTTTTGTTATTTCTTCTTTTGAAATTTCTTTCTACTCTTATGGTTTCTAACCATCTTGATGCCTAATATCTTGATTTGGGTTTCTTCATCTCCCTTGCAACCCTTCGGATGTGGCTGAAATCAAGCAATCGATGCAGGGGACTCTCATAGCCCTATGTAGCACAAGTTTTTGGGCTCGCTGATCACGTGGATGTTTAGCCCATCCATTGGTAGATATTTACACCAAAACTCAGCTTGATTGATGATTTCTAGCACCGGGAAAAAATGCTTCAATCAACTGCTAGAAGCATTCCTAAAAAAGTTCTAAATCTAATGGCTAGATCTAAAAGTGTGTTAGGTAGTCTATTTTAACATCAATCAGGCTGAGTTTTGGTCTATATGTCCATGTATGAATGGGCCAAATATCCATTCGGTTAGTTGCCTCTAAGAGTGTACCATGTGGCTTCCATCACGGACCATAGTATGATCCATGTGGCGCACTCTTAGAGATCACTGGCCGTATGGATGTTTAGACTTTGGATGTCATGTCCTTTCCTTATTAATAGGTTTAGACTTTGGATGTCATGACTTGATCTTTGCCTCTCATACATTTAGAATATGGCCGAATGGCTCAAATCATTATAATTCAGGGGTGTTGGACTTTTCTACAAAATCCAGAATTTTAGATTTTGTGCGGTCTACTTTGTTAAGGATTTCGACTTATATTTTGAAACTAATATTTTTCTAATTATTTTTCATAAAAACCTCTGTAAATCTATTTTTCAGAGCCATTGAGTTTTTATTTTTTGGATATGTATTTATTTAGTTATGATTTTTCTAAATTGCTGAACTTCTGTGCGATCCACTTCATTAAGAATTTCGATCTATATTTTGAAACTAAATATTTTTTAATTTATTTTTTTAGAAACCTATTTGAATATAATTTTCGGATCCATTGAATTTTTATTTTTTTGATTTGTATTTATTTAATTATGATTTTTGTAAGGCAACACGTTTTTCTGTAGAATCCTATTTTTTTAGATTTTGGACAATTAATGGCCTTGGGAACACTTACTGGTTCGATCATGACTTATTTACTATTAAGGGGTTTAGCTCTTATTGGTTGACTAACCTTTATATGGTTTGACCTAGACTTGTATACATGGGGATCCCACCCATGTGTCTTGGATCCCTCATAGGGTTCAGCAATGGAGTGTTGGATTCTTTTGTGGTTTCCAATTATATTGTTCATCTATGTTGATCGTGATCTTTAGTAATTGTTTATATGTTATTCATGTTGTTTAACCCTAGTTCATTCCTATGTTATTATTTTTTATGATCATGTGTTCATTTTATATTCTTATTTAAATGTTAAATACATGTGTTGCTTATGCCATGTAACCCTAGTATCATCTTGTTGTCATACCATGATCATCATGTCATTTCATATAGGTGCATAAGGGAACGGGGTTGAAATATATTATATACGTTTATATTGATTTTATCTATTAATCAGGGTTCGGTACCTAGGGTCAAAGGCCCAGACGTTATTATTTCCTGCAAATGGGTCAATGAGACTGCTCCCAGTGCAGGAAGGAGATAAAGATCCTATGTGGTTATGGGTACTAGTTGCATGTACATCCCGCATTCACCATGCATTTACCATCATATTCATGACATCCTTATTATATAATAGAGATGCATTCCTTAATTAAAAACTTGTATAGTATGACATCATGCAATGCACACCGTTGTATTACTGGGCCTCGGCTCACGGTGCTATACCAACACCATTTCAGATTTTGTGAAGCCGGGTATGTGGGAGGATTTCGAAACGAAAGACTCTAGTGCACTAAATGAGACCGACGAGGATTTGGAAGCCGATCCCATACTTTAAAAAGCTTTATTTGATTGTTTTTAAAATATTAGTTATTTATTTTCACAAGCATGTAGGCCTTTGATTGAGAGCATATTCTTACCCCATTTTCTCCATACTAAATTGAACGATCAAGTTAATTGATTTATGAATTATTTTAATTATTTATTTTCTGCTATAAATATGTTTTATTTCTGATTTTAATACCTCACTTAAACTGTGGTTAATTTCACCCGATTCACCGATTCAACTTTCTTTTGATTCCCTCAACTTAGATGACCTAGTTTGATTCTAGGTGGATTTCTTGACCTTGACCTTTATTTTTACTTTAGCGGATTTTCGAATGAACCATAGTAGTCTAATTGACATAATTTGACTACTATGAGACATTCATGGATCACATCTGAGTTTGGGTACGGATTGATCCATGAATTTTCAAGTTAGATCTAGGTATCCGGAACCAGGGTGTGACAACGATGCTCTTAGAAGTTTCAGAATAGACTGTTTCTTTGTGAGAATGATATCCACGGTGAGAAAATCTAAAAATCATTGTCATTTATATATAATTTCTTGTTTTTCACAAAATTGCATCTCTACATGCTGGCATTCCTCCTTTCATATGGAGGATTTCTTGGTGTGGGGCTGTAGACCCAATCAGGTGCTCCCATATGTAAATTGCAAGAAAAAATAACTTTTTGTAATATTCTCATATCAAACGTGGGTTTTACTCTGCCATGTATGATAGATGACTGCACCTGATTGGGTCCACATGGTCGACATAAAATTCTCCCATATTGCAACAAAAATTAGCATCCAAGGATAATTTCTTGTGGATCAAATTTCGATTTGGGTGTAATCCCAACAGGTACCACCATCTGTACATGCAGTGGAGTCCCACGAAAAAGTTAATATTTTCTTGCTTACATCTACAGATGGCAGTCACTGATTGGTACCATGTTCACATCCAAATTGGGTCCAAATAAAAGATTCTGGTGTCTAAGACACCTGATCAATCATTTGACGCTATAATTAGCTGCAGTTGTGACGGATGACATGGATGAAGGTCCACTTAGCCTCAAACACGTGTAAGAAAATGTAGCATTTTTTGTGGAGCAGCATATCCCTCGTTGCTTGTTCTGCAATCCAAACAGCCGGTAAGCTCTTATATCCTGGACAAGGACAAAGCTACCTTCTGCAGCCCAAGCAGCCCTCAATTCAACTGAGGTTCTTAAAATCTTCACTCCCTCTCACATTCCTACTCAATTCCAAAACTGATCACATCTTAATTGCAGGACAACTCTGATACTACTAGTACAGTCAGCTTCTTTCCAAAGGAACACGTAAAATTGCAAAGCGTTTACAAAATGGCCAATATTTGGATATGGCATTAGGGTGTTTGAATCTAACAACATTGTTATGAACTAAAGAACAGCAGAGCACAGCACGATCGTTACCAATATAATAAAGCATCAACCCCATTCTCCCAAACCCATGTCACCTTGAGAATTTTAAACAGAGTTTCTCGTTTGCCAGTAAGGAAAGGCACTGGCAACAAGGAATTTCTTCATTTTTAATACAAGTTAAGCATACACTGCCTATGGGTATTGGGTCTGTGCTGCTGATGGGCTCTTTTCGGTTTCTAGATTTCTCATGACACCTGAGAATATGATCCACATCAGTCACTTCAAAACAAATGCCAAAAGGTAAATGGGGACACCCGAGTACCCCTCATTCTGGATCAGGAGAACCACCGGGGACCAGCTGCATTGGACAATTGTAGTTTCAGTATTATGTCATGGCAGATTGGAAACTGAAAGAACACCTTTGCTCATCCATCAAAATGTCTTAAGCTTCTATGACATCAGGGTCATGTTTACTTACAATGGCAATATTGTTTCCGTTGAGCAAAATTTGATCGAGCTTTGTTATTCGTCGACCTTCAGCTGTGATTTCGCTGCAATAAGAAAACAGATTGACAAAATTATATGCAATCCTTTCAACATTAGAAGATAAAATACAAGGCCATAAAAGGACCACAATATTGTTTACGAAAACAAGCAAATAGAAAAAGATGAATGCATAAACTACTGCCTTACATGAAACATTTTCTTATAAATGGACATTATTTAGATTCTAGCCATTTTGTCAGCTACATTTTTTTTGTTTATAGCATCACTTGAAGTAACTATAGTTAGGTTCTTTTTATCTATTTCAAAGAATGTAACTTCAAAAGAGAAAAAAATGTCTCTCTTTCTCTCAAAGATGTGTTCTCCTGATTCTTCTGAATGTCAATCGTACCTGAGCAGGTTGATTTCTAGCTTTGATCAAACCTGGTTTGCTCAACTATGTCAACCTTTTCTGAAGCACCCTTCAATAATTTTTTTTGAGGATTCGTCACTTGAGAATCAACGTTTTTGTGAGTATGCCCGTAAGGACATAGTTTCCTGAGAGATCTGTATATTCTTCATAGTTGTTTATTAATCAAGTGAAGGACTGACCCATCTTGATAGTGATTTCTTCTGCACTAGAGACTGGCAAAGAAAACCCTTGGCTTCTTTATTTTTCCTGACATTTGATCAAAAGACCTGCTATTGGCTACTAAACTTCAAGAAACTCATAACTTGTAAGCATTTCAAATACCTTTCATGCTCAATCTAAGATTTCAACCGAAGTCTTTCCCTCAAATTTTATCTCATTCTACTGCAATTAAGAGCACAATAATTAAATTGGACAAATATCCTCCAAAGGGTTAACATAGCACAGTTGTTTCGTAGAGGAAAAATGAAGCTGGGATTTGCACATGGATAAAATCTAAGACCTGCTTTTGATTATGTAGATTGGATGGCAAGAAATTAGTCATGTCTTGACTATCCAATTCCATTGAGAATGGCTCGATATCTGATTTAGGTTTCTTCCAACTGTATTGGAAGCCCGGAATCATGTCAACAAACTTTTCTATCTAGGCAACAATAATTTTCGAGCTTACTTGCCAATTTGATGAACTTCCTATAGTTAGTGATATCTTACCTGGAAAAAATGAAGAAAATCCTGCTCCAAATGACGAATTCTTTGATCAATTTTTTTTACAATGAAGAGTTCTTTGATCAATCTTTTCAAGAGGAAAGAAGATCCTTCTACACAAAACCCTTGGCACTAGAGAGTGAAATGGGAGAGAATAAGAATGAAAGGGAGAGGGGAAAGTAGGAAACAGATAAAGAGAATAAAGAAAAAGTGAAAAACCTAACCTAAAGAGATGTTATATATAAATCCTAATTTACTATTATGAGTTGAACTTTTTTGAAAAGCGTTTAACAATTCTTGCATCTTATGAGATAAAACAAAAACATCAAGGGGCATATTTGTCTTTCAAAAATCAATTAGAATACTAAGTAAATATTTGTAATATAATATATACATCATAATATATATCGGATCAAGATCAGATAAGAGCAGGGTCGATCCAGTGTCAACCTGATAGAGATCGAATCAGAGCAATCTATGATCTAGTAACAATCCCTTATGAATATTGTCAATTTCCCCTACTCGAAAAATTAATATGGAGACCCATTACAGCTTCAAAACAACTAAAGCTAAGAGTGAATCTCAAGCACCAAACCTGTACATGGGAAACATAGCATAAAATGATGGTGTCATCAGCAAACTGAAGATGAAATATAGTCCGTTCATTCCTTCTTACGAAAATTCAATGAATAATTCCGCCGGCATCAGCCTCCAAGTAAGTCAACTAAGCGCCTCCAACCCTCCACTATCAAAATAAGATAAAATAAAATGGGTCCTTGCTATTATCGTTTATAATTTTTGAAAAGCATCGCTAGTGAGCCATTGACAAGGAAAGAGAAAGAAACCGTAGAGACAAACCTTATCCTCCTTTGAAACTAAATCCAAATCTTCTATGTAATATATAAAGTCCAAGCTCATATGGTCATAAGCCTTCTCCAAGTTGATTTTACGAAGTATTTCATGTTTCCCTTCATGAAAGTCTCAAATCCAAGAACACACCTGCTATTAGAACTCCATACAAGATTGTTAGGGGAGATGGAAGAGAGGCAAATCACTTGAAAAGTAAATCTCCACTTCAGCCACAATAGCTCAATTCTGTGACCAGTATCTTCTTTATTTTTTCCACTTTACATATAATTGAAGCAAGATAACAGATATAATCAGTTTCGGGTTTCTCTTAGCCCTCGATCTTAACTATCACCATCCATGCATGTCCTTACTAAATTTGCATTTTATATACCCCGTCTTGGTCCAACTTATTTTCAAAACCTGGGTTCCAAGGCATCCCTCCATACTGATACTTTTGCATTTACCCCCTCTACGGTCTCATCAACCAACACTCATCTGCAAACGGCATACACCAAAATCCTCCTCTTGAACATATGCATCCAATTCATCATATATACTTATCAAAAAAATAAAAAAATAAACTCCCTCATACATTTCCCCATTTATTCATGGCATAAACTTATTTATCCTTTCTTCCCTATTGATGACAATATAACCATCAGACCCTGATTCTAGTTCTACTCCGTAGCACTGGCATCCCTCTCTGGTTATCTTACTTTAGATTAGGTACAAGTGGTGACCAGAGAGGTTCTTTCCTGCATTGGTGATAATTCTACAGTTGCTTCTGCTTTATCTGCTGCTACTACTCATTTAAGGACTTGGTAAATAATTCTAAAATGTCTAATCATATTTCTAATCGTGGGTTAATTAATACTATTGCTCCTACTGTTAACTCACTTTCTATTTGCAATATAATGGCTAATTACATGATACAATCAGGCTCTTCATGCAATTGCTTCTATATAAGGAGAGAGTTCCTTTATCTGGTCTATAGTTCGGTTATGGTCTATTGTATTAGCCATCCTCCAAGGATACTGCCCACTACCCCAGCTCATTAACATTAGCTGAATCTCCTTATACAGCTGGAAGTCCTATGAAATTATCTTTAAAGATCTTTAATCCTTGAAGGAGCGTCAAAATTTCTGCTTCATTTACGTAAGCCACTCCAATAAGACTAAATCATGTTTTGCTAATTTCACCCCAGCATTATAGAAGATGTCACTATGCTAACTGGACCTGAAGTTCCTGTTGCATTGCCATCAAAATTAAGGGCTTTGGATGGCCATTTTTGCACTAAAAAACACTTCTTTTAGCATAAGAGCTCTCTTTTCAAAAGAAAAGGTAGCTTGGTTGACTTTTTCTATTTCCAATGTTTGGATTGAGGCGTCATAATGTAAGAGTTATCTGATCTTATCAACTGTTGGAATCTTCTTTTTTTCAATCGAATAATTCATCTTTCATCAAAAACTTAGAACAGCTTGCGAACCAAGGGATAAGAGAAATAAGAACACACGTATGACTGCTATGACATCTATATGATTGGATTGAACAAAGCGTAAGCCACAGGTAATTTGGCATAGAAAAACTGCACAATTGAAGGGCAGAATTAAGATGGATACAGATCAAACTAAAGAAATTAGGCATAAAAAACATTTCACTCTTGGACATCAATCAATTAAGGGCAAAATTTAAGAAAGTAACGTAGACTAAAAAATCCTTTTTATCCAGATATAAATTCTAAAACGAGAATAGAAGGAATCATACTTTCATACAATATCCTAATTGAATTCTATGTAATGATAAGTAAATTCAGTTTATTACAACTACATTGTCAATCCCAATCCCAATATCTTGATTTCAATGGCAATGCATCATAAACCCATATATAATATTCCATAGTATTAAAATTACCCAAATTTTGTTGATTTTTTACTAGGCAAAGTGAATAGTATTTCTACGAATTTTAATTTTCATGACAGAAACTTTAAAATAGATAACAAGTATTTAAAGCATTTATACCCCCATTTTTTCTACATTTCCTTGCTTTTTGGGAGGTTTCTAGGTGAAAATGGTCACTCCATTAAGGATCTCCAAATAAAAAACAACTTGCAGCTGCAGGGACTCAAATCAAAATCAGAAGCTCTTCATTGCATATTTTGATGTTGTCCTTTAGAAAAACTATTTTCTCTGCAATTTCATGTTTCTTTCAAACATTTAAGCTAGTATCACAAATGTGTAAGTGCATCAGATTTTTGAACTTCTCTAAGTTGGTAAATTTTTATAGAACTTCTCCATGTCCAATTAAACTTCCTCGAATTAATTCCGAAATCCAAATTTTAATTGAACGAAGTTTGGGCTGAAGTTGAAGTTTAGTACCTTGTTTATTACTAAGTATTGTTAAGATTTTTTAGGCCCGTGTCTATCCAAAAAATAAATGGCAGTTCTATCTATCATTATGTACAGTCTTGGACCATTAATAATGATTTTTCAGCACATACACTTACTTCTATTATGTCAATATTCATTAATACTGTTAAAATCATGGTTCTTAATTATAGTGACAATCATATGTCTCATGATCAGGATATTTGGCATAATTTGCTTATGAGTTTTTCAAATACTTCCATGGGGATTAGCTAATAATTCTAATTTGATACATATTTATATTTATTGGGAATTAGTTGGAATGTGTTCATATCTATTAATATGTTTTTGGTTCACACAACAAATTGCGGAAAATGCTTGTCAAAACACATTTGTAACTAATCGTGTAGGGGATTTTACAATGAGGACTCTAGGCTTGGCTAGAGGAAGACCACCGGATCATACAGATTTTGTCAAACATATGACGCATACGTCGATTTGTTGTGTCATTAACCGATACTTCTAAGCTTCAATTATAGCTACTAAAAGAGTTCATTGCCTTGAGGTTTTTCTACTTGATATCTTTCAAACCCTTGGGAAGTCGTATCGCAAGTCCTCAAGTAAGTATTCATTGCCCCTTCTCATCTCCCATTTGATAGGCCTTCTTATCTATTTTTGGTGTGGACTTTGCGGTGCTCGAGCATGTGATCTTCTTAGTCCAAGGATTTTATTGGAAAATATTTAAAGGGGGAGGTAGATATCTTTAGAATATCCTTCCGTTTGCGATCATGTGGGCCGTTTGGAAAGAGATGAATTCCCGCATCTTTGAAGGGAAGGAAGAAGATATCCCTAAAGTCGTGTTGAGGGTTAAAAATTTTTGTACCCTTGGTCCTCCTTTTCTTCGAAGTTTCGAGGATGTTTTTTTTATTCTTTTGTGTTTAGATGGGAGGAGCTCCTGGGAGAGTTTTATCCCAGTTGAGTTGTACATAGTGTGGGTACTGTATTTTCTAGCATATCAAAATATTACACGTGTTCCTGTCACGGCACATGTGGTATGCCAAAGCAGACACCTGGCATCTCGAAGCAAGCGTGAGTAAATGTGCCGAAGAGACTCACCCAAGACAACCATCAACTTTTCAGCAATATGTCAAGCACATCAGAAAGAACCATATAGATGATGGGACGTCCGAGGAAATACACCTCGGGACAGGTAGGTAACGGAATGCATTTAATTTAACCATTAATATGTCGATCAAGGCATTCAACCCTTCCCGGCAAATCCTTTGTTACATACTTGATGGTCAAGGCATTCAACCCTTCCCGGCAAATCCTTTGTTACATACTTGATGGTCAAGGCATTCAAACCCCTCCCATCATGTTCTTCGTTGCAGACTTGACGATCAAGACATCCAACCCTTCTCATCATGTTCTTCATTACGTACTTGACGATCAAGGCATCCAACCCTTCCCGTCATGTTATTCATTACTTACTTGACGGTCAAAACATTCAACCCTTCTCATCATGTTCTTCATTACAGACTTGACGGTCAAGGCATTCAACCCTTCCCGTCATATTCTTCATTACATACTTGACGGTCAAGGCATTCAAACCCTTCCCGTCATGTTCTTCATTACAGACTGGAGGTCAAGGCATCCAACCCTTCCCGTTATGTTCTTCATTACATACTTGACGGACAGAGCATTCAACTTTTCTCGACAAATCACAACATCAAGCTCCACGAGCAGATAAGTATCCTGACAAATGAATTAAAAATACATCAACATCTATACAGAGAGCGCCACGTGGCAACAGATCATGTCATTACTAACATTCCCACCACTTTTTTATTCAAATATATGCCACGTAAGCTGCTACCTAAGCTTTTCCAGATCTAACTGAATGAAAGAAGTTCAGATCCAACAGGAAGAGGTTGCGTCGGGCAGAATCTTCCAAGATTGGATCTAGCCAATGAGAAGTGGACCCATGGGGGTATGAGTCACATCATTGACAAACTATAAATATAAGACTTCCAGAACTAGAACGGGGATCTGGATCGGGAGCTTCTGATCAAGAATTAACACTCTTTCCCTTTCATCCTACTTTGTGTGCTTTACCCTGTGGGAACTAAACATTCATTGACTTGAGCGTCGGAGTGTTGTCAACAGGTACACCACCGCCACCTTGGGAGATTATCTTATCATCCGCAGCAAGGAGGAATCTACGTCCGGAAGCTTCATATCCTTTCAATCTAACTGATCTACCTCAAGATAAGAGTCGAATTAACCTCGATGATTGTGTGGGATAAGATCCAATACTTTTCCTCCACATATAGCATGTGTTGGTGTTGTGAGGTCCTTCTAGGTTGTTTTTTCTGGGGTTCTCCCCATTCTTAATCATCCTTATTATTTATAAAAAAAAGGTCTTCGGGCAAGTATTCTAAAACTGGGAAAAAGACAATTTGCATTAATGATGATTCAAACAACCTTTATGAAAGAAAGACATTTTAAAAAATATCTTTCTAAAAAAGTTTTTTCAAATAAATAATTTTTAAAAAAAGATGGTGATCCAAATAGACCATAAACTTAATCCATCTTTCATTGCACTTTTCCTTGTAGAAGCCACCACAAGCATCTTAGACACATTGCAAAATATTGTGCTAGTTCACCATAAGATCAAACATTAATATGCCTTGGAATTCGTTTAGCAACAAGCACATGGAAGGGTTTTCCAGAGGATTTTACCTCTTTAGAAAGGTCCTAAAGGCAAACTCAATCATGGTTCAAAACTTCACCCCGTCTCATTCCGTCTTGGCCGAGATGTCTCGATGCCGCTTGTCATTGCTTGCTTGACACTCACTGGTGGGGATACCAGAATGGCACTTGCATTGTGGCAAACATGAAAGTATACCACTTAATACTCTATGACTAAGGGAACACAACGGCGCATATTATCACGAGTGCAGGAATTACCTCACAAACAACTTAAAATTTCTAGATTTTTTTAATGTTGAAGAGCATATACCTCCATATCTTTTCCGGTAGGGTACCAAGACAATATGTAAGAGAATGTCTCAGCTAATGCCAAAGGCCTAATTAAGTACTAAAACTAGTTTGTAACCTTATTTTCATGGTAAATGTGCCTTTTATAACACACTAGTGGGCCGCACGTGCGTTGCATGGGAGTGATTGTAGGGCCTTCAGGAAGAAGTGGCAAAATAAGAAGTTTCAACCCAAAGGGCAGTTTGGAAGAATAGTTTGGAGGGGCGAACATGTAAATTGTGGCAACACAACAATTAAAAATCAAAATTCTGAAGTTGTTCATGTAGAACACATATAGTTATTAAGAAGTTGTTTTGAAAACATGGAAGAAATGGTATATAAGAGTAATTAAGTTGTTATTAACGAACTGTAATATGAAAATAATGGCATCGTAAGTAATTAAGTGGTTATCAAGGGGCTATATTGAAAATAAGAATGATGGCATGGAAAGTGATTAAGTATTTAAACATGTCTTTCCTCAATGACTGGTAACAATTTTGAAAGCAAAATATTTGCTTTGATAATGGTGAGTGTGATGAAGGGATATGTATTGCACTATTTGTTTTGGTAGAAAAGAACTCAAGGCACGTTTTTTTTAATAGTCAACTAATAGGCGCATAAGTGAACGTTGTGTGCCAACCCAACTTTTGGCTTTAAAATAGTAATAGATATACATACTAAAGAAACAAATCTATAGCCTAATTAAGCATTAAAAATGGATTAATCATATCGACACTTTTATTTCCATTGCTTCATTCCATCTCGGTCGAATCATCTCGTTAGATTAACTTACAAAGACAACAAGATAGAACAATAATTTAAACCTTGATCCCAATAAAAGATTCGCAAATTGCTTGGGAAACATCAACTTCATATTCAAGCCATTCAAAAAGAATCTCCATACATCATGGGCCCAAACTATTGTGCGTGAATAGATGATGCATTCCACATCAGTCCTACAAATGGTGCATCGATTTGGAATAAATTGCCTTTTGAGAATAAGGTGATTAACAGTAAGGATCTTGTCTAACATTGTTGTCCACAAGATGGCCTTCACTCTTGGTGAAATTCATTTTCTCTAGACCTTCTCCATTAATGATCTTTCCCCCGAGAAGCCAATTAGGATGTTGCAAAAGTTGATCCTCACCTTGTGGAATAAATGTAACCTCTGGAGTCCAGTCTATAGGAAGCTCACACACAGTTTAAAAATGCGATTGAGGCTATAGCCTCAAGGTATATAATTGAGGCTTAAGCCTCAGTTCAATGCGGCATACGCCTTGAGGCTATAGCCTCGAAGCGCAACTAAGGATTAAGCTTCAGTTTGCACAGTAAGCCTCAGTTCAATGCGGCATACGCCTTGAGGCTATAGCCTCAAAGCGCAACTAAGGATTAAGCTTCAGTTTGCACAGTAAGCCTCAGTTCAATGCGGCATACGCCTTGAGGCTATAGCCTCGAAGCGCAACTAAGGATTAAGCTTCAGTTTGCACAGTAAATGCTAAGACTATGGACCCATAATTTTTCATTTTTTTTTACTCATTTCATTTTCTCTTTTTTTTCCAAAATACCCTCTACTAGATCTATACATACCATCTATAACCTCTTTATGTATAGCATATTGAAAGTAATATTTGCATGATGAATGATCAACAACTTTTCAGTTTCAAAAAAAATAATATTTGCATGATGAGAATTTATCTATGCTTGAGAACCATTGTAAAACAAGAGCAGTTGACACACACAGAGACAACTTTGACTATAAAGAGTCCTTGAGAGAGTAAAAACAACCTAAAATTAAGATTAAGGTAAATAATCAAATATATTGTAATTAACCAGACACTAATTAGTAACCGAGATAAAATGTCAACACAACAGTAACACAAAATGAGAAAAGTATTTGAGGTCTTGATAAGTAAAAGCACGTGCAAAGGCATATATAAATTGAGAGTTTGGGTAACATGCCAACAACCTAATGGTTAAGACTTGGGGTATAAGAAACAATAATGAAACAAAACAAGATTTGGACTGTTAGGTTGTGGAATAACTGACTTCAAAAATGCAACATTCACATAATGTTATTTCTAACTAAGTTACAATACAAAATCAGCATAGGAATGAATAATAGACTAGTATATAATCCAATTATGAGCACACTTATACTACAAGAATGACAATAAATATGCAACCCTACCATGTCAAGCACTCTCGACAGCGTCACTCCTAATGTAAAAGTTATAGCCTCAATTACTTTTATGCTTATTTAAGTTATTTTTTTCACATGTTATGTTGTTTCTGATTTTTGTAGAATAGATTATTTTTCTTTAGAATTTTTTAAGCACTTTTTTTTTTGAAAATGAAGCTTAAGTGAGGCTTACGCCTCAGTACTACCTCGAGGCTACGCCTCGCATTTTTTAGGCAAAACGCCTCAGTTCTCGAACTAGCCTTTTAAACTTTGCTCACACATTCAATTATATCTCGATCTAACATGTTCCCTTTGAAGGTGGGCTCTAAAATGACCTGTCATTTCTTCTAATATAATATTTCATTCAATAATTCAAAGTGCCCTTACAATGCTCTCTTAGCAATTATCGATATAAAAGAAAATTCTAAAGTTCCATCTTAAGGGCCAAGAAACTAATCTAAACCATCCATTTATAATAACCAAAACTTGTATCTTAAATGACCAAAATACCCCTAAAATATCTACTACTTCAGGCAAACTTCAAACACTAACTTGAGGCATAAAACATTAGAATTTTGAGAAAAGTTGTGAGAACATTGTTGTAGACCGTGTCATATGGCTTTTCAATCTAATACATAAGCAAACCATTATGCCTCATGGAAAGTGTCTACCTTAGGGCTCAAAGGGGTTTAAAGATCCACAACCTTTACTTTTAACGTTTATTCATCTTGATCTCAATTGCCCCTTGATCTATGATCATTTTTTTTTATAAGTAAAAGATATATTGAAGGGGCCGAAGCCTAAAGATACAAGCAGCCTAGAGAGGGCAGGTCGAGATGACCTCCACAACACCCCAAAAAAAACATAAAGGGAACAAAACACTATCCACTCCCTTCCTTAGTACATAATTGCTCCCAACGGAAGACGAAGTCTTTTAAAAACAAGCCCCTGCATTCTGCTACCCCTTTAGACCACATGAACATCAACCCCTTGATGTTCAGGATAATCGACATCAAATCCACTTGCTTACCTTCAAAGACCCTCTGGTTCCTTTCCTTCCAAATACCCCATATAATTGCAAAAGGGGTCATTCTCCATAGCACATTCTCTCTTCTGGAAAAAGCGTTGGATTTCCAACTACAAAGGAGACCCATAATCGAAGCCGCCATAACCCACCTTACCCCGTACTCTAGTAAGAAGGCATTCCAAATCTTAGTAGCCACCTCGCAATGTAAAAGAAGATGATCCACTGATTCCCCATTTGATCTCTGATCTTTAGGGACTTGATTTAGAAGACAAACTACTTATGTCTACATCATTTTTCCCAGATTGGAGGACCTGTTTTTGAGTTTTGTCGAATACATACATTGGATGGTTCCCAACACTTCCTCTCCATGTTCTTTTTGGTTGAATTTTTCATGTTGTCTTTTGATCACTAAAAAGTTATCCAAGAGAGCAAGAAATTGTTGTATGTGAATTTCTTGCACGTAAAAAATGACATAATTTAATTAATTCGATCAAATATGAATATGACTCGGAGGCATGTTAAACGCTTCTTGAAGATAGTTGAAGCTCCCAAAACATGCAAGGGATGTGGCTACCCTATCTTTAGGATTCAACTAAGCCTTAGCTCGCCCAAAAGACGAGGTATTTGACCTCCTTTGCCGAATGCCCAATGTTGTGATAATATTATCAATCAATTTAGTTCAAAAGAACTTAATTAGATTCTCAAATAGATCTATCTGACTCAGTAGAGTCCAAAATTCTGACTTAGAAAAGTCTGTATAACCCAAAAATCAGCCCACGTGAAATCGTCCTCTGTAGGACTTGGAATGAGCCCATTAACAGAGAAATTCACATTAACCGGGTATCCTCTAGGGTATTGGTTATATAGGGTTTACGCCCCGAACTTTCATCCTATAATGGGCTTGTTAATTAGAGCCCATACGGGATTATCTTAAGTTAAAAGCTCCTATAGGCTGATCCTAATCTAAATAATAGCCCATATGTGCTTAATATTGATTCTATCCAGGCTTCTGGGCCAATACAGGGTAGTACAAAACCTTCTAACTGTAGAGACAACTCCCTGAGTGGGCTTTTCTTTCTTGGAATGGGTTTCTACAAGCTTGATCTATACTAAACCATTGTTGGGATTCAGTTGGACAAAGTTTCGTATCTTCCTTTTATATTTTTATGCTTTTCTTATGTTCTAAGACCAAATTGGTTGGAATAAACCAAACCTCTTCCCTCTATTTTATTTAAGGAGTTTTAGTTGATTTTGAATGGGTTAATGCCCATTACCTCCTCATCTTCCAACCGATTGGAGTGAGCTTTGGCCTCATTTCCAAAGTCAATGTTCCACAAGCCACTCACACGTGCTCCCATAAAAATCACATATGCCCATGTGGGTTCAATCCCCATGTAGGACTATTCACAATCCCTACAGGGTCTACACAAATGTTAATTGGGTCAACACTCAACTCACCTTGAAAACCCAAGAGTTAGTTCCTTCTCTAACTGGGTCAACACTCATCACAATGGGAACTCCATATCCTAGTTCTCATACCCATGTACACATCCTTAATGCACCATCTAAAGAATTCTATGATCCTAAGGTTGATATTTCGCTATACCCATACGTGATCTGATCAACAGTTGAAAAAGGATCAAGTGCTCTTGCACCCATTCACTCGATCGTGATTGTGATTGTGCCAAGCCTGCACCCATTCCCATGCATTAAACCAGATAAGTGTGTACTTTATAAGTTCACTTCCTACTTCTTAAGGATAGTATACAAACTTCATTCCTTTCTCTTAGGTGATGTAAGACAATTACCACTTGCAAGTAGAAAGATATATTCTCCTTTGGTTATTTGCTTTATAAGTTTGGTTATATTTTACACGTGTATTAAAATTACCTAAGAGGTTGGGGTTTCAACTCCCCAAAACCACATGTTAGGATATATTTATTCATTTTATAACCATTTCTAAAACACATTTAAATTAAAGCACAACAAAAACACCATAGATATTATTGATATAAACCAAATAAAATCACAATATCATATCCAATTAACTTGGCGAAGATACCTAATTTAGCTGCAAATATGATTTCTAGTGATTCTTTCTTCAATAAGTCAACAACTTCATCCACTATGACTTCATGTGATTCACCAATTGTTGTATCACCGTTAAAAACAGACACATCAAGAATTAGTCAACAACGACGGAATCCTCTTCCTCTAGGCAGGTAGTCACTCCAAAATCCAAATATTTGACAACAATGGGACCCTTTTCTTCTAGATAACTATGGGTACCATATTTTTAAGATCATAATATGACACGTGGCAATCTCAAATAAACAAGAATGGGTGACAAATAGACACATGGCCCTCGAGACAAGCGCAAGAATCAAAATCGACAAGATCGGATGCCAAATCTAATCATTCCTTATATCAGATCAAAACCATTAGAGGAAGACACGTGTCTATTAAATTATGGATGAGTGTAAATCCTTGGAATTTACGCCCAACGTAGCATAGACTTGTCGGTCATGCATTCAACCCTTCCTGCTCCTCAACAAACTTATCAGTCAAGCATTCAAACCTTCCTGACAAGTCTCCTCAACAAACTTATTGGTCAGACATTCAATACTTCCCGGAAAGTCTTCTCAACAAACTTACCGGTCAGGCATTCAACCTTTCCCGGCAAGTCTTCTCAATAAACTTATCGGTCAGGTATTCAACCATTCTCGGCAAATTTTCTTAACAAACTTATCGATCAGGCATTCGGCCCTTCCCGGCAAGTCTTCTCGACAAACTTACCGGTCAGGTATTCAACCCTTCCCAGCATCCACTTGACGGCAAATGGTTAAATATGATTCTCTAAGAACAAATAATCTGTCAGACACGTCACCAATAAAAAAGTGACACATGACAGAAAATCTAGCCACTGATTAGAACTCCCGTCAAAGGTGAATTGAAAGGAAGCAGTTCAGATCTAACTGAAATGAGAAGGTTCAGATCTAACTAAAAGAGAGAATTATGTCAAACAAGATTCCTCTGATGTAGATCTGACTAATGAGAAGTCAATGGGATAAATCATAGGTGAAGATTCCTCTTATGTATATATATATATATATCGGCAGAACTAGGACAGAAAGGGAATCGATCCCGAGATCAAAAAGGTCGACAACTACATCTCCCTGAGAGAAAAACCAGTCATAACCAGGAAAACAAAGATCTCAGCTAGAGATCTTCCTTTATCTTTTATTTCAAGTGCTCAATCTGTCATCCCACAAACACAAACTGACTTAAGCGTCAAGTGTTTTTGACAGGTACACCACTACCACCATTGGAGGAATCAATCAGTCATCAGCAACATAGAGGAAGATCATATTCAGATGCTCAAGATTCAACCAAATCGCCATATCCACCTTGAGATACGAATCAAACATTCCTCAAAGATTGTGTGGGATTGATAAGATATTTTCCCCCACCATAACCATCGAAGATTGGTAATAACTCCCAATCAAAAATTTATTGAAAAAAACAAATAATGAACAAAAATGTGGTGCTATCTCACATTCTTAGTATTTTGGAACTTCCTATTGAAGCACTTGAAGATAGTTCGTAGCCATCACAAATCTACACAATATTCACTATTGAACTACCTCTTCAATCCAAGAAAAGAACTCACTTCAATACCAAACCAGCAAGGCATCTAGAGAAGAATGTAGGGTGAAAATACTCTAAAAGCCATCGAACTTGGGATTTGTTAGAAGAAAATCTGAGTAGACATCTTGCGAGGTGCTAATTCAAGCAATTCCATGAGTTCATAAAGCAACCAAAATCCTAAGAGAGAGAGTAAATCCTCGTTCATTGGTACAAAATCCACTTACAATGTTCACTTAGCAACCACTTGTAATAAATAATTAAAAGCCAACCTAAGGAGTTGAGGCTTAAAAAACTATTTTTAACAGTCCATTATAACAACCAGAACATAAATCTTAAAATAACCAAAATACCACTAAATCACGTTGCTAACTTTGTAGACAGCTTCAAACACTAGTTTGAAACTCAAGACATTAAAACTTTGAGGAATGTCATGAGATAGCTACTGCAGATTTCAAAAACAGTTTACAAAGTATCTGATAGCTTCTCATTCAAATAAAAGAAGAAGAAAAAAAGTTATGCCTATGGGAAAATGACTGTCTTGAGACTCAACGAGATCGGAAGATCCCGGACCTCTTTTCTTGGTATTTGTTCGTTGCGGTGTCGATTGACTCTTGACATTTCATATGAGGCATAAGACATTACAATTTTGAGAGAAGTTATGGAATAGATGTTGTAGATTTTGAAAAGAGCTTACAGAGTATCTGATGATAACTTTTCAATCAAATACATAAGCGAAAAAGTTGTGCCTCCTGGAAAGTGACTGTTTTTTCAAATTCAACGGGATTTGAAAACTACAGACCTCTTTTCTCGGTGATTGTCCATCGCAGTGCCAAGTTATGTACCAATTTGTGTGTGCGTGTCTCGGGAAAGAACTACAGAACAAACAATTTTAACCTCTAAACATAACTTCAGTCTTCAACAGGCATGAAAAAATTTAACAGACAAAACAAAACCCTAATTTGATATTTATTTGCAACGAAAGCAAAGATAAAGCTAGGGCAGAGAGAGAGAGGTTAGTTACTATTCGGTGACGTCTTCGAGGACCATGTTGACGTAGACGTCAAAACCCCTTAGGGTTCCAACGAGCTCCTTGTCACCCTTCATTATCACCCATATCTTCGAACCTATGCACCGATCGATCAACTCTGCAAAAAAAAAAAAAAGGACCAAACTGCTAACTTAAGCGAGAGAACAAAGAAACTAGAAAGGTAAGAAAAAACAATGGGGAATCAATGGACCTGATGGGAGGAGTTGAGAAGGGTTGTTCGACATCTTTCTTACTTTTCCCTTCCCTAGCACTCGAGCTCTCTCTTCACTGGAAGAACTGCCCCGGTTAAAGAGTGGCGAATGAGCAAAATATCCCTGCTATTTCTTTTTGGCGAATCTTGGATACCCCGTCAATTTCTCTTTTTATCCCCCCACTTATACTATAATAAAAATGACTTCTATATCCCATGTGTTTTCTCTTAGGGCCTGTTGGTACGTGAGAAAAAGAGTTCCGATGGCGAATATTTAGCCAGGCGAATATTATCTTGGCTAAATATTTGCTCATAGCAATATTTAACAATGTTTGGTACGTGTACGAGCTAGCTCACTTCAGCTTACTTCATTTTCTTTCAATTTGAGTGGGTCCCACATATCAAAGTAAGTCAAAAATAGGTTGGGTCAGTGCGGGAACCACATATTATGTCAAAGAATAAAAAAAAATTCATTTTTATCTTTTTTATATATTAAAAAATTAATTTTTTTTGAAAATAGTGATTTTCCGGCGAGAAAATAAAATTTTCTCACCAAGGCATAATCGGCGTGAAAATATTTTCACAGGGGGGGGTGATCAAATGTTTTCCCGCCGCAGAGGGCAAATATGTGGGCCTGGCTAAATATTCGCCAAGGGCGGGTGGCTGCCAAACACAGCCAGGCGAATATTTGGCGGCTAAATATTTTATTTGCCCGCCGCGGTGCGTTACCAAACAAGCCCTTAGACTAATTTTAGTCGCACCCTTTAAAATGCGAGGGCACCCGACCTGCTGAGAGCACCCCACTTAGATTGCAAACTCTGTGAGGGCACCCTTCCCCCATTTCAGCACAAGAGTAACGTGTAAAACTTCTGTCACAACGGCTATGACCGAAGCCACAACCCACAGTAGGAGCCACATGGCATACTCTTAGTAGACGTTAACCGTATAGATGTTTGACCAGTCCTTTGCTGGACCTGCAAACCAAAAATCAGCCTGATTAGTGTTTTACAAGCTTTGGATCTTTGCACCCAAATAACGCTCGATAATGCTCTGATTCTTACAGTTAAAATCAACCCATGAAAATAACTTCAATCCAACACTTTGAATTTACTAATTAGACTGATTTTTGGTTTGTAGGTCCACCGAGGGACTGACGAAACATCCATACAGTCAGCGTCCACAAAGAGTGTGCCACATGACTCCTATTGTGGGTTATGAATGGATTCGGTCACAAGACTCGCAACCCCATTGTGAGCAGAGAAAACGGTTGATGAGAGGGTGCCTAAAAAAATTTCACAAGGCTATTTTCGTAATAAAAAATATATGGTAAAAAAGCTAAGTGTTTTGGGTGCCCTCACATTTTGTGGGGAGCGATTAAAATTACCCTTTCTCTTATCTTCCCCCACAAGATATATAAAATACCAACTTTACCCTCTTTGTTTCTCTAATTAACCCCTTTCTATTTCTACCCATCCCCTCTAAAATTCAAACCGTCAGAGCACAAGAGAGAGCAAAGGATACTATTTCAAAGCAAGGGAGGCTATTGAAAAAGCAAATGGAGAATACCTAAACAATTCTAAGATTGTATTTTACATCTTCTACAACTCTCATTTGGGAACTTATGAGTAAAACAATCAATTGAGGAATTAATGGTGTATGTATTTGAATTCAATTTTTTTTAATCGACAAAATCATTCTAACTACATTTCCGAAACCATTCTAAGAAGAATTTCTAGTAATCTCATCGGAACAGCACATTGGTTTTTTTTTTCTTGTGCAGTCTTAGTCATGGTCTTCGAATTGATTGTTCAGACTGCTAAGTCCGGACAATCATTCACTGTTCGAACTTAACAATCTGAACAATAAAGCATTGTTCGGACTTATCGGTCTGAACAACGATGAGTACCTGCGGAACGAGAGGTGCCTCCACTCTCCGGCTTGTCGAAACTTTTCTCCATTGGGATGCAGGATGCATACGTAACGTTAATGACGATAACAGGGATGCAGGAGGCGCATACGCAAACACGCTTGTCTTCGACAACGAAGGAAGTTAGGTTTTCACTTCACCAAGTGAGAAAGGGTAAAACCCCTATAATTACTTTCGTGTTTCACTTGGGGGAGGGGTGATAAGAGATTTCGATGGGCCCACGGGGCAATTAGAGATTTTCATAAATTGGTGAGGGGAATTAAGATAAAAGGGGGTGATAAGAACAAATGATGGGGTATCCAAAATCCTCATTTCTTTTTAGGGTCGCTCTACGGGCGCCCACCTCTTTCAGCTGGGGGCACCAACATTTGATGGGCACCCAAGCCAATTAGAGGCCCCCTGTTTGGGCACCCCATTTTGCTGGGCACACACATAAAACTCCAAAAAAAAAAATTCTGACTTGGGCTCCTAGCCGTGGGTGACCTGGTGGCCATGGCTGGCTTGGCCGTAGGTGCCATGTTGGCCACAATAGTTCAGGCCGTGGAGGCAAAAAAAATTAAAAATTGCGGGCTTACCGCATATTGTCCATCCATCGGTGGGGTATGGGGTGCTCCAAACCACCACTCCACCACCACCACCACTAACTCCACAACCACCACTAACCCCACCACTACCATCAACTCCACCATCAACACCACCACTAACTCCACCATCACCACCGCCACCAACTCCACCAACACCACACAAACTCCATTACCACTACAGCACTACCACCACCACCATCACCACTCTACAATCACCAACTCCACCATTGATCACCACCACCAACTCCACCATCACCATCACCATCACCACCAAGAAGAGGAAGAGAAAATGAAAAATGGAGGGGGAGAGAGAGAGAGGTGTAGCTTCGTCGTTTTTGGTGGAATGGAGGTAATAAGTGTGGGTGCCCAAACAAAACTGTAAAGGGATGGGAAAGGGCAATTTGGTCCTCAAAAATTGATTTATTTTGTGGGTGCCCATAGAGCAACCCTTCTTTTTAATCTATTTTGCTATTTAAAGGAGGAGGCCCTTCTTGCGTTACGCCAAAAATGCCCCCAAATTCCCAACAATGTCGTCTTTGGTTCATTTCTTTTCTTTGGGTTATTAATTTGGGTCAGGCTCAGCAGATTTCACACCCAAGAATCGTGGGGGGCGCAATATATAAATTAGAAGTTTTGGAAATGGGTGATTTTTTGTGAGGATGACCTCTATGGGGACAAATCTAGTATGCAACTGTTTATGCAAACATTGCATCTACCATTGAATGTTCCTTGAAAAACGTGTTTTTAATTTATAAAATAATTTTTTTGAAAGCGTTGAAATAACACATTTTTCAAGGGACGTCCAACAGTACTAACAATGTTTGCATACTTAAGAGTTGCATACTAGATTTGTCCTCTCTATGGTGAGGAGATCACCCTCACAAAAATTCAAATCATTCTGACATTCGTAGCATTGTTTACAAGTTGAAGAATTATGGACCGTCTATTTTTTTTCCGTTAACTTGAAACCCACATTTGATGGTGCTAGAAATTTCAGAATGGGCTGATTTTTTGTAGGGGTGATCTATATGGTGAGGAGATCATCCTCACCAAAAAATCAGCCATTGATTTATCTTCCATGTGGGTACACCAAAATTGTGTGTGAAAATATGCATCCGCTGAGCCTGACCCTATTCATCTAGCAATTAATCTTTTGATGTGCCCGTTAAATGCAGTCTCCAATAAAATAAATCAAAAATCTTCCTCTCATCTCATAGGCAGACAATAAAAAAAATCCTAAGTTTATGAGATCCACGTTGTTAACCACATGGCATATCTTTAGGGACATTGATCGTATGGATGTTTGTTCCATCCCTAGGTAGACCTACATACCAAAAATTACATGATTAGTGATTTCTAACCTTTGGATCTGAGTAATCCAATTAATTCCCAAAATTCACAGTTAAAAAAAATCATGTATACAACTATAATCCAATAGATAGAAATTACTAGTCAAGTTTAATTTTGGTACGTGGATCTAACGGGATGGGCCAAAGATCCATACGGTCAATGATATATGTGAATGTGCCATGTGTCTCATGTCGTGATTCATCAGCAATATTAAAGAGCTTTCTCCCTAAACTTCAATACTACCCCTCGATGAAATCTTAATTATTTTCATGCCATTCAATGATCTTAAATCTCTAGATCTTTGTACCAAAAAGACTGCTCAAAATCTAGGGTTAAGAATCAACCCATGAAAACAACTCCAATCGAATACTTAGAAATCACTAATCAGACCGATTTTTTTGCATGTGGTTCCACTTAGGGATGGATCAAACATCCATATAGTTAGTGATTTCTAAGTGTGCCACGTGTAAGGTGTCGCCATGTATAAGGTGCGTGTGGCGTCCCCTAACAGTAAAGGGTTTACATTTCAAAGAAACCAATTAATAGAACTTAGAACTTAGTTGACTAATGCCGATCAACAAAGTTGTTGATCAACGCGATATGAGCCACATGGCACATTCTTATAGGACTTTGACTGTATTGACGTTTGGAACATCCCTTGACGGACCTACGAACCAAAAATCAGCCTGATTAGTTATTTCAAACCTTTGGATCTTTGTACCCTAGATAATGGTCAATAATGCTCAAATTCCACGGTTGAAAATCAACCCATGAAAACGACTCCAATCTAACACTAAGAAATCACTAATCATGCTAAGTTTTGGTCTGTAGGTCCACGTAGGGTTGTACCAAACATCCATATGGTCAGAAATCTCTGAGAATATGCCATGTGGCTCATATCGTTAGTGGTCAACAATTTTGTTGATCAACACAAATCAATAATCTGGCTAAGTTTTGGTCTGTATGTCTGTGTAGGAATGACCAAACATCCATACGGTAAAAAATCTCCAAGACTATGCCACGACAAAATTCTACTCTCTCACATCACAGGACTAGAACTTTTGATGACAGACCGCGCTATTAGTCAAGTGGCACAATCTTAGAGATCAATGACCATGTGGATGTTCGACCCAACCCTAGGTGGGCCTACAGACCAAAAATTAGCCTGATTAGTGATTTTTAAGGGTTGGATACTAGTTATTTTCATGGGTTGATATTTAACTGTGGAATTCAAGCATTATTTGGGGTACAATGATCCACAAGGTTTGAAATCACTGAATAGACTGAAATTTTGGTGTGTAGTAATGGACCAAGCATCCATACGATCTGTGGTCTCTAAAATTCTGTCGCGGCTCATTTGTGGCATGTCATCAAAAGTTCTGCTCTATCTCAGAACCCCATGCTTGGTGTACGACGACAATTGTTCGATTTGGTGATACTGATGTCGTAAAGAGAGTATACCCACCACTACAATTAAGGTCCTATATTGTAGGACAAATCTAGTCTGCAAATACGTTTGCAGACGTAAAAGTATGCAAGTGTTGCATCCACCTTTGAATGCTCCTTGAAAACTGGGTTTTTAATTTATAAAATATTTTTTTTGAAAATAATAAAATAATACATTTTTCAATGCACATCCAACAGTGTTGACAATGTTTGCATACTTTTAAGTCTGCAAACGTATGCAGACTAGGGCTCTAATTGGTATGCTGTAAAGGAATGCATTTTGCAAATGAATGAAAATGCATTCAGTTACCCTGCATTAGTTTACGGTTGTTTGGTAGCAATTGAGATAAACTCCGTAAACTGATTTATTGTGCTTGGTTAGCCTACGCGCAGATAAATGTAACATTTTTGAAAAAAAAAATGATGTTTCAGCATTCTCTTTTTTTTTTTTATAGATAGAGAGAGATCGAGAATGTCTATCTTTTTTTTTCTTTTTTTATTTTAAGTTTCTAAATCGTCACGTGTCGGTTTGTCCTTCCAAGTTAACAAAAATTACAATCCCAAAATAAAAGTAAATCCTAACCGTCAACATTTACTTCCACCTACCACGTCATGATTATCCTTACTAGTCTACCAATATGTGCTATACCATCGCTATCCATCAAGCAACAAGCAGAAAAGGAGTAAAACTTTGATGACAGGGCGCAAATGAGCCATGTGGCACTCTAACAGGACTCTGGCCGTATGGATGTTTTTCCAATCCCTAGGTGGATCTACAGACCAAAAATCAGCTTGATTAGTGATTTCAAACCTCTGGATCTTTGTACCTCAAATAATGATCAATATTGCTAAAATTGGCACGGTTAAAATTAACCCATGAAAATAATTCCAATCCAACGCCTAGAAAACACTAATTGGTCTGATATTTGGTTTGTAGGTCCACCTAGGTATTGGCCAAACATCCATATGGTCAGAGAGTCCTCTTAAGAGTGTGCCACATGGCTCATATTACACTATCATCGGCCTCAATGACAGGCCCTGAGCAAGACTTGCCTGACCACCCACAATATAAGCCACGTGGAAATTTATTAGAGGACAATGACCGTATAGATGTTTGGCCAATCCTGAGGTGGACCTACAACCCAAAATCAACCTGATCAGTGATTTCTAAGGGTCAGTTGAAGTCATTTTTGTTGGTTGATTTTAACCATAGGAATTTGAGCATTATTTACCATTATTTCCTTATAAAGATCCAACGTTTTGAAATCACTAATCAGGCTGATTTTTGGTTTGTAGGTCCACTTACAGATTGGTCAAACATCTATACAGTCAGTGTTCTCTAATAAATTGCCACGTGGCTTATATTGTGGGTGGTCAGGCAAGTCTTGCTAGTCATCAAAGGTTTACTCCCAGAAAAGAGACTGTCCATCACGGTCTTAACTGACCATTGGCAATATAAGCCATGTGGCAATTTCTTAGAGGACACTAACCGTATAGATGCTTGGCCAATCCCTAGGTGGACCTATAAATCCAAAATCAAGTTGATCAATGATTTCTATGCTTTAGTTGAAGTCATTTTCATAAGTTGATGTGAACCGTAGGAATTTGAGCATCATTTGGGTACAAAAATCCAAAGGTTCGAAATCACTAATCAGGCTGATTTTTGGTTTGTAGGTCCACTTAGGGATTGGCCAAATACCCATGCTTATCTCTTTGATGTTTGTTCCTTATACTTGGATCATGCTCATCTCTTTTCCAACAAAAAGCTCCATGAAGAGGTAGATGGGTGTTAGCTGAATCTTTACTGTTGGTTAGATGCAATGAATGAACGGGGGACCCACCTACTAGCTTGTCGCACTAGGTGGGCCGATCGATCCGGCGATGATCCGAAAGTGCAAATCCATTTCATACCTTCAGCATTGTAATTGTAAGTGGGGTTGCCAGTATGCGATTGGATTTGTTCCATCCATCTACGGTGCGGAAGACTTCCAATTTATGTATTAATTTGACCGTTTAAAAGCAGAACCTCAGGCCACGTGGCAATTCTTCCAAAAAGTCTACTGATCAGACCAGCCTTGTGATTTGTGAAGATCCAGGATTGCGTTCTCCTATCGCCATTGCTTCAAACGAGGGCAAGACGAACGAGAATGTCACCAACAACTTTTGCATTTTAATTCGGCAGGTTTTGTCCCACGTTACAATGCATCGATTTATTCAGGGTGGCGTTATTTGCACACACCTTTTTTTGAATGACACCCACCTCTTGGTGTGTGCAAATAAGTTACAGCAAAAAAAAACAAAAACAAAAATACTCCACCACCGAGAGAGAAGAAGAAGAGGAGGAGGTTCTCCTCCTCCCAGCGGCCTCCTCTTCCTCCTCTTCTTCTCTGAGCGGCTTCTTCCTCCTCCTCCTTCTCTTCTTCTCCAAGCGGCCTCCCTCCTCTTCTTCTCGAGAGGGAGGGAGGGAGAGAGAGAGAGAGAAGAAAAAGAAGAAGAAGATGAAGAGAAGGAAGAGGAGGGATGGAGAGATCTCTTTCTCCCCCTTGTGGGTTCCAAATTTATGACATCCATGCAAACCGTCAGGATGATGACATGTGGACATGGTTGAGACCAGCTCGACCGTCCAAGGCCAGGACCTGCCTAGCTATCCAAGGCCAGGACCTGCCTAGCTATCCAAGGTCGGGATCAGCCTGGCTATCCGAGGCCGAGACCATCTTGACCGTCTGAGGCCGAGACCAATTTGTGTGTCTTAGGCCGAGATCAGCCTGGGTCTCCGAGGAGTATAGAAGTATGATTGATGCCGAGATGCATAGATCATAAAGAAGAAGCACGGAGGTCCTACACCGACAAGAGATATGACAACTTGGCAAGGCACGTCAAAGACGAAATAGAAGAGTACAGAGTTGGTAGACTGACAGGGTTGGTGGTTATCCATGTCAGAGCACAAGTCAGTCAGAAGTGGGTGAGGGAATGATGGGATTGCACAGGAGCAGGTAGTTAACCATGTCAGTAGACATAGTAGTCGGCAACAGGCGTGTCAGGGCAGGGATCACAGATTCCACTGGCAAGAGTTCTTGTAGGGATCACGGAGTCCTCGGCTCGGAAGCAGACTACTTGGCTTGAAAGCCGATTTCTCGGATTGAGGTGACGGAGACTGATATTCGCTCAAAAGTGCTTATTTTAAGCAATTATCCTTTTAGCGTTATCACAATCTCCTACGTAAAATTACCATAATTATCAAATTTTCTACGTAAGAGTTTTTTCTGTTGCATAGAACACACTTTTCTGGTCAAAATGGTATATTTGCCTGCATTCATGAGCATTTATTTGACCCACATGCGAAGTCATTCTCATTACGCGATTTTTCTATTGTAGGAGCACTAATCGGATAATCTTGATGGAGTGCGGGCCCACAATCAACATCCAGAGCCTTTGATCATAGCATAGAGAGCCAGTGGACTTAGACAAGAAGATGTAGGCCAAAGACGGAAATAGCAGACGGATCGAAATAGTCGAGAGACGACCAGAAGAAAAGGAAAGACCACCTCTCAAAGAAGAGACCAAGGATATTAAAGCTTATCAACTAACACAAAATGAGAACTTGCTCAGTTGATAAAGACCACGGTTCAAGACCCTCTGCTAGCTTTTTTCTTTTTTGTAATATTTTCTCTCTCCTCTCTCTAGATCTCCATTCTCTCTCTACTCACAAATCCAAATCATCTGATCCTCTCTCCTTTCTCAGTCACTTGATCCTACGGCCTACCTTGGCTGATCTCTACCATCCGATTGCCATCACATCGTCCGATCCTAAAATCAAATGATCCTCAGGTAAGATGATCCGATCCGATGGCCAGGAAAATCACCATTCCTCTAGCCCATTATTTTACTGGTCTACGATCTAGCCAGTGGCCAACGCACTCTGGGCCCACAATTTTAAGCATCATCCTTCGACATCCCGGCCAACCCATCCGATGGCCGATGGCCCTCAAATTCATGGCTTATGCGTGGACCACTTGGAAAATAATTTTTACAAAAAGAGGGAGATCGACGGTGAGGATTGCATCAAGAACCCAGTCATGTTTTGAAGAAAAGAATATTATTTTCTTTAAAAGAATTTGAAAAGAAGAGTTCTTTTTAGAAAGAATCAAAGAGGATTATGGAAGGTTTGAAAGTGAATCAACAACTTTTGAAAGAAAAGATTTTCAAACCAGACCATGCATGTTTTTCAAAAGGTTTTTTTAAAAAAACATTGAGGTGGCAGCAACCTAATAGGAAACTTATCAATGGTAGAGGGAGAAAACGTGGGCAGAAAAAGGGAAAGGAAGAAATTCCTAAAAGCTTTAAGTGGAAAGATCTCAAGGCATAAAACATTTTTTGGAAAGGTGCCCTTCTTGGTTTTCTTTGGCTCTCCACGTTTTCGGAAAGGAGAGAGAACCCTAGCCGTTCTCTACCCTTATTCTCCCACGTTTTCCTCCATTACTGCCTCCACCATAAAAGCCCACAGCACTAGCTGTTATCCTCTCTTCCTTCTCCACGTTCTACTAGCCTAAGCTCCAAAACGTTAAGTTGCTGTTCCTCTTGCCATTTTCGCCACTGGTTCTCCCCTTCTCCACCATTGAAACCGGATGGATGGAGCTGGTTCTCCACTTCAGTCACTGGTGATCCTCCCAACACCAGTCCGCCCCCAACAAAAACCCAAGCCGTCTCTGCCTCTTCCTCCAAATTCTCTCCAAAAACAAACAAAAAAAAAGAAAAAAAAAAGAAAAGAAGAAAAGAGAAGAAGAGAAGAGAGGAAGGAGGAGGGAAGAACGCCCTCACCTGTCCAAACCGTAACCCTTCTCCTCCATCTCCTTCATCGCCTCCACAGCCAGACCCAGCCGTCCATTACCGTTTCTGGGTTGCACCCTGCAACGCAAGAGAACACCTAGCCACCATCTCCATCTCCTGAAGCTGTCATCTCTCTTCCCACGTCCTCCTCTATCACTCCACGCCTCCTTCTTCATTCTTCTTCTTGCTGCTTTCAAAACCTCCAGCCGTCCACCACCCATTCTCTTACCGCCCCTCTCTCCTTCTCTTTCTCCAAGCTACCATCTTCATCTTCTCAAAAACAGAAAAAAAAGAAGGAAGAAGAAGAAGAGAGAAGAAGAAAAGGAGAGAAGGGAGATCATCCCTACCTGCTCATCTTCCACACCTTGCTCGTACCTTGACTCCTCAACGCTGCCACCAAGCCGTCTGGACCTTCTGCCATTGAAGAAGATTAACAAAAAAAAAAAGAGGAGTAAAAAAAGGAAGGAGGTGGCCATTGCCACCATAACAGCCACCACCACGCCCAGTCCCTCCATCTCCCCTGCACGTCTTCCATCGTTCCACCTTGTCGCCTTCACCATGTTCCATCCACACCACTCCACCATCTCAATTGTTGCAGCAACTTGCCACTACCAAACCCATTAAACGCCTCCACCTGCACTCCACAGTGCTGCCCTCTTCAGTTGGGTAGGTTGAATGGTAAGTCTATTTTTTTCTCTCACTAGGATCATTTCCTCTCTCTATGAAAATAGGATTTTTCCGCGTCGTTGGTTACGGAAACCCTAACTTCAACACAATTTGTAATATTATCCGATTATCCTGTAAAATTCAAAGATTCTATATAGGGATTCGTGTCGTATGTCGATCCACACTCGAGGTTAGTTAGCGCAATTAAAGAGCATAAAATGACGAGGAAATTGCAGATAATGTAACACAATCATACTTTAATCATATTTATTTAACTGAACTTGTCTCTTACAATGAAAATCAAATAAAAATAACTAAACTAGAAAGCATTAAGAGAGATTAGGGTAGAGAGAGAAGATGAGAGGTATAGAGAGAAAGTGACTAAAAGGATCTAGAGAGAGAGAAGTAGAGAGAGAAAGAGAGGAAAGGAGAGAGAAACTTACCACGATCTTACCATTGGAAGGGAATCGACCATTGGATTAGCCTTGGGATTACACGGAATTGTTGGATTCAACAATGGAGGTTCGGCCGGACAAGAGGTGGTGCTTCAAGGATTGGGGTACATGTCCAGCAAGGAGGCACGATAGCTTTGGCCTGTGGTTCAGAGGAGTGCATCCCATTGATGGTGGTTGAGTGAAGATGTGGAGGTGCAGGTTGCAGACCAGCAAGGAGATGAAATCGTGATGTAGCATTAGCTACACGGTGGTGTTGGGTTGGAGAGAAGGGTGCAAACGGCTTAAACGGTGGAGAAGATTGTTGCTACCTGTTCTGAGATGTGCACAGGGAAAGAATGGTGCCGTCGCGTGGCTGTGTGTGCCCCCAGCAAGGAGGAGGATCAGTTGCTGCTCATGGTGACTGGTGGTAGATCTACCTGGTGTTCACAATGGTGAGCTCTGATCAGAGAGGAACAGCAAGAATACAGCGATGTAGCAGGTCCAAAGTGCTGCAGATCATGTCGAGTTGCTGGCCTGCAACACACTGAAACGTGATGTGCTGAGAGGCAGCAAGCATGGAGGAAAGATGAGAAGGCAGAAAGGGAAGGGGTGACAAGCGGTGGTGGTGGCCGGAAGTTGCAGGTGCAACTTCGGTGAGCAAGGCGGTGAAGACAGATGAAGAAGAAGAAGCGGAGAAGGAGGAGGAAGAACGGCCGGAGTTGCTACCTGCAACTCCGGCGAAGGAATGTAGAGACGAACTAGAGACGGTGGTGTTTGAGGTTGACGGTAGTGGAGCACTCACAGAGGTGACCGAAAAAAGAGGCAGATTTGCAACCAGTGGAGTTGAAGGTCTGTCCGTAATGGAAGAAGACGGTGGTTGGTCTAGAGTTGAAGACCGTTCCACCTGCAACACCTCCAACAGATCCTCCTCCCTGGCAACACCGTTTTTGTTTCTCGCCGTAGAAGACGACCGGAGTTGCAGGCTGCAACTCTGGTAAGAGATGAAGAAGACGGTGGTTGCAGGCGGCGGAAATGATGCTGCACGCAGTAGCAAGGGGAATAGATGAAGAGGAAGAAGAAGAAGAAGAAGAAGAAGAAGAAGAAGAAGAGGAGGAGGAACGGCCGGCGTACCAGTCCGGTGGTGGCTCGCCGGAGAGGAAGGAGTGGAGGAGAAGAAGAAGAAGAAGGAGGAGGAAGCTCCGAAAACGTCGCGGAAGTTTTGGGCGAAGGAGAAGAAGAGATTGGAGGGGAAAGGAGGGGGATTAGGGTTCGAACGAACCCTTCTCCCTCTTCTTATAAAGCTCCCTATTTCCTTTAATGGAAATAGGGTATTTTTGAAAATAAAAAAAATATATATATATATATATTTTTAAGTAAAAATCTACTTTTCTATGGGGAATCTCCCCAATTAGTGGACCCCCCATTTTTTTGAAATTTAATTAAAATTCTTTGGAAATTCACGGGGTCCACTAACTGGTCGGACAACGGGTCGATGATGATGGGCCCGGCTACTGGCCCACATGGATTTGTAATGTCCATTGTCTCACAAGATGATGTGACAGACGGTCTGATGGTGATCGGATAGATGGTGACTTGATTGGGACTCAGATTGGTAGATCGACGGATCTAGAGAGATCCAACGGTCCGATTGAAGATCCAACGGTCCGATGGAAGATCCAACGGTCAGAAAGCTAAGGGAGATGAGATAGAGCCGATGGGTAGGAGTTCTGGGGTTAGGTCAGTAGATTTGAGGACCGAGAGATGAAGAGAGAGAGAGAATAAGAAGAGATGAGAGAAAAAGTATCAAAAAAATGAAAAAAAAGCACTGGCGGAGGGTCTGGGACCCTGGTCTTCACTGTGACCATCCTCACGCTTCTCCAGTAGAGTCGACTATCATTCTTTGCTGACTCATGTGGCTTTAAACGCTTTGGTCCGTCTCTTGGTCATTGGCTCTCCTGCTCTCTTCGTTCTTTGGGCCGGCTTTTTGGTCCTCATAGTTGGCCCATATCTTTTAGTCATAGCATGTGGGCTTTTTAAGCTTTGATAATGGGCTTTCCTGATCGATGTGGGCTCGCAAGTCTCGAGAATTGTCCCATCGGGGTTTCCTGCGACAGAAGAAGCGCGTAATGAGACTTTATCAGAATGACTACATGTCTAGACTTTCGAAAATGTGTTTAATGCATGCAAATATACCATTTCGTCCAGAAAAGTGTGTTCTACGCAACACAAGAGACTCTTACGTAGAAAAGTAGATAAATAGAGTATTTTACGTAGGAGAATGCAATAACGCTAAAAGGATAATTGCTTAAAATAAGCACTTTTGAGCGAATATCACTCTAGCCTCCTAATTTTTCTCTCTAACTCTCACGCCAATTTTTTATTGCTTTTTAGTTAGGAATTTTTCATTCAAGCAATGTATTTCTTTTAGTTTAATTTGCTTAATAAAATAGTTTATTTTCAATTCAATTTATTGTCTTCATTATTTCGTATGCATTCGATGGTCCATAAATCCTCTTTCTAAAAAAATCATGTTTTAAAAATCCGCTATTAACAACCATTCTCACTCCTCCACACTCTTTAGTACCATTATTTTGAGAAAAAGTTTGTCATTTTATGTTCTACACGCACTAACTAATCCCGAGTGCGGATCGACATCCGACACGAATCCCTATGCTAGAATCTTTGCATTTTGCAGGATAAAAATCAGATAAAATTACAAATGTGTTGAGATTAGGGTTTTCGATCCGACGACAAGGAAAAACCATTGTTTCAGAGACCCTGGACAGGTACAAGACTTCTCAGCCAGAATAGGTTAAGTCAGAACTGAAGTCGACTAGTCCCCAGCGAGGGTATTAGTCTACATTAACCCTTTGGGGGTGTGCGGGATTTTTCCCCCACACCCCTATCCCTTAAATTTTTTTTTCCGCCCGTATCGGTAACACAGGGTGGACATGGCTTCGGCCATATCGGTAGCCATGTCCACCCTGCGTTACCGATACGGGGTGATTTTTTATTTTTTTTTAAGGAGAGAGAGATAGGGAGAGGAAGAGGGAGGGAGGAAGAGAGAGAGAGAGACACACACACACACATAGAGAGAGAGAGAGAGAGAGAGAGAGAGGTGGCCGCCCGGAGAAGAAGAAGAAGAGGAAGAGGAGGCTGCCCAGAGAAGAAGAGGAGGAGGCCTGCCGCCAACCACCAGGTAAGAGAGAGAGGGAGAGGGAGGGAGGGAGTCTTCTTCGTTCGATTTTTTTTTCTTTTTCTTCTTCTTCTTCTTCTCACAACTTTGGGTATGTGCAGATAAGAGGTGGGTGTCACTCAAAAAAAGGTGTGTGCAAATAACACCACCCTTTGTTTAAGGAGATTGCAGTGCATTGCATTAGTTTACATTGGTCCCACTTTATACAGAGTAACCAAGCACTAGGGGATCCACAATAAACCAATGCAAAAGCATTTGTTTACAGCATACCAAGCAGAACCTAGATTTGTCCTATATTGTATTTGTTAACCCTACATCACGGACAATCGGTGCATATAATATGTTTTGTGGTTCACATAAAGGTGACAATTTGGACTGTTGGGCTGGGCTGATGAGGCCCGCAGGCTAATTTCGGGCCTCATTCCAAAACTCAAACTCAGGCTTAGCTGGGTCGAGGGCTTGATAACAAGTTGTCCACAATGGTTAAGATCAGCCGTAGCTAGGCTGACCATATGGAAGCCTTTGGAACCATGTACGCTCTAGAACCATGTACGCAAATTTCTACGGTTACAATCAACCCATGAAAATGACTACAATCCAACGCTTAGAAATCACTACTCAGGTTGATTTTTTTGTTTCTAGATCCACCTAGGGGTTGACCAAACGTCTGAAAGTAGGATTTTTCCGCGTCGTTGGTTACGGAAACGCTAAAATCAACACATTTGTAAATTGATCCGGTTCTTAATCCTGCAAAATATAAACTTTTGTATAGGGATTCGTGTCGGATGTCGATGCGCACTCGGGGTTAGCTCGCGTGACTCAAGAACATGAAATGACAGATTTTTATCAGAAATTGGTACTAAGGAAAATGGAGGGGTGAGAATGGTGATAAATGCTCATTTTTAAAACTTGCTTTCGATGAATCTAGAGAGAGAATTCTCCACACGCAATAACAAAAACACACAAATAAATTAGGAAATTGGAAATCACCACTTTATTTATTGAAAGAAAACATAAGTTACAATCTATTGAATTAAAATCCTACTAAAAGCAACTTAAATGAATTAAAATCTAAAAAGAGAAAAGAGGTGATGAGAGAGAAAGTTAAGAGATGGGAGAGAGACCCCCAACCTAGAAAGAGAAATTGAGGGAATGAGAGATAAAGTTACCTAAAAACACTTACTAGAAGAGATCGGGCACTAGATCGGACAAGTGGAAGGTTGTGCTGCCACAGTGGTGATTGGAGACATGAAGATCTCAGCCCCTTAGTGAAAGAAGAACCCGGAGGAGATATGGCCGAAGTGGTCCTCTGGCAGTTGATGTGTAGGAGAAAAGGGAAAAGTGGCGCACCAGCAGATGGTGTTTCAAGTTGTTGAAGGCGGGCTGGTACAACGGGTTCGAGGCACCTCAAGTTGGCTGAAGGTGACAGCATGGTGGAGCAACCCATAAAAGAGTTGAAGCTCAGCCTGTAACTTCAATGGAGGGCGCACCAGCGCTACATGGAGTAGGGGTTCTCACTGTAGCACAGTGACGAGTTGCTGGTTCGTCTGAATGTGCAGGCCGTTCGGAATAAGGAGAAGGTGGAGCGCCGTTCTTGATACCCAAGGAGAGATGTGCATGCGTTGATGGCTGTTGTTAATGGCAGCAAGGAGATGGGTTCTCCTTATTCAAGAAAACATGGTGATAGCAAATGAGGGAGGCTTGGTATGGCAGAAACGTGGAAGAGAGAGGGAGTCGCCGGTTTTAATGGTGCTCGCCGGAGTTACAGGTTGCAACTCCGGTGATCTTGAAATTTTTTTTTCTTTTTTGATTAGTTTTTTGATCCAGAAACGGTGGTGAAGGGGATGAGGGAGTGGAGAATGTGGTGAGGAGGAGGAGGAGACGTTGCTGTGGAGGAATACAACGGCCTGACTTTGGGATCCCACGATTGCAAAACCGTGAATGATGAAGAGACGTCGCGTTGCTGCTAGAGTGAGAGATGATCATTGGGAGAGGATTCCGTGAGTTGCAAGACTATGGCAGAGGCTGAGAATGAAGAGAGAGGACGATCAACAGTCCAATGGAGAGAAATCCCATGGCTTGGGATGATGGAGATGGATGATAGCGGTGTGGGAGGCAGCTTGACGGCCTGGAGTTGCAGGTTGCAACTCCAGCAACCGTTGGAGATGAAGGGGAGGGCGGTTGCTGGTGGCGTGCAGCAGCCCTTGAAGTGGAACCAGGCGGTTATGGGGAGGAACGTTGGTGATGGTGGCGGCCCAAGAAGTTATGGTTGCAGGCGTCCAATGGAGGACGGTGGTGGCTGACGGCTCCTCTTCTTGGAGTCGGAAGAAAGGTGAAGAGAGAGGGAAGAGTTGTGAAAAGTGGGGCTGGAAGTTGAAAACGTGAATGGAGAGAGAGCCCCCTTTTACTCCTTTCTTTTCTCTTATAAAGGGGGAACTTTAGGGTTTGGTCCCCTCCTTCCTTCTTCTTCGACGGTTTTGCCCCTTTTAAGTGGGGTCCACAACTCTAATCTCCCCAATACATCCCTACGTCCTCCTTCACCCTTGATTTTAGCCATCGAATTAGCCTTTTTGCCAAATATCGATGACTCTCTTGCTGAATTCATCTTCTGCACATGGGAAATTATCCCATGTATCTCTTTGTGTAGCCCTCAATAGTATATATATTCCCAAAGCCACCTCCAAATTTCCAAAACCATATGATTGGCCAGCAAATCCCAACCTTTGTGGGGCATCCTGTCTCAACGTCTATGCATGTTGTGAACCCCCGAACAAACTCTCGCATGTCACCGCCAACCTTGCTTGGAATTTGAGCTCGAGCTCTCTCTTGGGCTTTCGTGATTGATCGTAGGGTGATCAACACATCTCCGATCTCGAGAATTGTCTGGGTAGGGTTCCTCATCTTGGCCCATCCGTGTGGCTCGTCGACCTGGCCCATAGGCCCACGTCTTTGGTTCGTTACCTTGGCCAACACACATGTTGTCCCATTGGCCTTTAGATATCTTGATCGCCATCCCATGGAATAATCAGCATCACATGTCCACTGGCTCTTTGGGCTTGCCATCAGGCTTTGGTCATTGCGTCCCGAGTCTTGCATATTCTCCAGATAGGATTCCTCAGCTTCATCATATACTGGATATGTTAAGTATATGCCCTCTTCTACCATGCTTGCTTGCCTATGAAAGATTTCCCTCATCTTATTAGTGAGTCCAGTAACATGGTCCACTGGCTCATTCTCTCTCTTGGTTCTTGGTCTGACGCTTTGATTATCTGGCTTGACCTGTACTTGTCCCATATCTTCTACACATAGCTTGTTGGCTCTTTAAGCTTTGATAATGGGATTCTATGGTTGATTGTGGGCCTGTAAGTCTTGAGAATCGCCTGATCGGATTTCCTACGAGAGAAAAGCACATAATGAGACTTGATCAAAACGGCTTCATATCTAGACTTCCATAAATATGTTTAATGCATGCAAATATACTATTTCCTCTAGAAAAGTGTGTTCTATATAACAGACGAGACTCTTACATAGAAAAGTCGATAAATAGAGCAGTTTTACGTAGAAGAGTATGATAACGCTTAGAGGATAATAGTGGAAAATACGCAGTTTTAATGGAACATCATAACCCCCCACCAGCATATTGTCATTCCTTGGCAATTAGTGCGAAATAAATGAGCTTAAAAAGGCTCTGCACATGCTGCACACTTTTTCATATTAGCTCAGGGTAAACACCGTTCGTCAAATCATTGAATGGATGCAAAAACAGTTACATGCTAGCAAAGAGTTGGAAAGTTTTGGCAAGACTACAGACTGATAATCATGACCCAGAATAGTCAGACTCTGCGTGTGTGTGTGCTCAACATTTTCATCATTCAAGAGTTAAGACTTCTAGATTACCTCTAAGTTCTTATGCCTCAACCTCAAATCTCACATGTTTAGTACTCAGAATGAAATCACACAAGAAGGGTTTTCTTCTTCTCTCTCAATTTATATGTGAGGAGATGTGTTGATATATGAAAACAAAGATCTCACATATGTATTATTTGAAGGAAGGACATCTTTAACAGAAGAAGATCTCATGATTGGAATACCACTTCACTCGGGAACGTCAGATCAAACTCTATAGCTTCTCTTTCTCTAATCTCCACATTTTATGATCGTATTATCCTAGAATCAAGTAGGACTTTCCTGGGTTGTAATAAGGCTTAGGTCATGTGTAGAAAGATAAAGGGATACAGGATTTCAAAGATCTTGCGAGGATATTTCTATTTTCTTGCATTTTTTCTGCGGTGTAACACCATTATCTGGGTCTCTTTCCCTTTTTTTATTTTTTTATTTTTTTATTTTTCTCAATATTTCTGAGACTGCTCAATTTCTTTTCAGCTCTTTTTCATACTTTCTTTCCATATTTTGTTTTCAGCTTGAACCATTTTTTTTTCATTTGATTTTTTTTCTTTTCTTTTCACGGTATACACATATTAGTTATTCTTTTGTCCATCTCAAAATAAGGATAGCCAGTCATGCTTCGTAGCTAGACTGGGTTTTAGGTTGATGGGTTTACAAAGAAAAGGCTTTTATAGAATGGCTCAAGGGGTTTCTAGTGAAGTATAATTCATGTGAGTAAAAAGGCTGAATGGTTCAGAAAAATGGCCTAAATTATTTTCTAGGGTTTGCACTATCATGTATACTGTCTTGACTAGATACAGAGAAGGTTCTGTTGTAGTAATCCAATTTCAATGTCGTTTCGAGTTCCATGATCAAATAAAAAGGTAATGAGATCTCTCAGTGAATATTGCGGACAAGAAGAATAGTGAGTCATCTTGTGACTCAGAATTGTTGTATAACCCTCTAAATTGATTAAAGGCTCAAAAGCTCACTGGGTTAGTGATATTCGCTCAAAAGTACTTATTTTAAGCAATTATCCTTTTAGCGTTATCGCATTCTCCTACGTAAAATTGCTCTAATTATCCACTTTTCTACGTAAGAGTCTATCTCATTGCATAGAACACACTTTTCTGGACGAAATGGTATATTTGCATGCATTAAACACATTTTTAGAAGTCTAGATATTAAGCCGTTCTGATTAAGTCTCATTACGCGCTTCTTTTATCGCAGGAAACCCCGATGGGACAATTCTCGAGACTTGCGAGCCCACATCGATCAGGAAAGCCCATTATCAAAGCTTGAAGAGCCCACATGCTATGACTAGAAGATATGGGCCAAATATGGGCTGAATAAGAGGACCAAAAAGCCAGCCCAAAGAACGAAGAGAGTAGGAGAGCCAATGACCAAGAGACGGACCAAAGCGTTTAAAGCCACATGAGTCAGCAAGGAATGATAGTCTACTCTACTAGAGAAGCGTGAGGATGGTCACAGTGAAGACCAGGGTTCCAGACCCTCTGCCAATACTTTTCTCCATTTTTTTTTATACTTTCTCTCTCATCTCTCCTTATTCTCTCTCTCTCTTCATCTCTCGATCCTCGAATCTACTGACCTAACCCCAGAACTCCTGCCCATCGGCTCTATCTCATTTCCCTTAGCTTTCTGACCGTTGGATCTTCTATCGGACCGTTGGATCGTCAATCGGACCGTTGGATCTCTCTAGATCCGTCGATTTACCAATCTGGGTCCCAATCAAGTCACCATCCATCCGATTGCCATCAGACTGTCTGTCACATCATCTTGTGAGACGATGGACATCATCAATCCATGTGGGCCAGTAGCCGGGCCCATCATCATCGACCCGCTGTCCGACCAGTTAGTGGACCCCGTGAATTTCCAAAGAATTTTAATTAAATTTTAAAAAAATGGGGGGTCCACTAATTGGGGACATTCCCCAAGGAAAAGTAGACTTTTACTTAAAAATATATATATATATATATATATATATATATATTTCAAAAATACCCTATTTCCATTAAAGGAAATAGGGAGCTTTATAAGAGGAGGGAGAAGGGTTCGTTCGAACCCTAATCCCCCTCCAATCTCCTCCTCTCCTTCCCCCTATCCTTTCCCTTCTTCCCTGCGACTTCTTTCTCCTCTTCTTCCTCCTTTCTTCTTCGTCTTCTTCCCCATCCTTCGCTGGAGTTGCAGGTTTGCAACTCCGGCCGTTCTTCTTCTTCTTCTTCTCCTTCTTCTTCTTCTTCTTCTTCTTCTTCTTCTTCTTCTTCTCCTTCTTCTTCTTCTCCTATCGCCTTTGTCTTCTTCTCGCCGGAGTTGCAGACCTGCAACTCCGGCCGCCAGCTGCGTTCTCCACCTGCAACCCCCCTCCTCGACTGCCCACTCTCTCAAAACCGTCCCCCTCCTCATTCGAATCTCTTCATTCCTAGTCCATCTTGGGTCTCTACCGCCTCATCCCGCCCTTTCATCTTAGAACGCTCCTTGCTGCCCAAAGAAGGAGCCACCAGCCACCACCTCTTGGTCTACCACCATCACCAACGTTTCCAATCTTCATGCCGCTGATCTCTACTCCCCGTGCATACCGCTCAAGATCTCCACCGTTCATGGTGGCTCTACTCTGCAACACAGCACCGTCTTGGTGAACCGTTGAGCCACAGTGAAGATTTCGTCTTAATCTCCACCACCAACAGCGCCTCCCTCTCCTCATCTCCCCCACCGACCTGCAACCTCCTCTCTTCAGTTGCTCTCTCCTCCACGAGCTCCATTGCCGGAGTTGCAGGTCTGCAACTCCGGCGAAACCAGCAAGAGAACAAAAAAAAAAAAAAAAACAAACAAAAGAAAAGAAGAAAAAGGAGATAGAAGAAGGAAAGAGAGGAGGCTTACCTCCTCTGGAGTTGCTGCCCCAATCACGTCCCTTATCCTCGTTCCACTGCCCTACCGCCTGCAACATCACCTGCTCACGTCTGCCACGTTGCGCACTGCCCTGCAGCCATCCTCTATAGCCCCCATCTCCACACCGTCCAAGACTCTTTCCATTGCTCTCTCTTCTCTCCCAACAGTATTGGTAAACTCCAAGGAGAAAAACAAAAAAAAAATGAACCAAAAGAAAAGGGGAAGAGAAGAGAATTGGTGATTCATCCTTCATGCAAGCCACGCCTCCACCATTTGATCTTCTTTGCTGCCATGCACCACAACTCCATTGACCGGAGTTGCAAACCTGCAACTCCGGCAATCTTCATGACCACATCTCTTGCGGTGCTACCCACCAAGATCCTCCTTGTTTCTCTTGCTGCCCCATGTCTTGGCTGTGAACCCGATTATTGGCAAGTCTAAGGTATTGTTTCTTTCTCTCTATTCTCTTTTTCATTTTTACTTTTCATTTTCTCTCTCTAGATTTCTTCTTTCTCTATATATGTCTTCTCTCTCTAGATCTCTCTAGTTCTCTCTTTCTCTCTCTAGTTTATTCTTTTTTAACGCTTTATAATTTAGTTATTTTTACTTGATTGTAAGAGACATGTTCGAATGAATGAAGTTGATTTGAATAAAATTGTGTTCCATTTTCAGGAAATTTTCTGTCATTTTATGTGTTCTTTAGTGTGCTAATCCGACTAACCCCGAGTGCGGATCGACATCCGACACGAGCCACTATGCAAAACTACTCATTTTACAGGTTAAATGTCTCGGATAAATTAAAAATATGTTGAAGTTAGGGTTTCCGTAACCAACGACGCGAGAAAAACCCTACTTTCAGTTAGGTCTCCACAATTGTTCTCATAGGATCTCCAGAATTTCTAAACTTAGAATGACTCTGATATTGATAGTGTACAATTGTGCCGAATATGAGTTTTTCTGAGTTTTCAAACCTGCTGTAGTCACACTTGAATTGACTCAACGCTAACTTTAAACAAAAATTGACATCCTCAATACTGACTTAACGGAGGTTTTCAGCTAATCAAAGTCAGGGTATTTGACACATTTTTGAAATTTTAGAAAACTTTTGGAGAACATCGAAAATCACCCCAAAAACAAGAATTTTTTTTTTTTTTATCAAAATGAAGATATGAGTTTTGGTAAATACCCACCCCAACCAAAATACAGAACCGTCCTTGGTGCTCATGACCGAGACATAAAATGATAAAAAATCAGTGATGAGGAAGCAAAGGTTCAGGGAGGATGTTACCAGGTCGGCAGAAACTTGACAGTGTGTGGTACCTGATGATCGGAAGAATGAATGTACCTACATTTCCAGAGATATAACAGTAATAACAAATGCATGAGACTCATGTACTCTAGGAATACCAGAATTGCCTTTCCGAAAGTGCTAAGTTTTACGTCTTCAGCCAGACATGACGGGGGTGGTAAGCACCCCCAACCAAGTTGAAACTCATGGAGACTGAGTGAAGTTGCAGTCTTCATGACACCTAAAGTGGAACGGAGACTGTTATCCTATCCCTTGTCTAGGTATACCTGTGTAGAACAAGGCATTGAGCTCGCTGAGCAACCCGGCAAAAGCATGGAGTTGATCTGGGAGGGATTGAAGCTTCTCAGTAAAAATTGAGAGGACAGGAGTAGGGGATTCTCTGACCATGGTTAGCAGAGCCGAAAACTCATTGAGTTTAGCGGGAACGTATCTGAATGGAGCAGAATCCTGCAGATCAGTAATACCAGAATTGTCTGACTTCAAGATGAAGTCAGGCGCAAAGTGTTCTTGACACTTAGATAATTTATCTTCAGGAGAGTCCTGAATTAGACTCTCTACGGCACACGGGTCATCGATAATATCGACGTAGGGTAGCGGGTGAAAATTGTTGACCTCTTCCTCGATGTTTCCTAATATGATAGGGATGTTCCAATCCCTGCACTCAATATGTTCCTCCTCTGTGGGGACCGATAGGTTCAGGACAGCGGGAGTCCCATGTTTTAGACACGGCTCATCGGTGGGAATGTCTGCATCCAGGGCAGAGAAAAAATTATCAGAGATAGAGATGGAACTGGGTTTCTCTAGGCTCGGTCGAAAAGTTGGTGCTGTTAAGGGCACCAAAGATTGAGACTCGGGTTCATCACTATTGTTGCACAATCCAAGGGAGGTGGGGAGGAATGGTAGATCTAGGACAGTTGGGATCCTACGATCGAGACAAAACTCAGTGTCATGAAGATCATCTTCAGGGTCCAGGTTAGAAGCCGCAGTGGTAGAGTGAAAAATAGGTTGCTCTGAGGTAGGTTCAGGATGTGGTGCTTTTAAAGGCACTGAAGATGGATACACTGGCTCCTCAATAGTCTGGCTCAATCTAAGAGTGGGTACAACTTCTATTTCTTCCTCACAATGCTGGTACTGGGTCCAATTGTGCGGCTCCTCATTATAGACAGTGGCCCTATCACTCTCATCATGATAGGCTATTGGTGGGCTAGTGAAGTTGACTTCCTCTCTTTCATTTTCTAATTGAACTAGACGTTGTTCCAAGCTCTCCATAGATTACTATTGTTGGTGCTCTAGACTTTGGAAATACTGTTGTTGCTGGGCAATGTACTGAGAGAGAAGGTCCTCTAGACCGGGTTTAGTAGCCAACAGAGGCGGTTCAGCCAAGGGGAGCTGAGGTGCCAACTCTTGATTGTAGTCCGACTGGGTATAAAAGTTGTAAGGCAAAGTGGAGTCTGGGACTAGTTGCTGACTCTGAAAATCCTGAGGGGCCCACTGTTGACCAGAATAGTCATTCTGTGGATATGACGGGTACTGGGATTGCGAGTATTGCCAATCATACTCTCCATTGGGTTGATGGAACCCGGAAGAATAATTATCCTGCGGAAGTTGCTGCGGGATAGCAGACTGTTTCCAACCAATGTTATGGTGACTCCTATTATCCAGATAATAAGTGTTGTCATAGGAGGTCTGCATTGGAGATGGAAAGGTACAGACATCTTGCTGCATAGGAGGGTAATATCCTACAGACTGGGAATTGTGCACAGGTTGCTGGACCGCGGCACGAAGGGCAGAGACTGAATTTTTAAGCTCTTAGAGTACAGATTTGTACTCCGGATCTTTGTAATTGTCATACCCCATAGAAGGCTGCGAGACTGGAGTGTCATGATGATACGCAGACATACCATTGTTGAGAGTGATCACCTAGATTTTCACAGAAACTGTAGGAGGTTTCATACAAAGGCCATTTATCTGCCATCAGAGGAGATAGAGGGGTGCGGTGGACGAACTCTCAGATCGAGTCAGTCAAAGGTTAGGACAGGTCCAACTGGGCTTCTACTTGAAAAAGCAAGCCCAAGATTTGGATAAAAGTTGCCAAAAGGAAACACTGGAGTAGTGATCCTAAATGATTGATATTCGCTCAAAAGTACTTATTTTAAGCAATTATCCTTTTAGCGTTATTGCATTCTCCTACGTAAAATACTCTATTTACCTACTTTTCTACGTAAGAGTCTCTTGTGTTGCGTAGAACACAACTTTCTGGACGAAATGGTATATTTGCATGCATTAAACACATTTTCGGAAGTCTAGATATTAAGCCGTTCTGATAAAGTCTCATTACGCGCTTTTTCTGTCGCAGGAAACCCCGATGGGACGATTCCTGAGACTTGTGGGCCCAAATCGATCATGAAAGCCCATTATCAAAGCTTAAAGAGCCCACATGCTATGACTAGAAGATATGGGCCAAATATGGGCTGAATAAGAGGACCAAAAAGCCGGCTCAAAGAACGAAGAGAGTAGAAGAGCCAATGACCAAGAGACGGACCAAAGCGTTTAAAGCCACATGAGTCAGCAAAGAATGATAGTCGACTCTACTGGAGAAGCGTGAGGATGGTCACAGTGAAGACCAGGGTTCCAGACCCTCCGCCAGTGCTTTTCTCTCTATTTTTTTTGATACTTTCTCTTTCATCTCTCCTTATTCTCTCTCTCTCTTCATCTCTCGGTCCTCGAATCTACTGACCTAACCCCAGAACTCCTGCCCATCGGCTCTATCTCATCTCCCTTAGTTTTCTGACCGATGGATCTTCCATCGGACCGTTGGATCTTCAATCGGACCGTTGGATCTCTCTAGATCCGTCGATCTACCAATCTGGGTCCCAATCAAGTCACCATCCATCCGATCGCCATCAGACTGTCTGTCACATCATCTTGTGAGACGATGGACATCATCAATCCATGTGGGCCAATAGCCGGGCCCATCATCATCGACCCGCTGTCCGACCAGTTAGTGGACCCCATGAATTTCCAAATAATTTTAATTAAATTTTAAAAAAATGGGGGGTCCACTAAATGGGGACATTCCCCAAGAAAAAGTAGCATTTTACTTAAAATATATATATATATATTTATTAAAAAATACCCTATTTCCATTAAAGGAATAGGGAGCTTTATAAGAGGAAGAAGAAGGGTTCGTTCGAACCCTAATCCTCCTCTAATCCCCTCCTTTCTCTCCCCAAAAAGATCCGGCCCTTTTTCTCCCTTCTCTTGGCCGTTTCTCCTCCCGCTTCGCCACCTTCTTCTTCATCTTCTTCACCACGTCATTGCTGGAGTTGCAGGCTGCAACTCCGGCCACTACCACAGCAGGTGTCTGCCCCACGTCCTCCAGTCCAGCATCCACGTTCTCCAGCTGTCTTCTTCTCTAAGGAGAGAGGCTGCTCTTGCTTGCTACGATCAACACCCTGTTCACCTCGCCAGCACCGTCCTCATCCACACCGCCCCACTGTGCAACTCCGGCCAGCATTTGAACCGCCTCCGCCTGCTGCAGACCTCTGTACGTCGTCATCTTCAAGCCACCATCTCTCCTCTCTTCCCACTCTAAGCCGCCCTCTTCCATTCCTCTGAAAAACCCAAGCCACCAATCACAAGAAAAAAAAAAGTTTTTTTAAGATCACCGGAGTTGCAGGTTGCAACTCCGGCAACCTCCATTAGCCGTGGGAGATCTTTTCTCCGTTACAGCCACCGCCCTCAACTCCTTGCTACTCCCATCCTCTCATAACGTTGGTGTTAGGCGCAACATTTCACCGGTTGTCTTTTCCCCTGCTGTTTCAAGCAACCTGAACATCCTTCACACCATGAGCACCACCATCTCTTCACCAGCCCGGTTGCATCACACCAGCATGCATCTCCATCTCCAGCCCTTGCACCTCGTGGCTCCTCCTCACCAATACGCACAGCCAGCCTGCAACACCCTCCCCTTGGGTCCCTATCTGCTGGCCAATGACACATCTTGCTGATCGTGTCCTTCACGGTTTCACTGGGATTCATACTCACCGCCACCATCTCCTACCACAATCAGCTGTTTGCAAGGGCAGCAACTTGCATCCTCTTTGATCGGCTACCATATTTCACCATTGGCTGATCCACCCTTGTTTAGTCGATCAAGGGTTGATCTCAACCACCCATCTCCGGTAAGTTTGCAGGTTAGATTTCTATCTCTTTTCTCTACCTCTAGATGCCTCCCTATAATTTTCTCTCTCTAGGATCACTTCCTCTCTCTAGTTTCTCTCTCTTACTCTCACTCTCTCTCTTTACTAATGTTTTCTAGATTAGTCTTGAGTTTTTCTTTGTTTATTTTTTAATTGCTATTGCTTACTTGATATTCTTGGGCATTGTAAGACTTTGAATTTAATGAATAAGGTTGATTTTATGAGAATGATGTTTCTTTGAATTTTTTTTTATTATTTCCACTAAGATGAATTTTAGCAATCTCTTTGAGAAAAAGAATGTTTTAAAAAGCGATAATTAATCATCACTCTCACCTCTCCATCCTCTTTGGTGGCATTTTCTGTGAAAAAAATTCGTCATTTTATGTTCTTTAATGCACTAATCCAACTAATCCCGAGTGCGGATCGACATCCGACACGAATCCCTATACAAAGTTCATACTTTTGCAGGAATTAAATCGGAAGAGATACAAATTTAGTTGAAATTCTAGGGTTTCCGTAACCAACGACGCGGAAAAATCCTAGTTTCAAATGGCGCCGCTGCCGCTTGGGTGTTCGGGAGTGCGAAAAAGGACGTAAAGACGGAATTGGAAAGTTGCTGAAGCGAAAAGCTGCTCAATTTGGCCAGCCCGACCTTTTCGGAAAACTTTCTATTTTTTGTTTTTGTTGATTTTTAGCAGTTTTTAAATTACTATTTTTAATGCCTCGGAAGGCCGAGTGCAATTTGTAATAATTTAGGAATTTTACTGCTTTCCATATAACTGCTAGATCTTGTTCTCGAGTTTTTTAGAAACCCTAGATTAAGTGGAAATTACCAAAAAAATTAAAAAATCAAAATTCAAAAAAATTAGGGTTTTATATTCTGCAGATTTTTAGAAATCACCAATCAAGGATTTGCGATTTTTGGAAAGATTCCAAAATCTTGAAACTCTGCTTAATTAGGGTTTCCCCTCTTAGAAGTTTCCTCTTTAGAAGAATTTCTATCTTTAGAAATCTTCCGAATTTGGAAAAGTCTGCAAAAGAAAACACCCCAAATCTAGCAGAATTTCAATTTTGGGAAATTTCCCAAAATTATAAGGGATCTCGCAATCAAATCTTTCTTGGAAGATCTCCACCGTTCGGAAAACTTTCCAATCTAGGTATTTTCCAATCTGGGAATTCCTAAATTTTAACCCATCTCGAATTCGAAAACTAATTCAAAAAATTGCCTAAATCTAGTGCTTGTTCAGTGACCCTAAAAAGGCAAGGATCTTCCAAATAGAATCCCAAATACCTCGACCGTGCGATCTAACTATTTCTGCAGGAACACGATCCAGTGTGGGTAGGGAACGAAAGCTCAAAGAGGTGGAGTCGGGCCTAAGCCCATTAGGATACCCCTCCCTAACCCACGGAGGAGACCCCGTGGCGTGGCCCACGGGAGGTAAGTCCCTATCCTCGCCTTGAGTGCGATACAGAGTAATTTGGGTGAATCATTGCCGCATGTCTATTTGTTTTCTAGCAACAACTTATTCGACTTGCGTGGCGTGGCCGTTAATCAATCAACTCTAAGAGAGCAGACCCAGCTCCAAATTGAAACTGGTGGGATTTCATCACCCACCTCATCATTCCAACTGATTTGATCCCAAGGCTCCATTTAATTAAAAATAATCAAGAATTAGAGCCAATTAGCCCGGTGTTCGAGGAAAAATTCACTCAAAATGAACCCGCTTAACATCCAATCGAAATAAGACCACGAGCGCGGGTCCCTATTGTCTAACACACCCATAAGTCCCTGCTACTCAAGTACACTGAGCTCGACGTGGCATCTTGGACTATTCGGCAGTTAGTTGCGTGTGGACTAGGAACACGCATCAACCCTAGCTTAACCCGAGGGAACACTCTTCTTATCCACTTGACATATCCGGTTAGTCTGGGACGTACTAAAGTCAGCCATTGTGCCGCACGTCTGTCTAGGCTTCGGATTGCCTTGTTATTGACTAGAGTTAGTACTAAAGGATTCGCTCTGAAGAGTGTAGCCTGGTGAGAACCTCTGAGTGCAAAACAGTTAGTCCGGCAGTTAAAAGATAAACCAGTGGTCCGCCCACTGTCATAATCTACTCTAGCCCCAAAATTAACAAAGATAATTCCTAAAATATATCCTGATTGCTTAGAATAGGATTATCTGTGCTTGGTGTGCATCATTTAGGATAGTGTTCCTCTCTGGCAACTTTTTGCCAAGTATAGAGCTTGCCTCATTAGCGTATGTCCGGTTGGACTCGCCCGAACAAGCACTTGGTTCGATCAGAGAATCACGTCCCTACAGTGGATCCTCCACTGAATCCTTCCCCATCTCTTTCCCCACCCGCCTCCCCCAGTACTACTACCTTTGTAGTCATGGCAGTCGAACGACCTCTTATCGAGACGTTCGCTCCTATCTCTACCAATCCGCCCACTTGCATTGTTCTCCCACCTACTACGGCGGTACAGTTCGAGATCAGGCCACAAACGATCCAAATGCTGCCAACCTTTCGTGGTCTCCCAAGAGAAGACCCATATTCCCATATTCGGGAATTCCAACATGTCATCCTACTTTTCAAGAATCAGAACCTCGATGATGACAATGTGCGTCTGCGAGTTTTCCCATTCTCGCTCAAAGACCGAGCCTCAGATTGGCTCTACTCCCTACCCGCTGATTCAATCAGCAGTTGGAAAGAATTGGTGGGCAAATTCATGTCTAAATTCTACCCCATGACTCGGACCAACCAAATGAAGCAACTCATTCAGGACTTTAGACAGAAGTCCGATGAGAAATTTTTTGAAGCATGGGATAGATTCCAAGACTACCTGACTAAGTGCCCCCACCATAGCATCGACAAGGGCAATCTTGTCCATGTCTTCTACAAGGGACTTACTGATGAGTCCTGGACCATGGTAGAGTCAATGTGCCAAGGAAAATTCTTGCACCAAACTCCGACCGATGCATACAAATTCTTGGGAGAGTTAGGAGAAAACTCTCAACATTGGACGACTGACTCAGAGTTCAGTCGAACCACTTCAGTCCAAAGGACAACCAAGGGACATGATGCTACAGCTGATACTGAGCTTCGATCTGTCATTCAAGAGTTGAGCAAGTCAGTCTCGGCACTGGCTGTGTCTGTACAAAAGCCTACTCAACAATCTACCCCAGTCATGCATGTGGGACACGAGAGCTCTATGGAATCCTGCACCCTCTGTCTGCAACCCTCCCATACTACTGAGCATTGTCCTTTAAATGAAGGATGGTCCAATCCTCTTAAGGAAGAAGTTTGTGCTTTTAGCACATACAAACCTCCTACTCAGAACTCGTATAGTCAATCTTATCATCCGGACACGAGGAACCACCCTAACTTCTCTTGGAGGCCTCAATCTACTCAACCGCAAGCTCAACCTCCGCGTCAACCTCAGGGTATGTATCCTCCTGGGTTCAATCAACCCAATAGGCAATTCAATCAGGGACCATACTAGCAGAGTCAGTACCCATCTACTCAGAACCAACAGTTCCAATAGGGTCAATACTCTGGACAATCGAGCACATTTCCGAATCAGCAAAGAGTCCCACAGACCTTTCAGAACCAACCAATTGTCCCAACTAATTCTCCAGCCTATAACTATAATGCCCCGATGAGCTCAAGTCGCGAATTGGTGCCTCAGCTCCCATTAGCTGCCCCCCAACAGTCGGTCTCCAAACCTGGTATTGAGGACCTTCTAGCTCAACTCATTACTCAATCTATGCAACGCCTAGAGCAACAGCAACAGCAATCCATGCTTCGTCTAGAGCAACGTCTAGGTAACTTAGAAGCTGAGAAAGCTAAGGGGATCTTTCCTAGCCAACCCATTGCCAACCCTAAAGGAAATGCCAAAGGGGCAGTATATGAGATCGGATCCCAATCTCAAAGCCAGAATGAGAACTATCAAGGGGAGGTGCAAGCTGTAACCACCCTACGATCTGGAAAAACTGTGGACATGGGAGTCCAACCACCGCCAGTGCCATCTCCAGCACCCATCACTCGTACAGAAGAAACTAGTACCAATCCTACCTCTGCTTCCTCTCCCTCTGTGCCAACATCAGATATCCCTGTGCAGAAATCTAAGGCTAAAGACAAATCCATTTGTCGACTAAAGCCTCCCTTCCCGGACAGACTTGTCCAAGATAAGCAGGATCAGCAATTCTCAGAGATCTTAGACGTCTTTAAAGACGTCCAGATCAATATCCCATTCCTTTCTGCTATCAAGCAAATCCCCTCCTATGCCAAATTCCTCAAGGACTTGTGCACAGTTAAGCGGCGTACGCAAGTACCCAAAGTTGCCATCTTGGCCGAAAAAGCTACCGCATTCATTCAACGCAATAGTGTGATCAAACACAAGGATCCAGGTAGCCCAACTGTCCAATGTGAAATTGGAGACAACTTTAGCTGCACTGCCTTGCTAGATTTAGGGGCTAGCGTTAACCTTATACCATTCTCGGTATATCAACAGTTAGGACTGAAAGATATGAAGCCTACCAATGTCACCCTGAAATTGGCTGATCAGTCCATCAAGATTCCAAGAGGAATCATTGAAGATGTCCTAGTAAAAGTTGCTGACTTTTATTATCCTGTGGACTTTATCATTCTAGACACCGAGCCGTGTCAGGATAACCGCATTCCTGTAATCTTAGGCCGTCCATTCCTTGCCACCGCGAACGCACACATCGGGTGCCGGGACGGAAACATGTCCATTGCTTTCGGTAACCTCAAAGCCGAGGTCAACATCTTTCGTTTAATGCAACAAGATGCCGATCGCGAAGTGACCGATGAAATGTGTGCCGTTGAGAGTCTAATCCCGGACTCCACCGAAGATATTCTTAAGCAGTGTCTAGAACACTTTGGAGTTGACTTTGCAACAGAGTCAGCCATTTCTGATCTCAATGATCTTTTGGAAACTGCTCCATTGCTAGAGATCCCCGCTCCACTCATCGAGTTCGAGCCTCTGATAACCATGGCCAGAGAACCTATCCTTCCTTTACTTACTGAAGTCAAACCTCTTCAATCCGTGTCTTCTGTGACACCTATTTCTACTCCATCTGCTCCAATATTGGAGCTTAAGCCTCTTCCCACAGATCTTTCCTATGCCTATCTTGGTCCTAAGGAAACCTACCCTGTCATTATTGCTTCCGCTTTATCTGCGAGTGAACGTAAGAAAATTCTCGAGCTGCTCAAAGAGCACAAATCTGCGATAGGGTGGACCATAGATGATATTCGAGGCATAGACCCCTCGGTGTGCCAACATCACATCTACCTCGAGGATGAATCCAAAACCTCTCGTGAACACCAGAGGAGGTTGAACCCCGTCTTGAAGGATGTAGTCCGGGATGAGGTCCTTAAACTGTTAGATGCGGGTATCATTTATCCCATCTCCGATAGCAAATGGGTGAGCCCTATTCATGTCGTCCCTAAAAAGGCAGGATTCACAGTTGTGGAAAATGAGAACAAGGAAATGGTAACCCAGCGCCTGAAGAAAGGGTGGAGAGTCTGCATCGATTACCGACGACTCAACACCAACACTAGGAAGGACCATTTTCCTTTACCCTTCATAGACCAGATGTTGGAGAGACTAGCAGGTCATTCCTATTACTGCTTCCTTGATGGTTACTCAGGGTATAATCAAATACCCATCGCCCCTGAGGATCACGAGAAAACAACTTTCACCTGTCCCTTTGGCACTTTTGCCTACAAGCGCATGCCCTTTGGCCTCTGCAATGCACCCGCGACCTTTCAAAGGTGTATGATGAGCATATTCTCTGACATGGTGGAAAAATTCCTCGAAGTCTTTATGGACGACTTCTCAGTCTTTGGGTCATCCTTTGATGACTGTCTGAACCATCTAGGGCTTGTACTTCAACGCTGTTAGGACAAGCAACTTGTCCTCAATTGGGAGAAATGCCACTTCATGGTGACGAAGGGCATTGTTCTGGGACATGTCATTTCCCATCAGGGCATTGAGGTCGACAAAGCTAAAATCGATATCATCTCAACCTTGCCTACTCCTAAGTCTGTGCGTGACATCCGGTCCTTTTTGGGACACGGAGGATTCTATAGGCGATTCATCAAGGACTTCTCTCAAATCGCTCGACCTCTGTCCCATCTTCTAGCTAAAGATAGTCTTTTCGACTTTAATGCTGACTGTGTCAAGGCATTTGAGAGTCTCAAATCTGAGCTCACTACTGCGCCCATTATCCGTCCCCCGGATTGGACTCTACCTTTCGAGGTAATGTGCGATGCTTCTGACTACGCGTTAGGCGCTGTTCTAGGGCAGAGAGTTGACAAAAGGTCACACGTGATCTACTACGCGAGCAAAACTCTTAACTCTGCCCAAATGAATTACTCCACCACTGAGAAAGAACTCCTGGCGGTAGTCTTCGCCCTTGATAAATTCCGTCAGTACCTCTTAGCCACTAAGGTGGTAGTGTACACTGATCATGCAGCCCTTCGTTATCTCATGTCGAAAAAGGAAACCAAGCCTCGATTAATTCGATGGATTCTCCTACTGCAGGAATTCGACCTCGAGATTAAGGATAAGAAAGGAACTGAGAATGTAGTGGCTGATCACTTGTCTAGACTGACTTTAGAGTCATCCTTCGACACCCAGCCCATCCCTGAAACCTTTCCAGACGAACAACTGTTCGCTCTCTCCGTTCATCCATGGTATGCTGACATTGTCAACTACCTTGTCACCGAAGAAATGTCGTCACACTGGTCAAAACAGGACAAAAGCCAATTCCTAGCAAGAGTTAAGTACTACTCTTGGGATGACCCTTATTTGTATAAATACTGTCCTGACCAGATCATTCGTCTCTGTGTCCCTAAGTCGGACCAACTCAATATCTTGTCCTCATGTCATGACCAACCTTGTGGTGGTCATTTCAGCACTAAGAAGACTGCAGAAAAAGTGCTGCAATGCGGATTCTACTTGCCTACACTATTTAAAGATGCCCATATCTACTGCAAAACCTGTCCTAATTGCCAGCATCTAGGCCGCATCTCCCAGAGGAACATGATGCCCCTCACTCCCATCCAGGTCGATGAAATATTTGACATCTGGGGCATCGACTTCATGGGCCCCTTTCCCGTTTCTTATGGTTTTGAGTACATTCTCCTTGCGGTAGACTATGTATCCAAATGGATAGAAGCCATTCCCACCAAGACCAATGACCACAAAGTAGTGGTCAAATTCCTAAAGGAGTTCATCTTCGCCCGATTCGGTGCCCCTAAGGCCATCATTAGTGATGGGGGCACCCATTTCTGCAATAGGATATTCGAGAAATTAATGAAAAAGTATGGGGTAACCCACAAGGTTGCCCTAGCTTATCATCCGCAGACTAGTGGTCAAGTGGAGGTTTCTAATCGTCAGATCAAGCAGATCTTGGAGAAGACAGTCAATACCACACGTAAAGACTGGTCTACTCGTCTCACTGATGTTTTATGGGCATACAGAACCGCCTACAAGACCCCACTCAATATGTCTCCCTATCGTCTCGTCTTTGGGAAACCTTGTCATCTACCGGTAGAGATTGAACATCGTGCCCTGTGGGCCATTAAGAAACTCAACTTCGACCTCGACTCTGCAGGGGAGGAGAGAAAACTTCAAATGAATGAGTTAGAAGAACTCAGAAATGATGCCTACAACTTGTCCAAGAATTACAAAGCAAAAATGAAGTGGATACATGACAAGAGCATCCTCAGAAAAGAGTTCCATCTAGGACAGAAGGTCCTTCTTTATAATTCTCGTCTCCATCTCTTCCCTGGGAAACTGAAATCTAGGTGGGCCGGTCCTTATACGGTCACAGCAGTCACACCCTTTGGGGCAATCACTATTGAGGATCCCAAGGATCACTCCTCATTCCAGGTCAATGGTCAGCGTCTTAAGCAATTCCATGAACTTGATGTGTCGTTCATTCAGACTTTTGAAATTGATCTCATCGATCCTGCCTATGTCGACTGATGATCCACTCAGTCTCCTGAGCTCCAACTTGGTTGGGGGTGCCTGTCACCCCCGTCATGTCTGGCTGAAGACGTAAAACTTAGCGCTTTCGGAAAGGCAATTTCGGTATTCCTAGAGTACATGAGTCTCATGCATTTATTATTACTGTTATATCTCTGGAAATGCAAGTACATTCATTCTTCCGATCATCAGGTACCACACACTGTCGAGTTTCTGCCGACTTGGTAACATCCTTCCTGAATCTTTGCATCATCATCTCTAATTTGTTATCGTTTTATGTCCCGGTCATGAGCACCGAGGACGGTGCTATATTTTGGTTGGGGGTGGGGTATTTACCAAAACTCATGTCTTCATTATGAAAAAAAAAAAAAGAGAAAACAAAAAAATTTTCGTTTTTGGGGTGATTTCCGATGTTCTCCAAAAGTTTTCTAGAATTTTAAAAATGTGTCAAATACCCTGACTTTGATTAGCTGAAAACCTCCGTTAAGTCAGTTTGAGGATGTCAATTTTTGTTTAAGGTTAGCTTTGAGTCAAGTAAAGCGTGGCTACAGTAGTTTTGAAAACTTAGAAAAACTCAGATTCGGCACAATTGTACACTATCAACATCAGAGTCATCCTAAGTTTTGAAACTCTAGAGATCCTGTGAGAATAATTGTGGAGACCTAACCCAGTGAGCTTTCGAACCTTAATCACTTCAGAGAGTTATACAATAATCCTGAGTCAATGGATGACTCACTATTCTTCATGCCCGCAATATTCGTTGAGAGATCTCATTATCTTTTGCTTCGATCATGGAACTCGGAACGACATCAACATTAGATTACTACGACAGAACCTTCTCTATATCCAGTCAAGACAGTATACATGATAGTGCAAACCCTAGAAAATGATTTAGGCCATTTTTCTGAACCATTCAGCCTTTTTACTCACCTGAATTATACTTCACTAGAAACCCCTTGAACCCTTCTATAAAAGCCTTTTCTTTGTAAACCCATCAACCTAAAATCCAGTCCAGCTACGAAGTGAAAGTAGGATTTTTCCGCGTCGTTGGTTACGGAAACCCTAAGTCCAACAAGATTTGTAAATTGATCCGGTTCTTAAATCCTGCAAAATTTTAGATCTTTTGTATAGGGATTCGTGTCGGATGTCGATCCGCACTCGGGATTAGTCGGATTGGCACATTAAAGAACACATGAAATGACGGAAAAATTTCAAGAATTAATAGATAAAAATAAACTTCATCATTCATTAATCAAAATGTCCTTACAATATCTGAATAAAAATGAGCAATAATCAAAACTAGACTACAAAGCATTCTAGAGAGAGAAAAATAGAAAGAGAATAGGTAGAGAGAAGATGAGAGGAGAGGCATTTTAGAGAGAAAATAGAAGGTTATAAAGAGAAAGAGATGGAGGTAGAGAGAGAAACTAAGGTTTCTAGAGAGAGAAGAGAAACCCTAGAGAGAGAAAGTGGGAGTTACCTTGGAGTTGTATCGGCTAGTGAAGAAGGTGGATCGGTCATATGATGTGAAGGACCCAATCGGCCATACAATGAAGATCGGCTCGATCGGACATGGAGGTGCACTTGTAGGAGTCTATTTGGCAGCCTGAATGGTGGGGAAGATCAGCAAGGTTGCTGGGTAGTTGGTGCATGGTCCGGCCAAGAAAAGATGGAGTCAGTATGGTGGTCAGGTGGGCAGTTCGCTAGAGTAGAGGGTAGCAGGCTGCCGCCCAACGGTGTGGGGGATGAAGATGGTGGTGGATGTGTCGCCCGGAGAGTTGCAGGTTAGAAGAAAACTTCCAAGCGGTTTCGAAAAGTGGAGAAGTGGTTGCTGGTCTGCTTGCAGGTGGGAAACAGGGGATCCCGAACCAGCAGGTGAAGGAGTATATTGAAGATCGACCGGTCGGAGTTGCTGGTCCGTGCACCAGCAAAGGAGAAACCGTGAGCGTTCACGGCTATGATTTGCTGGGTAACACGGCGGTGATGAAACGGTGGGGGAGTTATAGGCGGAGATTGCAGCACGCACAGGTGGATGGAGGCGGTGGTGGAGCGCGCAGGTGACCGGAGTTGCAGGTGTGCAACTCCGGCGTGAAAAAAATAAAAAAAAAAAAGAAAAGAAGAAGGGGGAGAAGAAGAAGAAGGAGGGGAAGAAGGAGGAGTTTTTACCTGTTGCTCGGAGCGTCAATGTTGGTGGTGGCTCCAATGGAGGACCCCTGGTGTTAACGATGGTGGTGGGCGGCAGAGAAGAAGAAGTTGCTGTTGAGGTCGCCGGTGGTGCAAGGAGCAGGCGGTGGAGCTCGCAGCAGCAGTGGAGGAATAGTAGCAGTGAAGGAGGAGAAAGAGGAGAAGGAAGGGAGAGGAAGAAGGGGAGATGGCCGGAGTTGTAGACCTGCAACTCCGGCGAGGAAGGTGGAAGAAGAAGAAGAAGAGGAAAATGAAGAGAAAGGGGAGGAGAAACGGCCAAGAGAAGGGGAAAAGGGGCAAGAGAGTTTTTGGGAGAGAATGAAAGAGATTGGAGGGGGATTAGGGTTCGAACGAACCCCTCTCCTTCTCCTTTTTAAAGCTCCCTATTTCCATTAATGGAAATAGGGTATTTTTGAAATAAAAAAATAATTTTTTATTTTTTTTTTAAGTAAAAATCTACTTTTCTATGGGGAATCTCCCCAATTAGTGGACCCCCCGTTTTTTTGAAATTTAATTAAAATTCTTTGGAAATTCACGGGGTCCACTAACTGGTCGGACAACGGGTCGATGATGATGGGCCCGACTACTGGCCCACATGGATTTGTGATGTCCATTGTCTCACAAGATGATGTGACAGACGGTCTGATGGCGATCGGATGGATGGTGACTTGATTGGGACTCAGATTGGTGGATCGACGGATCTAGAGAGATCCAACGGTCCGATTGATGATCCAACGGTCCGATGGAAGATCCAACGGTCAGAAAGCTAAGGGAGATGAGATAGAGCCGATGGGCAGGAGTTCTAGGGTTAGGTCAGTAGATTCGAGGACCGAGAGATGAAGAGAGAGAGATAATAAGGAGAGATGAGAGAGAAAGTATCAGAAAATAGAGAGAAAAGCACTGGCGGAGGGTCTGGAACCCTGGTCTTCACTGTGACCATCCTCACGCTTCTCCAGTAGAGTCGACTATCATTCTTTGCTGACTCATGTGGCTTTAAACGCTTTGGTCCGTCTCTTGGTCTTTGGCTCTCCTGCTCTCTTCGTTCTTTGGGCCGGCTTTTTGGTCCTCTTATTCAGCCCATATTTGGCCCATATCTTCTAGTCATAGCATGTGGGCTCTTTAAGCTTTGATAATGGGCTTTCATGATCGATTTGGGCCCACAAGTCTCGAGAATCGTCCCATCGGGGTTTCCTGCGACAGAAGAAGCGCGTAATGAGACTTTATCAGAACGGCTTAATATCTAGACTTCCGAAAATGTGTTTAATGCATGCAAATATACCATTTCGTCCAGAAAGGTGTGTTCTACGCAACACAAGAGACTCTTACGTAGAAAAGTAGGTAAATAGAGTATTTTACGTAGGAGAATACAATAACGCTAAAAGGATAATTGCTTAAAATAAGCACTTTTGAGCGAATATCACGAAGCATGACTGTCTACCCTTATTTTGAGATGGACTAAAGAATAGCTGATATGAGTGTACCGTGAAAAGAAAAGTAAAGAAGAAGAATCAAAAGGAAAAGAAAGTGGTTCAAGCTGAAAACAAAATATGGAAAGAAAGTATGAAAAAGTGCTGAAAAGAAATTGAGCAGTCTCAGAAATATCAAGAAAAAGAGAAAAATACAAAAAAGGAAAAAGAACCAGATAATGGTGTTATGCCGCAGGAAAAATGCAAGAAAATGGCAATATCCTCTCAAGATCTTTGAAATCCTGTATACCTTTATTTTTCTACACCTGACCTAAGCCTCATTACAACCCAGGAAAGTCCTACTTGATTCTAGGATAGCACGATCATAAAATGTGGAGATTGGAGAAGGAGAAGCTATAGAGTTTGATCTGACGTTCCCGAGTGAAGTGGTATTCCAATCATGAGATCTTTTTCTGTTAAAGATGTACTTCCTTTAAATAATACATATGTGAGATCTTTGCTTTTATATATCAACACATCTCCTCACATATAAATTGAGAGAAAAGAAGAAAACCCTTCTTGTGTGATTCTATTCTGAGTGCTGAACATGTGAGATTTGAGGTCGAGGCATAAAAACTTAGAGGTGATCTGAAAATCTTTACTGTCGGATGATGAGAATGTTGAGCTCACACACACGCAGAGTCTGACTATTCTGGGTCATGATTATCAGTCTGTAGTCTTGCCAAAACTTTCCAACTCTTCGCTAGCATGTAACTATTTTTGCATCCATTCAATGATTTGACGAACGGTGTTTTCCCGGAGCTAATATGAAAAAGTGTGCAGCATGTGCAGAGCCCTTTTAAGCTCATTTATTTCGCACTAATTGCCAAGGATTGGCAATATGCTGGTTGGGGGTTGTTATATTCGCTCAAAAGTGCTTATTTTAAGCAATTATCCTTTTAGCGTTATTGCATTCTCCTACGTAAAATACTCTATTTACCTACTTTTCTACGTAAGAGTCTCTTGTGTTGCGTAGAACACACCTTTCTGGACGAAATGGTATATTTGCATGCATTAAACACATTTTCGAAAGTCTAGATATTAAGCCATTCTGATAAAGTCTCATTACGCGCTTCTTCTGTCGCAGGAAACCCCGATGGGACGATTCTCGAGACTTGTGGGCCCAAATCGATCATGAAAGCCCATTATCAAAGCTTAAAGAGCCCACATGCTATGACTAGAAGATATGGGCCAAATATGGGCTGAATAAGAGGACCAAAAAGCCGGCCCAAAGAACGAAGAGAGCAGGAGAGCCAATGACCAAGAGACGGATCAAAGCGTTTAAAGCCACATGAGTCAGCAAAGAATGATAGTCGACTCTACTGGAGAAGCGTGAGGATGGTCACAGTGAAGACCAGGGTTCCAGACCCTCCGCCAGTGCTTTTCTCTCTATTTTTTTTGATACTTTCTCTCTCATCTCTCCTTATTCTCTCTCTCTCTTCATCTCTCGGTCCTCGAATCTACTGACCTAACCCCAGAACTCCTGCCCATCGGCTCTATCTCATCTCCCTTAGTTTTCTGACCGATGGATCTTCCATCGGACCGTTGGATCTTCAATCGGACCGTTGGATCTCTCTAGATCCGTCGATCTACCAATCTGGGTCCCAATCAAGTCACCATCCATCGGATCGCCATCAGACTGTCTGTCACATCATCTTATGAGACGATGGACATCATCAATCCATGTGGGCCAATAGCCGGGCCCATCATCATCGACCCGCTGTCCGACCAGTTAGTGGACCCCGTGAATTTCCAAAGAATTTTAATTAAACTTTAAAAAAATGGGGGGGTCCACTAAATGGGGACATTCCCTAAGAAAAAGTAGCATTTTACTTAAAATATATATATATATATATATATTTATTAAAAAATACCCTATTTCCATTAAAGGAAATAGGGAGCTTTATAAGAGGAAGAAGAAGGGTTCGTTCGAACCCTAATCCTCCTCTAATCCCCTCCTTTCTCTCCCCAAAAAGATCCGGCCCTTTTTCTCCCTTCTCTTGGCCGTTTCTCCTCCCGCTTCGCCACCTTCTTCTTCATCTTCTTCACCACGTCATTGCCGGAGTTGCAGGCTGCAACTCCGGCCACTACCACAGCAAGTGTCTGCCCCACGTCCTCCAGTCCAGCATCCACGTTCTCCAGCTGTCTTCTTCTCTAAGGAGAGAGGCTGCTCTTGCTTGCTACGATCAACACCCTGTTCACTTCGCCAGCACCGTCCTCATCCACACCGCCCCACTATGCAACTCCGGCCAGCATCTGAACCGCCTCCGCCTGCTGCAGACCTCTGTACGTCGTCATCTTCAAGCCACCATCTCTCCTCTCTTCCCACTCTAAGCCGCCCTCTTCCATTCCTCTGAAAAACCCAAGCCGCCAATCACAAGAAAAAAAAAAAAGTTTTTTTAAGATCACCGGAGTTGCAGGTTGCAACTCCGGCAACCTCCATTAGCCGTGGGAGATCTTTTCTCCGTTACAGCCACCGCCCTCAACTCCTTGCTACTCCCATCCTCTCATAACGTTGGTGTTAGGAGCAACATTTCACCGGTTGTCTTTTCCCCTGCTGTTTCAAGCAACCTGAACATCCTTCACGCCATGAGCACCACCATCTCTTCACCAGCCCGGTTGCATCACACCAGCATGCATCTCCATCTCCAGCCCTTGCACCTCGTGGCTCCTCCTCACCAATACGCACAGCCAGCCTGCAACACCCTCCCCTTGGGTCCCTATCTGCTGGCCAATGACACATCTTGCTGATCGTGTCCTTCACGGTTTCACTGGGATTCATACTCACCGCCACCATCTCCTACCACAATCAGCTGCTTGCAAGGGCAGCAACTTGCATCCTCTTTGATCGGCTACCATATTTCACCATTGGCTGATCCACCCTTGTTTAGTCGATCAAGGGTTGATCTCAACCACCCATCTCCGGTAAGTTTGCAGGTTAGATTTCTATCTCTTTTCTCTACCTCTAGATGCCTCCCTATAATTTTCTCTCTCTAGGATCACTTCGTCTCTCTAGTTTCTCTCTCTTACTCTCACTCTCTCTCTTTACTAATGTTTTCTAGATTAGTCTTGAGTTTTTCTTTGTTTATTTTTTAATTGCTATTGCTTACTTGATATTCTTGGGCATTGTAAGACTTTGAATTTAATGAATAAGGTTGATTTTATGAGAATGATGTTTCTTTGAATTTTTTTTTATTATTTCCACTAAGATGAATTTTAGCAATCTCTTTGAGAAAAAGAATGTTTTAAAAAGCGATAATTAATCATCACTCTCATCTCTCCATCCTCTTTGGTGGCATTTTCTGTGAAAAAAATTCGTCATTTTATGTTCTTTAATGCACTAATCCAACTAATCCCGAGTGCGGATCGACATCCGACACGAATCCCTATACAAAGTTCATACTTTTGCAGGAATTAAATCGGAAGAGATACAAATTTAGTTGAAATTCTAGGGTTTTCGTAACCAACGACGCGGAAAAATCCTAGTTTCAATGATGCACACCAACCACAGATAATCCTATTCTAAACAATCAGGATATATTTTAGGCATTATTTTGTTAGTTTTGGGGCTAGAGTAGATTATGACAGTGGGCGGACCACTGGTTTATCTTTTAACCACCGGACTAAGTGTTTGCACTTAGAGGTTCTCACCAGGCTACACTCTTCAGAGCGAATCCTTTAGTACTAACTTTAGTCAACAACAAGGCAATCCGAAGCCTAGACAGATGTGCGGCACAATGGCTGTCTTAAGTACGTCCCAGACTAACCGGATTGGTCAAGTGTATAAGAAGAGTGTTCCCTCAGGTTAAGCTAGGGTTGGTGTGTGTTCCTAGTCCACATACAACTAACCGCCGAATAGTCCAAGATGCCACGTCGAGCTCAGTGTACTTGAGTAGCAGGGACTTATGGGTGTGTTAGACAACAAGGACCCGCGCTTGTGGTCTTATTTCGATTGTATGTTAAGTGGGTTCGCTTTGTGTGGATTTTTCCTCGAACACCGGGCTAATTGGCTCTACTTCTTGATTCTTTTTATTATAGATGGATCCCGGGGATCACTTTCAGCTAGAGTGATGAGGTGGGTGATGAAATCCCACCAATTTCAATTTTGGAGCTGGGTTTGCTCTCTTAGAGTTGATTGATTAACGGCCACGCCACGCAAGTCGAATAATATGTATGCGAAAGCAAATAGACAAGCGGCAATGATTCACCCAAATTGCTCTATATCGCACTCAAGGCGAGGATAGAGACTTACCTCCCGTGGGCCACGCCACGGGGTCGCCTCCGTGGGTTAGGGAGGGGTATCCAAATGGGCTTGGGCCCGACTCCACCTCTTTGAGCTTTCGCTCCCTACCCACACTGGATCGTGTTCCTGCAGAAAAGTTAGATCTCACGGTCTAGGTATTTGGGATTCTATTTGGAAGATCCTTGCCTTTTTAGGGTTCACAAAACAAGCACTGGATTTAGGCAAGTTTTTGAATTATTTTCCAAATTCGAGATGGGGTAAAATTTAGGAATTTCCAAATTGGAAAATACCTAGATTGAAAAGTTTCCCGAACTGTGGAGATCTTCCAAGAAAGATTTGATTGCGAGATCACTTACAATTTTGGAAAATTTCTCAAATTTGAATTTCTGCTAGATTTGGGATGTTTCCTTTTCGCAGACTTTTCTAAATTCGAAAGATTTCTAAAGATAGAAATTATTCTAAAGAGGAAACTTCTAAGAGGGGAAACCCTAATTTAGCAGAGTTTCAAGATTTTGGAATCTTTCCAAAAATCGCAAATCCTTGATTGGTGATTTCTAAAAATCTGCAGAATATAAAATCCTAATTTTTTTGAATTTTGATTTTTTTATTTTTTTGGTATTTTCCACTTAATCTAGGGTTTCTAAAAAACCCTAGAACAAGATCTAACAGTTATATGGAAAGCAGTAAAATTCTTAAATTATTACAAATTGCACTCGGCCTTCCGAGGCATTAAAAATAGTAATTTAAAAACTGCTAAAAATCACTAAAAATCAAAAATATAAGGTTTCCCGAAAAGGTCGGGCTATCCAAATTGAGCAGCTTTTCGCTTCAGTAACTTTCCAATTATGTCTTTACGTCCTTTTTCGCACTCCTGTAAACACGAGCGGCAGCGGCGCCATTTGAAAGTAGAATTTTTCCATGTCGTTGGTTATGGAAACCCTAAAATCAACACATTTGTAAATTGATCCGGTTCTTAATCCTGCAAAATATGAACTTTTGTATAGGGATTCGTGTCGGATGTCGATCCGCACTCGGGGTTAGCTCGCGTGACTCAAGAACATGAAATGACGGATTTTTATCAGAAATTGGTACTAAGGAAAATGGAGGGGTGAGAATGGTGATAAATGCTCGATTTTTAAAACTTGCTTTCGATGAATCTAGAGAGAGAATTCTCCACACGCAATAACAAAAACACACAAATAAATTAGAAAATTGGAAATCACCACTTTATTTCTTGAAAGAAAACATGAGTTACAATCTATTGAATTAAAATCCTACTAAAAGCAACTTAAATGAATTAAAATCTAAAAAGAGAAAAGAGGTGATGAGAGAGAAAGTTAAGAGATGGGAGAGAGACCCCCAACCTAGAAAGAAATTGAGGGAATGAGAGATAAAGTTACCTAAAAACACTTACTAGAAGAGATCGGGCACTAGATCGGACAAGTGGAAGGTTGTGCTGCCACAGTGGTGATTGGAGACATGAAGATCTCAGCCCCTTAGTGGAAGAAGAACCCGGAGGAGATATGGCCGAAGTGGTCCTCTGGCAGTTGATGTGTAGGAGAAAAGGGAAAAGTGGCGCACCAGCAGATGGTGTTTCAAGTTGTTGAAGGCGGGCTGGTACAACGGGTTCGAGGCACCGCAAGTTGGCTGAAGGTGACAGCGTGGTGGAGCAACCCATAGAAGAGTTGAAGCTCAGCCTGTAACTTCAATGGAGGGCGCACCAGCGCTACATGGAGTAGGGGTTCTCACTGTAGCACAGTGACGAGTTGCTGGTTCGTCTGAATGTGCAGGCCGTTCGGAATAAGGAGAAGGTGGAGCGCCGTTCTTGATACCCAAGGAGAGATGTGCATGCGTTGATGGCTGTTGTTAATGGCAGCAAGGAGATGGGTTCTCCTTATTCAAGAAAACATGGTGATAGCAAATGAGGGAGGCTTGGTATGGCAGAAACGTGGAAGAGAGAGGGAGTCGCCGGTTTTAATGGTGCTCGCCGGAGTTGCAAGTTGCAACTCTGGTGATCTTGAAATTTTTTTTTTCTTTTTTGATTAGTTTTCTGATCCAGAAACGGTGGTGAAGGGCATGAGGGAGTGGAGAACGTAGTGAGGAGGAGAAGGAAACGTTGCTGTGGAGGAAAACAACGGCCTGACTTTGGGATCCCACGATTGCAAAACCGTGAATGATGAAGAGACGTCGCGTTGCTGCTAGAGTGAGAGATGATCATTGGGAGAGGATTCCGTGAGTTGCAAGACTATGGCAGAGGCTGAGAATGAAGAGAGAGGACGATCAATAGTCCAATGGAGAGAAATCCCATGGCTTGGGATGATGGAGATGGATGACAGCGGTGTGGGAGGCAGCTTGACGGGCTGGAGTTGCAGGTTGCAACTCCAGCAACCGTTGGAGATGAAGGAGAGGGCAGTTGCTGGTGGCGTGCAGCAGCCCTTGAAGTGGAACCAGGCGGTTATGGGGAGGAACGTTGGTGATGGTGGCAGCCCAAGAAGTTGTGGTTGCAGGCCTTCAATGGAGGACGGTGGTGGCTGACGGCTCCTCTTCTTGGATTCGGAAGAAAGGTGAAGAGAGAGGGAAGAGTTGTGAAAAGTGGGGCTGGAAGTTGAAAACGTGAATGGAGAGAGAGCCCCCTTTTACTCCTTAATTTCTTTTCTCTTATAAAGGGGGGACTTTAGGGTTTGGTCCCCTCCTTCCTTCTTCTTCGACGGTTTTGCCCCTTTTAAGTGGGGTCCACAACTCTAATCTCCCCAATACATCCCTACGTCTTCCTTCACCCTTGATTTTACCCATCGGATTGGCCTTTTTGCCAAATATTGACGACTCTCTTGCTGAATTCATCTTCTACACATGAGAAATTATCCCATGTATCTCTTTGTGTAGCCCTCAATAGTATATATATTCCCAAAGCGACCTCCAAATTTCCAAAACCATATGATTGGCCAGCAAATCCCAACCTTTGTGGGGCATCCTGTCTCAACGTCTATGCATGTTGTGAACCCCCGAACAAACTCTCGCATGTCACCGCCAACCTTGCTTGGAATTTGGGCTCGAGCTCTCTCTTGGGCTTTCGTGATTGATCGTAGGGTGATCAACACATCTCCGATCTCGAGAATTGTCTGGGTAGGGTTCCTCATCTTGGCCCATCCGTGTGGCTCGTCGACCTGGCCCATAGGCCCACGTCTTTGGTTCATTACCTTTGCCAACACACATGTTGTCCCATTGGCCTTTAGATATCTTGATCGCTATCCCATGGAATAATCAGCATCACATGTCCACTGGCTCTTTGGGCTTGCCATCAGGCTTTGGTCATTGCGTCCCGAGTCTTGCATATTCTCCAGATAGGATTCCTCAGCTTCATCATATACTGGATATGTTAAGTATATGCCCCCTTCTACCATGCTTGCTTGCCTATGAAAGATTGCCCTCATCTCATTAGTGAGTCCAGTAACATGGTCCACTGGCTCATTCTCTCTCTTGGTTCTTGGTCTGACGCTTTGATTATCTGGCTTGACCTGTACTTGTCCCATATCTTCTACGCATAGCTTGTTGGCTCTTTAAGCTTTGATAATGGGATTCTATGGTTGATTGTGGGCCCGTAAGTCTTGAGAATCGCCTGATCGGATTTCCTGCGAGAGAAAAGCACGTAATGAGCCTTGATCAAAACGGCTTCATATCTAGACTTCCAGAAATATGTTTACTGCATGCAAATATACTATTTCCTACAGAAAAGTGTGTTCTATGCAACAGACAAGACTCTTACGTAGAAAAGTCGATAAATATAGCAGTTTTACGTAGAAGAGTATGATAACGCTTTGCGGATAATAGTGGAAAATACGCAGTTTTAAGCGAACATCAACGTCCATACTGTCAGTGTACTCTAAAACATGCCATGTGGCTCATAATGTGGCCGGTCAACGGAGTTGGACCACCTCTTGGTTGATTTTTGTTTCTAGATCCACCGAGGGATTGACCAAACTTATGGATGTTTGGAGTTGCACCACCTCTTGGTGGACAAACACACCAAAGATCAGCGTGATCAGTGATTTATAATAGTTTATTTTAACATCCAAAAAGAGCTCAAATTGAATGGTCAAAAACCATGATATTAAAATACTAAATCCAACGGTTATAAATTATTAATTATACTGATTTTTGATCCATAAGTTCATCAAGAGGTGGAAAAAACATCCATAAGGTAAGTGGGCCCTAAAGAGTACTTCACGTGGCGTTTTGGAGGGGGGCCATCAAATTTAGAAGTCCCTAGGGCCATCAAATACAGGTTCAACAGGCGGGCCTGGTCTCGGGTTGGGCCATTCGGCCCATCCTTATGGGCTTGATGGCCCGGCCCGAGACCGTCCCATGAAACACTATTCCGGGCAAGGCCGGCAAGGTTTTCAATCCCAGGCCCGACCCAATATATTCATGAGCCAGACTGGACTAGGCTCTCGGCCGGACAGCTGGGCTTGCTCCCCGAGATAAACGGGCAGGGCTCGGGTCGGTCTACTGGCCAAAATGCCACCCCTAGGTTCACATTGGAATAGGGTCGATCCAAACCCGATCCAATAGCAGAAGAACTACCGAGTCCAGATTCCAAACGAAATCATATTCTTTGAATCGAGTAAAACTTCCGTCACAATGCAAAATAAGAGCCACGTGGCACTCTTAGTGGACGTTCACCGTATGGATGTTTGGCCAGTCCCTCGGTGGACCTATAAACCAAAAAGCAGGCTGATGAATGATTTACAACCTTTGAATCTGTGCACTCAAATAACGCTCAAATCCATACCGTTAAAATCAACCCATGAAAATAATTTCAATCGAATCGCTTAGAAATGATTAATCAGGCTGATATTTGGTTTAGAGGTCCACCGAGGGACTGGCCAAACATCCATACGGTCATTGTTCACTAAGAGTGTGCAACAGGGCTGTCTCTATACAAGTTGAGGCCTAAGGCGAAAACTCTATATAAGACATTTTTTTATATTTAATATATTAATATATATAAAAAATTGACCTTTATATTATTAGTCTTTATATAAAAATTATTCTTGATAGTAAAAAACTATGAAAAAAATTTAGATGCAGAGGACTATTATTGTTGCAGTCGATGTAGAGATCATTTTTTGGGCCCAATGGCTGCATGGATGTTCATTCCACTTACGGGTGGATAAACACACTAAAAATTAGCTTGATTGATGATTTTTAGCCATTGGATTTACTACCCAAAAAGCATGTTTGAATCAAACGGCTAGAATCATGTCCTACAAAGTACTAAAATCTATGGCTAGAGACAATCAATCGGGTAAATTTTTGGTTTGTATATCTAATAAGGGGTGGGCTAAAAATCCATGTGGTTATTGGGACCTGGGTTGGGGGCCTTGTGTCGTCGAGGGGCCTTAGGCGACCGCCTTAATGGCCTTAAGGTAGAGCCGGCCCTGGTGTGCAACGTGGCTCGTATTGTGCGTTGTGACAGAAGTTTTACTCCTTTAAATGGATATGGGTCAGGTCATTGTTGGATCAGATCTGATAGCTGACTGCATCGAATAATCAGCATATGTTTTCTTAGGGTGGGCCAAACATCTACGTGTCAGTGAGCGAGGAAAGTGATTTCCACGTGGTATCTAGAGGAAGGCTTTAGCTGGGTGACAGCAAAGTTGCACTCCATCGATCCATACCCTGATCCGTACCTGACGTTGTTAAACTGGATCAGATTAGATCATCATCTTCACCCGATCCAGGAGAAACCTTCGCTCACTGCATGATGTGAGCGAAGCCGATCACAGCACACAATTCGAGCCTCGTGGCACACTCTTAGAGATCGCCGACCGTATGGATGTTTGGTCAGTCCATCGGCGGACCTGCAAACCAAAAATCAGCCTGATTAGTGATTTGCAACCTTTGGATCTTTACTCCCAAAAAACGCTCAATAATGCTCAAATTCCTACGGTTAAAATCAACCCATGAAAATAACTCCAATCCCACGTTTAGAAATCACTGATCAGGTTTATATTGGTTTGTAGGTCCAACTAGTGATTTGCCAAACATCCATACGGTTAAACTGGATCAGATTAGATCATCATATTTTCCCGACCCATATATGTTGATAGCCCTAGTGGGACGACACCTATGATTTGAACAGGATCAGATGATGTTGGGCCCACAGTGTACGTGGTAGACTGTCCTTAGAGTCTACCTTACGTGTACACAATAAGCCTTCTTCCCCAAACAAATTAAAAACGCTCACTCACTTGCACACTCCCTTAACCCACAAAGGCCAAAGCTTCTGTTTTCCTTTTCTTTCCTTCGGTTTCGCACTTTCGCTTCACATTTTCCGGCGGAGAGTCTTTTTTCCGTCTTCCAGCAAAATCGGGTAATTGTCTTTTTCTTCTCTGTTATTTATTTATTTTTTAAATTTTATATTATTGTATTTTTATTTCTTGTGATGCAGAGAAAATCAAAATCCAGTTCTTTGAAACAGGAAAAATGAATTATATTTTTGTTTTTTCTTTTCTTTTTTTGCAATGCATGCCTTATAAGTCATCTCAAGAAGAATATTTTACCAGTTTGGGGCTTACCCTAGACCGTAGATAGCGCTTTTGTTCATATGGGATTTGATGCAGGAGACTAACCGAGCCCAATTGCAGCCTCATCTGTAAGCTTCGTTGGAAGCCCGTAGATTTTTTGATTACGGATTTATTTTATTTGTTGATTTTTAACTAGGATTTTATTTCATATTTTGATTGAGGGTAAGTTTGGACAGAAGTTTTGATCGTAGTAGGAAACTTTTATTTTGTTTTGATTAGAATTTGGGAATTTAGGGCTATATAATCCATTTTTTCAGTTTTGGGTTTGATATGCAGATTTTTTTTGGTGTGGTGCCCTGCAATTGTCAGAATTGATTCCTTGTAGGATGGTAAGATGCTATCCATGAACTGATGAGATTTTAGTTTCCTATCAATTTTCTAGTATGCACGCTTCCGATAGTTGTCGAATGCAGGGTGGGTCTTTCGTCCTACATCAGTTCTAGTATCAGAGCAAGTTTGTTGCTCCTAGTAACCATTTAGATTTCTCAACTCAAAGCCCAACTGAATCCTCCAAGATTCACTGCTCCATCTACTACTACTACTACTACAAAAAAAAAAAACATTGTACAGACTAATCTACAGTGGGGCAGGTTCAATCACTGATGTTTCGTCAAACTGTCATTGTGCCCTGTGCACATTAGTGTTGTTTTTTTTTTTTTGCTGAATAAGAATTTTATTAAAAAAACAAGACAATACTAAGACGGGAGGAACTGTATCACAATAACACAGCTCAACCCCAAACTAAGGTACTAGGTTACAAATCTGGGACCTGTTTAGCTCCTCAACAACAAAGAGGAAATCAAGTCTCCCACCCATCAGTGGCACGTGCAACTCGGTAGGCTACTTCCATGGTTTGTACAATTGTCAGCACTAAAATTGACCTCTCTTCGGGTTGAGCTGATCCACACCCGATTAAATTCATATATAATGGCTTCCCACTTGGCACTAACTCTCCAAGGGATGTTCCCCTTAGGAAAGCTTTCACGGCGGCCTTAGATTCAGATTCAATCCATAATTGTTTCCAGCCCTTATATAGGGCCAAGGCAGCACCATGCACAATGGCAGAGCAGTCATCCATGTAATTAGGGACTACCCAAGGTTTTCTACTAGGGTCCCAATCACTCTACCATTTCCTTCCCTAAAAAAAGCCCCAAGGCCTCCCGCGCTAGGGTTCCCATTGGCAGTTCCATCACAATTCCACTCCCTGACTTGGGGAGCTTTGCCTTGCTTGGGACCAAGGCCAAAGTTCCTCGAGGTGATAAGGTCCTGGACATTGTTTTGCATGTATTTCTTAGAGTGCACAGCAGCAAACTATACATTGTTAACCACACCACAAATATTAGTGTCATGATGCACAAAAAACATCATCATCAAACACCATTCCATTTCTTCTATTCTAGACTGCCACCATACCTGAGACCACTACAATGCACTATAATTCCTTAACCAAGGGGAGCTGCCTTTGCTCAAGGTAATTAACTCAGCCCAACTAGTCATTGCCCCCATGGAAAGAGAACAAGTTGGCTATATCATTCCAAACCTTCCAGGAAAGCTTGCACTCGAAGAAGATTTGCTTGATGTTCTCTTCATGGCTCTTGCAAAGGCTGTATCTAGAAGCCAGATACATCCCTCTCCACCTCATCTGATCATCCGTAGCCAATGTACATTGCAATCATTGAGACATAAATCATTGTTGAATTTTGGTAGTTGGTATTTCTACCACCATCATCGTATTTCGACAAACTCATTTGAACTTCACTTGTTGCCTGTCGTGTTCAATCACGCAAATTTTAGGCTAGGATTTCTTATGCCCAATAATCCTAATTGTGTTGCAAGGTAGAAGGTGACTCTGACCTTTAGCTTTAAACATAAAATCAAACTTGTCACGCCTCGTGTCCCACGACTAGGAACCTGTGACGTGGCCAGCACTATACTAAACTGAACATGTTCATCTTACAACTTTTAAATAAAGCGGAAGACTTAAAATAGGTAATTTTATTCAGGTTTATGTAACCATAAACATGTGATATATTAGATATATAATCCAAAATGAAAGTCATAAATATATACGGTAATCAAGCGGAAACAAAATATATCATGTAACAACTCTCTCTTTCTTTCTCTACAACCGCTCAAGATGCAAGACAACAAAAAGAAGAATCTATACCAAAGAACAACTCTACAGGACAGGATCCTCAGGGTCTACTCAAACTACATCCTCTGCCTGGAAATCCGCCCCCTCGACCGGCTCGTAGTACTTGTCCTCAGTCACCGTGTCGTCACACTCAGGTTGTGGGCTCCACGTATTGTATGTGGTAGGTAGGGAAGAATAGAGTGAGCTTCAAGGAAAAAGCTCAGTAAGTAGGCCAAGTACCCACAAGTTGTCATACAGGTAAATCAAATCGCTTTTCTATATATTCTTACATATTTTCTAATAAAATAGGCTTTGGAAATTCTAAGTTAGTTCAATAAAGAAACAAGTCAAGGTAAATGTTGGTAAAGTTTCCGATGTCAGGGATACAATTCTCGTAAACAATTGATCGATAAAGATAAATGGATTCTCAAAGGAGTTCAATTATAAAGAAACAGTAAATAAGTAAATGGAATTATAAATTCTCATTTTAAATAACATGCTAAATGCAATGATTCACATGCAATAACTAATGATGGAAACGAGTCGTAACATTTGTCCTATTCACATGGCTACTCATGAGTCCTCCCAATAAGACATGTAGTAATATATTAATTCCACAATTCCATAATTAGTTCTCACTTAATAAACTGGGATCTCATCCTAATATCCCATACAAGTTTCTTTTGGATCACTAGGAATATGACTGGTGTATCACCCCAATCAAGGCATACGCTCCAATTAACTGAGTGAAGTACTCTTTATTGCCCAACTTTAACTGGATGGAGTTACTTGTTAATCGAAATGACCCACATGATACTAGTCAAAATCTCCGATTTTTTCAAAAAATTGTCAAAAATCTCCTATTTTTCGAATTCACGAATCAATCGCCGATTTTGCCGATTAATCGGCTAAGACCTATTTTTTCTTCTTCTGATTTCGATTTTGCCGATTTTTGAATTTTGATTATGAATGGTGAATCATGCTTATGAGTTATGACTTATCATGGAATTATAGATGTGCTTTTCATCATATAAATTGTGTTTTGTTAAAAACTACATTTTTAACTTGAAATATGCCATGATATATTTTTTATAATTTTATCGATTTTTCATGATTTTTATTGAATTTATCTGAATTTTCCCGACTCGACCCCTTGCTGATTTATTGTAGTCAGTTAACCATCAACAGTGGTACCCACAACCTACTAAAACTTGCTGTAGAGATTTTCAAATGAAATAGGCATCAATTTGTTCTGAATCATGACCAGATGGGTTTGGACTTTGGTGGTGATTTGCTTTAATACAGTACATTGAAGTTCAATGGAACCAGAATCCATTATGATTGGAACTGCCAAATATTGATTAGGGGTACCGTCTTCTTTATGGCAGAATCTATGTTGCCCCTTTACATTGGGCAGAATAATATGATTTCTTTGAGTTATTAAGTGCACATGGTTGTGGTTCAGGTCTGCTTAATTAGTATTTTAACCACAGATACCTTGCTCCATTCGTGTGAAGCCTAAGAGGCTTGAGTTCATTGCGTGTTAGAGTGACCTTGTTTAACTATGTTCTGACTTCTGACCCAGATTTAGCCTTTATGACCATTTCAACGTGATCTACCATAATCTTGTCTTATTATGCTTGTTGTCACTGGTCAATTTGATAAGTTCCCTTTCAAACTTGAGTTTTCAGCATCGCACTGCACGTTTTTTTTTTATGAATTCTGAAGTAGATTTTCTTAAATTTATTGTTTTTGTAGCCTAGAAGCATTCTCAGTCAACTCACTATGAATGCACAAGCATAAAACTGGATTTCAGCACTGCAAATACTTCATGGTTCAGCTGATCATGGCTTCTCTTTCTTACAAATATGAGCAGTTTCTAATTCATGTAGTGAACTACCGGTTTTGCAGTTATGTATGTGTTCATGGTGTGAACTATGCACAGCAGCATTAACTGCTGCTTTGGAGTTCTGGACATTAGATTTAAGGAATTGGCGCTGCTTTGCTCTTGTGATTCATAAAGTTTAGCTGTCTGCACTGGCAGATGAAGTGATGCTTGAAGGCTGAAATGATAAGCACTAAAGAGTTTCTAACATACAAGCGAAAGCAAAAGACATCGAGATTTAGGGGACCTAATTCATCTTCCATATCTCCAAGTGATACTCTTTCAACAAGACAAGGCCAGCATGCTGAATCAAGTAAAAAGTCCTTATTGGAGAATCAGAAAGGAGATGCTAGGGTGAGAAAATAAAACTTACAGGCTTGTAATTAAATGTTTTTACATGAGATGCACCTTGATCTTTTTGGTCATTGTAGGTTGACCAAGCCTATCAACATTTTTAAGCACTTTATGTTGTCAACATGATAAAATATGCACGTGAACTTATCTTGTATTTGGATCAATGAAGACTGAAGTTGTAAAGTTACCAATCACGCTCAAGATACTTTCATTCATGTTCTTCCCTTTGGTTAGAGCTTCTACTTGGAAAACCTGTAACAAGTTTGAGGAGTAAAACTGTTTCTTTTGTTTGTAGCTAGCAAGTTTGGGGAGTAATTGTTTCTCTTGGTAAGAGCTTAAGCTGAGAATTCTCCCAACCTTACTTGCACATAATCCACATGTAATTTGACTCTCCTATAAGCATATTATCCCCACACCGAACCTCCATAGTCATTTCCCCAGAAGGGCCTGATTCATCACTTTAATTTTCTTGATCCCTAGGCCCCCTTTAGCCATTGGCCTGCATACTGTTTTCCATGCCACCAAATGAAACTTATGTGTCCCTTCTCTATCATGCCACAAAAGTCCCTCATATATCTTTCCAGAATACTCGCCATACTGCTCGGTATTGTGTATAACGGCATATAATAAATAGCCAATTTGGAAAGGGTGCTTTTAATCAACTCCAATTTACCTCCTTTCGAAAGCTATCTCGGCTTCCACAATGCTAACATCTTCTCAAAATGTTCGATTATAGGCTCTCACATGGCGTTGGATCTGTAACTAGCCCCCAAAGGAAGACCCAAGGAAGTAGTTGGCAAACAGTCAATACTACACCCCATAATATCTGCCAAAACCGCAATGTTCGCCACTGTCCCCACACTATACACCTTACTCTTGGTCAACTTGACTCGCAAACCCAACACCCCCTCAAAGCATACTAGAAGACCTCTAAGAAACTGTATCTGTGCCACTGAAGTTCCAAGAAAAACCAAGGTGTCGTCCACAAACTGAAGATGAGAGACTACAGGAGCCCCTGGGGCATACTCGAAGCCCTTTAGCTCTCCGATACTCACAGCTCTCGAAATCCCCAACGCCTCCACCATCACAATGAATAAGAACGGAGACAACGGATCCCCCTGTCTCAACCCTCTATAGAACTCTTAAAATATCCGCCAAGAAACTATAATAGAGAAAGCGGCAGTCGAGATGCATTTCTTAACCCACATTCTCCATTTGTCACCGAAACCCATCCTGTGTGGCATGTAGTCCAAAAATCTCCAATCCACATGATTGTAAGCCTTCTCCATGTCAATCTTGCAAACAATGCCAGGCACTCCTATTTTATTTCTGGAATCAATGCATTCATTCGCTATAAGAACTCCATCCAATATTTGACGTCCCCTTACAAAAGCCCATTGAGTCGGTGAAATAACTAAAGATAATACCAAACGAATTCTTGTGGCTAACATCTTAGCAATGATCTTATACACACACCCCACCAAGCTTATAGGTCTGTAATCTGCAACATCTTCTGCCCCCGACTTCTTTGGATTCATAGCTACGAAAGTGCTATTGGAAGTATAATCCAAGTGCCCCTCCCAAAATTCTTGTACTACTTTCATAAAATCTGCCCCAACAATCTCCCAACTTTGATTGGAAAAGCTAAAGTAAATCCGTCCGGCCCTGGGGCTTTATCTCCTGCCAACTCAGAAATGGAACACAAAACCTCTTCCTCCTCGCAAGGTCTCTCTAGACTCACCCTATCCTCAGAGCTTATCTGATCAAAATGAAGACCGTCCAGTGTAGGTCTGTATTAAGTTGACTTAGAATAGAGATCTGAATGGAAACCTACTACCCCTTCTCTAACGCCTTCCTCATCTTCTAACCAATTACCGCGAATTTTAAGACGAGCCAAATGATTATATCTTCTATTAGCATTGGCCATCTTATGAAAGAATTTAGTGCTATTGTCCCTCTCCTTTAACCACTTAATTCTTGATTTTTGTTTCCAATTTACTTCATCTTCACCATATGTTGGAATTCTGCTTTCAAATTAACTCTCCTTATTCTGTCTTCCAACGGCAAGGAACCAATTTCCTCCTTCCTATCAATCATAGAAATCTCTTCAAGAAAATACCCTTTCGCTGATCAATTCTGCCGAACTCCTCTCGATTCCAGATCTTAATACATTCCTTGAGAGCTTTCTGTTGTTGTTTGAGGTTGTCACAAATATGCTAAAGATTGAAAGGGAGAGATAATGGAGGTTAGGGAGAGAAGGAGATATTAGGGTTTGAGAGAGAATGGGGAGAGTGAAGTGAATAGTCAATCTCCCATAAGTAATATTTGTAAGTAGGGGAAACCCCTTCTACAAGTAAAGAAATTGTGTGGGTCAAGTGGGGGCCCACCACTTATCCCACTAACATGAAATAAATAGATTGTGGGTTAAGTGGATGGGCCCATCACTTAACCTATAAGCAATAGAGAATAAACCCCACATGGGGTAGTGGAACGCAGCCCGCTAAGAACACCCCCACGTGGGTGTACATAGAATCCAACACTCCCCCTCAAGCTGGTGCGAAGATATCCATCATGCCCAGCTTGGCTATCAGTGTATTCAGGATTGACGTGTTGACTCCCTTAGTACGTATATTGGCAACCTGCTCCTGAGTCTTTACATAGGGTGTACAAATCAATCCCTACTGAAGCTTCTCCTTGATGAAGTGCCATCAACCTCGATGTGTTTAGTCCTGTCATGCTGAACTGGGTTGTGAGCAATGCTAATGGCTGCTTTGTTGTCGCAATAGAGACTCATTGGGTCTGTCACCTTGACTCCCAGTTCTGCTAACATGATCTTCAACCACAAGAGCTCACACACTTCATGTGCCATGGAGTGGAACTCTGCCTCTGCACTGGATCGGGCGACAACTGGTTGTTTCTTGCTCTTCCAAGACACTAAGTTGCCTCCAACAAAGGTACAATAACCTGATGTAGACCGTCTATCGGTCACTGCACTTGCCCAATCTGCATCACTGTATGCTTCCACCCTGAGGTGGCCATGAACTCCAAACAATATGCCTTGACCTGGTGACTCCTTGAGATACTGAAGAACTCTGTGTGCAGCCTCAAGATGTGGTGACCGTGGTAAATGCATGAATCGGCTAATGACGCTTACTGCATAAGCAATGTCTGGCCGACTATGGGCAAGATATATCAATCTGCCAACCAATTGTTGAAATAAGGCAGGATCACCTAGAAGTGTACCGTCCTCGGAATTCAACTGATGGTTCTGATCAATAGGAGTATCTGCTGGTCTCGAACCCAAATACCCAGTCTCGCTCAGTAAGTCTAGGACATACTTTCTCTGTGAAATGAAGATGCCTCTCGATGACCTGGCAACCTCAATCCCTAGAAAGTATCTCAATGGTCCTAGATCTTTCGTCTCAAACTCAGACGACAAGAAGGTCTTGAGCCTTGTGATCTCTGTCGGGTCACTCTCCGTAATGACTGTCATCCACACATACGATCAATGCAGTGATACTGGTCTGTAGATGCTTCACAAACAGAGTGTGATCTGCCCGACTATGTGTGTAGCCTACCTTTCTCACTGCACTGCTGAACCATTCAAACCAAGCTCGAGGAGATTGCTTCAACCCATATAAAGCTTTCTTCAGTCTGCACACCCTGTTTTCACTTCCAGCAAGCTTCAACCCTGGTGGCACTTTCATGTAAACTTCATCTGTTAGGTCCCCATGTAGAAAAGCGTTCTTTACATCCAGCTGATGTAAAGGCCATGACCTGTTTTCAGCCAAGGATAATAGAACCCTGATTGAGTTCATCTTGGCTACAGGTGCAAATGTCTCCTGGTAATCTATCCCGTAGGTCTGGGTGAACCCCTTGGCAATTAGCCGAGCTTTGTACCTATTAATAGAACCATCTGCCTTGTGCTTCATGGTGAAGACCCACTTGCACCCCACTGGTTTCTTCACCCTGGGTAAAGAAACAAGATCCCATGTTTTATTTTTTTCAAGAGCCTGCATTTCGTCTATCATAGCCCCTTTCCACTTTGGGTGACTAAGTGCATCTGCAATGGTAGATGGCAAGGAAATAGACGAAACAGTGCTAACAAATGTTTGATAAGATGGAGACAATGGCTAGTAAGAAACGAAGTGAGAGATAGGGTGTTCGGCGCAAGTGCGCACACCCTTACGAAGTGCAATGGGTAGATCTTCCTCTGGAGTAGGAGTCTCTGAGGACTCATGAACTAAAGTAGGGGAAGAAACAATACCTGAATCTGGATCCGAGGGTAGACTGGCAGGCACAGAATCAGGGACTTGTTCTTTCTTCTTGGATCTGGCATAAACTCGCATATCCGCCGCTGTAGTAGTAGAAGTGTCCTTGTCAATAGTAGACACAGATTCGACCATAGGCACAGGAGTGGAGATGGGTACAAGAACCGGCATGGGGACAGGGTTCTCGTCCACAATATCACACTCCCCCTGAAGAGAGACCTTACTGCCAAAGAACGGAACGTGCTCAGCAAAGGTGACGTCCAGAGATGTGAAACGTCGACTCGAACCCGGATGATAGCATTTGTATCCCTTCTGAGTGGAAGGGTACCCAAGGAAAATACATCTCAAGGCCCGTACATCAAGTTTGTCACGAGAGTGACGATGAACATGCACATAGCATACACACCCAAAGACTTTGGGAGGAACAATGAATGCTCGACTATCGGGTCGCAAGACAGACAAAGGGGTCTGAAAGCCAAGAATGCGAGAGGGCATGCGATTGATGAGATACGCAGCCAGAAGGATGGATTCAGACCAAAAAGATTTTGGAACCTGCATCCCAAGATGAAGGGCACGCTCAACCTCGAGAAGGTGACGGTTTTTTCTTTTAGCTTTCCCATTTTGTTGGGAAGTTGACGGACAAGAAGTTTGATGTACAATGCCATGAAAGGCAAAGTAATCTCTAAGGCCTCTGTCTAGGTACTCACCCCCATTATCAGATTGGAGAATTTTGAGTGGGGTACTGAACTGAGTAGTGACCATCTTGTGGAAGGTTTGAAAAATGGAAAAAACCTCATCTTTCGACTTCATAAGATATACCCAAGTAGAGCCACTGAAATCATCAACAAATGTAACAAAATATCGGAATCCAAATAAAGACATCACCGAGGCAGGACCTCACACATCAGAATGCACAATATTGAAAGGCATAGTACTTTTATTTTCACTAAGAGGAAAAACAGTGCGACAATGCTTTGCGAGTTCACAAGTTTGACAGTGGAACGGAACATTGCAAAGAGAAGAGAAAGCAGGAAAGACACGCTTTAAAACTGACACGGGTACATGACCAAGCCGGTTATGCCAAAGCAATAACTGGTCTTTATTGACTCGACTACTGCTACTGATGCTGGACTGATGTGCTGAAGAAGAAACTGAGCGATCCAAGAGGTACAAGCCACCTTCCTCACGTCCACTGCCACTCGTCTGCCTTGAATACAGATCCTAAAACATACAGTGAGAAGAAAAACATGTTATACTGCAATTAAGATTCTTGGTAAGGCTACTGACAGATAAAAGATTAGCTGTAAACTGATGAACATGCAGTACCGAGGACAAGGTTAGTGCTGAAGAGGTATGAACATTGCCCTTCCCAGAAATAGAGGAAATGGTGCCATCAGCTATCCTAACCTTGTCAAGACCAGAACAAATAGAATAATTGGAGAAAACTGAAGACATACCAGTCATATGATCTGAGGCCCCTGAATCGATGATCCAGGAGGGACTAGAAGGAACAGTGGATACAGAGAAAGCAGATCCAGTGCCTGTCTGGGCATAGGTGGAGGTAAAAGTGGAAGCTTGCCCATTGAGCTCAGCCATCATACGACGAAGTCGCTCAAGATCATTAGGAGAGAAAGAGTCCATATCCCCAGTGGTAGGAGGTGCTGAGGGTGCAGTGTCCTGAGCCACAGAAAGTGTTGCAGGAGGCTCCTATCTCGTTGAAGATCGCTGACGTGGATTTGGGCCCAGACCCGGTGGGCGCCCATGCAGCTCCCAACAAGTGTCCTTCACATGGCCTAGACGGCTGCAGTGATCACACTTGGGACGTCGTCTGTCATCACTGGTCTTCTTCTGGAAGGATTTCTGACTCTTCTGAGACGCAGAGGCAAGGGCAGATCGATCATGAGTGTCACTACTACTGCGTAGCTGCATGGCAGTGCGGCGACTATCCTCCCCTTGAATGTAAGCATAGACTTGTGCTAATGAAGTAGGGGGAGGAGATCTGCCAAGTATCTGAACACGGGCAGCCTCGAAGCTAGGATGAAGGTTGGAAAGGAACTGAAATATCTGGGACTGCTCAACCATAGCACGGAAAGACTTCACATCCGCAGCACAAACCGGGGTGTAGTCTTGATAATGATCTATCTCTTCCCATTTGCTTCAGAGAGAAGTATAACAGGTACCAAACTTGAGCTCCCCCTGTCGGAGACAAGCAATTTCTTGCTCTAACTCATAGAGCTTCGCAAAATAGCCAACTTAGGAATAGGTTTCGGTAACAGAATCCCAAATTTCCCTCGCTGTTGGAAGGAACATGAACCCCCTGCTGATCTGGGGTTGCATCGAATGGAGAAGCCAAGACATCACCGTAAGGTTCTCCATAACCCATTTCCGGTGGGATTTGTCTGTGGCGGCACGCTGGACTGTCTTTCCTGTGAGGTACTCATTGTAGCCACGTCCCCCGATGTACATGAGTGCCGATGTCTTCCACTCAAGATAGTTGGTCCCATCAAACTTGACCGTAGTGATGCATAATTGGGGGTTGTGGTCTCCATGAGAACCATGAGATAGAATGCTATCTTCGACTGATGAAATCTTTGATGAACTCATCGCAGTGGAAGGCCTGGAAATAACCAACTTACGAAAAGAAGGTCTGTAGAACCTAAACCAAGGTTCGGGGGGGGGGGGGGGGGGAGGTTGTTCCTAGGAGCACTTTGGGAGGTGCGGCTAGGTAGAAGTGCCGTGGGAACCTTGGTTTCCAAAAAAGTAGAAAACCCAAAAAAGGCAAAACTAGATCCGGGCAAAAAACCTGGGCGATTTTTCAAACTGGAGATCCGATAATCAGAAAAATCCCAAACCAAGCTCTATAGATCCTAGATAATCCACAGGAAGGTGCGGTTAGGGTAGAAAGCCCAAACAACGCTCGAATCTCGAGGTAGGAAAAACCTAAAAACTGAGCCGGGGATCCGATTTTTCGAACTGGAGATCCGACAATCAGAAAATTCTCAAACGAGACTCTGTAAATCCCAGATAATCCAAAGGGAGGTGCGGCTAGGGTAGAGAGCCCAAGCAGTGCACGAATCTAAAGAAAATAAAAAACCCGAAATCTAAGCTGGGGATCCGATTTTTGGAACTGGAGATCCGATGATTCAAAAATTCTGAAATAAGTTTCTGTCGAACCTTACTGGCCCTATGAGAGGGGCGGTTTGGGTAGAGAGCCCAAAGATAACACGAATCTCGAGGAAAATCAAAACTCAAAAAACCTTGATATATGTGTTCTCCGAAAAAACTTATAAAAAATCCTGAAGAACGGGGATAGAGTGGATCTCTGATGACTGATAACAGGCAATACACCAGGAATGATAGATCTTTGGTTCCTTTGTTTCAGAAAAGATCCAAGAACTTCGCAGGAGGACCCTCTGCGATTTGCTCAAAACTTGCCCGGACTTCGGATGCCCACATATAAGATCTTCGTGGAAACTCTAGTGGATAATGATTTTGGCCCTAGAGTAACTATGCTCTAATACCATGTTGTTGTTTGAGGTTGTCACCAATATGCTAAAGATCGAGAGAGAGAGAGAGAGATAATGGAGGCTAGGGAGAGAAGGAGATATTAGGGTTTGAGAGAGAATGGGGAGATTGAAGTGAATATTCAATCTCCCATAAGCAAGGAAATAAATTTTCCGAAATTAACGAAATATTTTGCGAAATATTTCCATTTTTTAGGTTACCGACATAAAAGAATACATACACGAAATGTTTCCATACACGTCGAAATATTTCGAGTTAACAGTAAATCTCGATCAATTGATGGTGTAAATATGTATTATTTCGGTCGAAGTGTTTTGACATCTATAGAAACATTTCGATCAAAGGTAAGAAACATCCCATTTGAGCTATATATATATATATATATTAAAAAGAAGACCAATCCATTATAGATTTCTTGGTTCGCAGCTTGATCGTGAGGACAAATCGAATCCCATTTTTGAGTTTTTTCAAATTCGAAATGTACATAAGAATATAAATTTTTGCTATCGTTTCTTGCTACAAATAGATAGATTAGGTGTAAATGCATCAAATCTATAAATCTATGATGCATTTACACTTGATTTGTGCAAAGATTGAAAATCATTTAGGGTAAAAATTTAAATTTGGGGAACACCCCAATTTCATTGGTTTTTACCCTAAAGATCTATGATTATGCATAAATAGATTATATGCATAACTTAGCTCGTTCTACAAGTTGGTTGGGTTAAATATTTTTCCCAAAAAAATATTTATACATTCAAAAAGTTAAGTAATGTTAAAAGTTAATAATAAATAGGTCTTCTAAAATTATATAATATTAAGACACTAATGTAAGTGAATAAAGATTCGTTAATACCCCAACTTACGATTTTTTAAAAAAAATAAGCAATTAAATAATAGTTATCTAATTAAATAATATTTGGACTGCCTATCAGATACATGTCTCAACATATTACAGACCGCTATGGTCATTCATTTCCACACTACATAGGGTTGTATATTATGGTTTGATAGTTTATGAGTGTATTTTTAGACTTGTTTTATCATTTCCCAAACTTTCCACAAAGATTTCTATAATATTTCTATCATTTCCGCATTATTTCCATCATTTCCACGAAAATGTATTATTTCCACACTGGTCGAAATATTTCCACGAAACATTTCCATTTCCAGGCTGGTTGAAATAAACCTCGAAACCGAAATTTATTTCCTTGCCCATAAGTAATATTTATAAGTAGGGGAAACCCCTTCTACAAGTAAATGAGAAATTGTGTGGGTCAAGTGGGGGCCCATCACTTAACCCATAAGCAATAGAGAATAAACCCCACATGGGGTAGTGGAATGCAGCCCACTAAGAACACCCCCACGTGGGTGTACATATAATCCAACACTTTCAACTTGCATCTAAAAACAACCCCCGCTCTACTGGTGAATGTAAATGTCTTCCACCATTCCTCAACCCTTTCCTTAAACTTCTTGTTGAGCAATCACGTATTTTCAAAGCGAAAGGGAATAGGGCGAGAACTGAATCCCCCACAATCTAGCAATAAAGGACTGTGATCTGACACAAGTCTAGGTATTTCCACCATAAACACCCCTAGGAAATGGTCTTCCCAACCAAGAGATACTAGAAACCTGTCTAGTATGCAAAGAATGGGATTGTCTTTTATTAGACCACGTGAAAGATCCCCCTCCCATAGGGATCCCCATAAGCCTATTCTTGTTGGTAAACCTATCAAACTCCCACGTGCTTCTGGTCACTCTGCCCCCTATATACTTCTCATGAGTAAAACGTATAACATTAAAATCTCCTCCTATACACCACGGATCCACCCATAATCCTGCTACGTTGTCCAACTCTTCTTAGAATTGATTTCGGAGATAATGTATTGATGGACCACACACCCCTGAAAGAATCTAGAATAATTGTTCTCCACACATCTACATCGAATAGATACCGAAAATGCAACTACTAATACTTCATCCACCTCTAAAAATTTACGATCATAAATACTCACAACCCCTCCCGAATAACTAATCGCCAGAAGATCTTGCCACCCACAGTCAAAATCCACACAATTCCTTGATTATAGTCAAATCTATCTTCTCCAACTTCGTCTCTTGGATCATCGGCACACTAGCCCCCCATCTCTTTATCGTACTCTTGACTATCACCCTCTTGTCCTTGTTACTCAGACCACGAACATTCCATGAGAAAATTTTTAGCTTCATTTATCACTACTATTCTTCCTCCCTCTTGTAGGACTTCCATAAACCAAAGTCTCCCCCGAATTAAATGGACAAGCCAAACTCTGAATCTCCCTCGACATTCTAACCGGCTGAACCCTAGAACAAGCGTGTAGATCACCCTTCTTCTCTCCCTCTTTTGCTTCCCCTATAAAACCCACTTCTAGAACTCCGTCTGATCCTTTATTCCTTAGGCCCCCTTCTGTCATCTCGAAAACTTCATTCTTAGGTCCCTCCATATCATTTTCTTGCCATGGTTCAGGTAAAAACTCTCTTGCTTCTGACAATTCTTTATAAACATTCATTGGACACACATCGATAACTTCCCTGAATCCAACTACTTGCTGTTGTTTCTCATTAGAGGAGATAGCCTGCCCAAGCGTAGTAGGGCAATGGCTGGTAGGAATTTTCAGGGAGGTTATTAATGCCACATAGTATTAATTTATGTATTAAATGCTGAATTTTCTTTGTTATTTTTTCCTGCTCATTTGTTTCTATTTTTTATTGCAGCCCTGCATTAAATGTGCTACCTGTGATGTTGATGGCATCTTGCTGCACTGTGATAGCTGCCCCCGAACTTATCATCTTCAATGCATTGATCCCCCCATCAAGGTGGCATGCCATCTGAAAAAGATGTACAGATACTTATGTTTATAAAAATGTGAAACTGATGATATGTACTTATCTTTTTGACGAATATATGTTTTCTTTTTGAAGCATATTCCTCGTGGGCGATGGTTATGCTCTGATTGTATTAAACAACGTGATTCTGGAAAGTCTTTGCAGCCGCAAGTTCGAAAACCGGGGAAACTAAGGGCAAGGAAACTTATCGAGGGATCTGAGATGGGACCAATGACACTGCGCTCTCGTAAAGTGCTTCGGACGATAAACCCTGGTGAGGTTCCCTCAAGGAAGGAGACAGATGGCTTCCTTCAATTAGATGCATTGCCTGAAAAGATGTCAAGTTACATTAAGATAGACTTACGTTCATACATGAATTTTGGCACTGCACCCAAGGGTGCAGACACTGAAGGGAGGTCAATCTCTCCATCAGTAGAAATGGACACTGAGAAGAAAATGAGTTCTGTATTCTCAGATTCATCTATCGAAATAAAGTGCAGCTCTGAATGTCCAAGTGCCTTTATTTTTAAGACATCTCATTCAGAAACCACTGAATCACTCTCCCAAGATAAGTCCAATTTAGTGAGCAGTGACGGGCCTTTGACAGAGAAGCTTAGCACCCCACTGATTACTTTCAGTCGAAGAACTAAAAAGAAGGATGTGAATGGGATACAAAACAAGCTGATAATTGTGGAGAAAAAATCTTCAGTGGTCAATCAAAGCAACTCTGCATCTGGTATAGGCAGTTCATGTGAAGACGCCTCTCAAAAATACAGTTCTGTGGATCAGTCAACAGCTTTAAAAATGTTAAGGGAAGATCCGGACGTGATCCATTTGGCTGTTCAAAGACAAGATAAGGTATGTTACTTTAGTTTTCTTTAGCATTGCTGAGGCACTGTATGAATCTTTCATTTGATTGAAATGAATGAAGATAAGCTAATCATAATTGCTGGTTGTTTTGCTAGTAGATCATGGCGCACCACACAACATAATATTATGAGATTGGTATTCTTCTTTTTGTTTTTTTCTCTTTTCATCGGGGTAGTTTTGTATTTTGCACTTATCACAATCATCATTGTCTTAGTTGAAATGAAGAACAAGAAAGAAGAGAAGAGAGTGAAATTAATAGCAAGTTAATCAAACCTCACATCCCTATTCTCATGTTTATTCAGTCAATAGCAGAGAGAATACAATAGGGCAGTTCAAGAAAATAGGGGTAATCTACTGTAAAATGTCTTATTAAAATATGGGAACACCATAGATGCCAGATTTTTCATCTAGGCTGGTTCACACAGCTAATGTGTGAATCTATGCTCTGGGGGCTATAGCACGACAAATTCAAGATCTTATTAACAGATTCATGCTCCTGGTCAGACAGGTTTACTTTCTGGTCTTGATAATTCATCATTCAGCATCTTTGGTTGCACGGAACAGGAGTGGAAGTGCGTGTGGATTTGGCAGCCGGTGTGGGTAAACATTGGCTCCCCAAGTTCTGATATAATGTTAAAACTTTAGTTATGAGCCGTATTAATATTTAGTACAAGCTGGCATAGTTAAGCATAATTGGGACCCAAAACAATAAAAAAAATTAATAAATAATACCAAAGTCATGGATTTAATATAAACGAATAGCATTAAAATTGCCTTCTATGCAGAAAGGGATAGCCCATCTGCCTTTAACAGAGTTCAATTCTTCCCAAAACGGGTTTAAAAATTTATAATTGTTAGGACTATTTACTCCAGATAGAGCCCAAGTGAAGCGATCTTCCAAGTAATTGCATAAAACGGAAATTGAATATTCTCCTATTATCGGATCCACTTCCTTGACCTTCTGATTGTGCCCTACAACAAAAGAATACCCCAGCTGTACCAATAGCTGTAAGGCACCTCCAGAGACATTCATTCACCCTGATCATATTTGCCCCAACCTACTCATGCTTCGTCTCCTGCAGTATAGCAATCTCTACTTCCCATCTTTTCAGGATAGATTTAGTGATAATAGACATCTTCCGATCCCAGGACACTTGCATTCTATGACATTATTCGAAGCTTCATAGTAAACCTGAGTAGAAACCACTCCCCTTCCTTCTCTTACCTATTCCACTCCCACCTGATTTGCCAGTGTGTTTCACTCCTGTCACCAGGTTATGCACCTCCCTACATGTCTTCATCTTCAGAGTTTTCTCCTCCACCATCTCTGCGGATGTCTGATTTGTGAAGTTTGCTGCATTTGGAGGATTCCTTTCATCCTCTTGGACATTCACCAGTCCTTTGTCTTCCACAGTTAATCCTCTCCTGATAGATGGCCTAGGTTTTCCCGTCTCCGCCTCTCAATTACCTCAAGTAAAGTCTTGTTTGCTTCTCATATCCTTCAAAGGAGACTCCCATGTAACTACTAAAGCCCGTTCTTTTCTGGAACCCATTCAGAAACCTCCCCATGTCCCTAGTTTGAAAACTAGTAGACACTTCTTCCACAGCTGCTATGTTTTCCTTCTCTCGGTCTGCCCACCAAATTACCTTCCTCTTACCTGGAGGTAAAGACCTTAGAGGAATGCAAGTTCTCCACCCACCCACCTTGACTAAGGCTGAAGGCCCTGCAACAGAGCCCCTGAAGCTGAAAGAGGAATAGTATCTGTGTTTTACAATTTCACCATGATAAGTCTCTAAAATCCTAGAGACCATAGAAGGAGAAAGAAATTCTTCTGCTGCTTTGGCAATTACTAATTGCAACCCAGAGGTGTCCTGATCTTCTCTCAACCAGTACAAGAAACCTCCCCAGCTACCTTAATTAGATTCAGAAAGGTCTCACAATCTGATCCAGTCTTGCAGTCAGCAACCAAGGGGAGATCACGCCATAATTAGCAGTTTGAAGTTTGATAGGCTTCTTCTGAATTACAACTTCTGAAAGTGTGCGTTTTTCTTGATCAGAATACCTTATCATGCTTCTCTGCCTCTCTTGGATCAATGCCCACAAAAGAATCTAGGAATTTTATGGCGCCGAGTCGCCAAAGCTCTATTCTGATTGCAGTGTAAAAGGTTGATATGGTCATGAGGAGGGGCTGCGCTTTAAAAGATATTTATTAGGGTTGATGATAGCTATCTCCCCCCAAGTTCTGTAAGTCAGGATCAGCAAAATCTTTTCTTTTGACTTTGTCTATTATATTGTATCTGGCCACCACGTATCCCTGTAGGAGTCATCCGTCCTCTGCAAGCTTCTCTCTAAGACCTGAGAGTGCACATTCATCTCCATGCTCGTCATCAACGCCAAGGAGAGACTTATCTGTTTGCAGACCATGCGAACCGTCACTTATCAAAAAAAAGACCATGCGTACCATAAGTCGAAAATGCACATATTGTTGTAGTGTTTTAATTTTCAATAGTTTAAATATGTTCTAAAAATAAAATAGACTTAAAAGTATGGTTGTGGGAGTTGAAAGCCTAATGAAAGAAGAGTTTTTCCGTGTCGTTGGTTACGGAAACCCTCAAATCAACAATATTTGTAAATTTCTTTAATTTGGTTCACTTAATCTGCAAACATGCAGACTTGTACAGTGGCTCGTGTCGGATAACGTCCGCACTCGGAGTTAGTTTGCACAATAAGAAACAAGAATAACCAGAAATTTTTTAGAAACAATGGAAGAGACGAGAATGGTGAATCAGGGTTTAAAATATGATTTTGATTTGTTTGGCGAACCGTGAAAGCGAATTAAATAAGCAAGATAAAATGAACATCAATGCAATTAATTCTAAAGAGAAATCAACAAAAACAAATAACTTAAATTAAAAATCCTAAAATAACAATGCTTTTAATTTTAAGCAAACTATATTAGAAAGCAATAACCCTAACTAAAAAGCATGAAAAAAATAGAGAGAGAGAGAGAGGTAGAGAGAGAAAGAGGGAATAATTCTAGAGAGAGAAGATGATCTAAAATTTAGAGAGAGAGTGAGTTTAGAAATAGGTAGAGAGAGAAAGATAAAACCTAGAGAGAGAAAGTGAGGCATCTTACCACAAATTGGAAAGTGGAGCTTCTAGCCAAGAAGATGGGGGAGATCGTGCTAAGGGACATGGTTTGTTGCTAGTAAAGTCGCATGCATGCAACTTCAAGCAACATGTGGAGAAGGAGATCACAAACCTACCACGTGGAGATGGATGGAGAACGAAGGTGCTGTCATGAAAAGGGGTGGACGTTGCTTGCTGGAATGGTGCAATGTGCTTACAAGTGGTAATGCGGCGGGGAATGGTGGTAGCAGGAGTTGCAAGTTGTGCAACTACTTGGAGAAGCAACATATGGTGTGACTATTAGTTGCAGGCGTGCAACAGTTCATGGAAAAGAGGGTTTGACGGTCTGCAACTGTGGTGGACAGGGTGTAGCAGGCTTGGAAGAAGGGAGGTGCTTTTGAGGACGTGGTTGAGAAGGTGGCCGTGTGGTGGCTCTTGGAGATGGTGGATGAAGATTGAATATTGCAGCAGCTTAGGGAGACTAGGAAGAAGACAATGGTTGCTGATTTTCACGGTGAGAAGATGGTGTTCGTACTGTTGTACGTGGGAGAGAAATCAGCCAAGTTGCAAGACTTGCAACTAGAAGGTTGATTGAGGGAGGAAAAATGGAGTTGCAAGATGAGAAAGTGGAGGATCCCCGGTGAAGGAAGATGTTGGAGTTGCTGGTATGCAACTCAGGCGATCTTTGGTGGTTTTGCAGGCACTAGGAGAGGGGGGAGTAGCAATATGAATTGGCCAATGGAAGATGAGGGACGTGGAAATGAGGGAGCTGGGAGGAGAGGAGATTCTTACCGGTGGTGCTGATCGTGAAGAAGGCATCTTCTTGGTGGAAAATGGTGGGGAAATGCACACGGCCTGGCTGTTTTTGGGAATGGGAGCCTTGAAGTTGAAGAGCGCTAGTAGTTCCGGTGTTGCAGGTGGTCGTTGGAGGTGCACGGTGGTTTGCAACAGGTGCTGCAACTGTGGAAGTTGTTGGGAAGGGAGGAGCAGCAGTAGGTGTGGGCGTGCAAATGGTAGAAGAAGACCCCAAGGAGAGGGGCAGTTCGGATAGCGCTCAGAGAAGGAGAACCAACAAAAAACATGTGGGACGGAGAGAGTTCTCTCTATTCTTTTGATGACAGTCCAGCAAAAAGAAAGACGAGAGGGAAGAAGAGAGTGGGCAGAGACGTGGAAAAAAGAACCACGTTAGAGCCAAGGAGAGATTTGAGAGAAGAAGAGGTTGAGAGAGTGGGGAGAGAACCGATTTGTTAAAGGGTTAGGGTTTGTGATATATAGAAAGTGAGAGATAGAGGAAAGAAACGTGGGTGATAGTGGGGATACCCCACGGTTTCTAAAACCGTGGGATATCTAGAGTATATCGTGGGATAGAGGAGAATGGAGAGAGAAAATCGGTCGAAGAAGACCTATTCTCTATAGGTTTGGATGTTATTAGAGTGAATGGCCATACGGGCTGTTAGATAGAAGGGTGTGACTGATGAGTGAGTCGTTGGATATTTAGATGGTAAATGAGAGATGGTGGTGAGATATTGAGAGTGATGGGGATCGTATGGCCATGGTATGGAGATGATGGATGTTAGATCGGCCAATGATAGCTGTAGGATGGATGGGAGAGAGGATGGGAAGTTAGTTAAGAAGGAACCGTTGGATTTAGTGGGATCCAACGGTTAGGATTAGTGAGGTGTATGGAGAGATGGGTGTTATGGATGAGGGTTAAGGTAATTATAAGATGTTGGGCATGAAGTAGTTAGCAAGAGGTTTGAGGCGAAATTAGGGGATGGTGATGTGCCCGCTAGATAAGTAGGAAATGAGAATGGAGGGTTGGGATAGGATCGTCTAAAGTATGAAATATGATCATGATGATCGGATGGCCGATCGGATGGTAGATGGATGATCTGATGATCTGCTGGCCGATCTAATGATCTTATGGCATCTAATGGCCGATCTGATGATGGATGGGTAGAGGATATGTGAGCAGTTGGACCTAGAAGAGAGAGAGAACGAATGATGACCGTCGGATGTAGATCTCAAGGTTTAGAGAGAGGAGAGAGAAAATAGAGAGAAGCTGGATAAAAATGTTGGCAGAGGGTCTTGAACCCCTAGTCTTTGACTTAGTTTTCTGCAAGCTTCGCCAACTGAGCAAGCCTTCATCTTGTGCTAGTTGTGTAGGCTTTAATCTCCTTAGTCTTTTCTCTGGAGGCTTTGACTCTCCTTCTCTCTTGGTTGTCTCTCGGCTTTTTTAATTCTCCGACTCTACCCGCACTCGACCCATAGCTTGTCTTTAGCTTGTTGGCTCTTTAGCTTTGGTCATAGGCTCTGGAGGTTAGTTGCGGGCCCGCAATCCATTAGAATCGTCCGATCATGGTACCTGCGATAAAAGAAGCGCGTAATGAGATTTAACTAAAACGGCTTGCTACTGGACTATGTGAAATGTGTATATTTCATGCAAATAGTCGATTTTTGTCTAAAGAATGTTTTTATGCAATGGAGGAAACTCTTGCGTGGAAAAGTCGACGAAAAGAGAAATTTTACGTAGGAGAATATGACACCGCTAAAAGGATAATGGCTTAAAATAAGTACTTTTGAGCGAATATCACCTAACCACTTAAGTGAGCTTTTATTCACATGTATACTTAAGTTTAAAGAGATATTTTTCTAGGAGAGCCTGTACAGTACAAGCAAGTGGGAATAGTCCCACATTGCCTAGAGAAAAGAAAGGAGAGAAGTTTATAAGTTATTCTTTCTCATTAGTTTGTAACTTTATAACATTTACGCACAATTCAGTGTATCAAGGTGCTATGTAGTAGAACTGAGTGCGCAAGCGTGTGTGTGAACGTGGGCCTGGTCGTAGGCGGCACAGTTGTGATAAGAGCGATTGCATGAGCGCAAAGGCGCACTTCACACTTCGCACGCACGCAGAGTTGCATGAGGATCTTTTGATCTCTTTTTGATTGTTGATGGAGCACCTAGTGATGTGTGTGGTGATCGAATCACAACCCTCTGATCGTAGAGCGCTCTAGATGGGTGTCTTGGAAATGCATACATGGTTAGAGGAGTTGGATCATGGGTTAATGGGCTTGACCTATTTGAACTAGACTAGTCAACATGGGAATAAGCAAGTGTTGGAAATGGATTTGACTACCTAGTAACTTGTGGTCAAAGGTTCTAACTAGACTGCTATTGGCCCATGAGGTGGTGGAGCTATTATGAACTCAACTACCACCAGATGAGGCTCCATTTCTACAAAAGAGATGGATGAATAGAGCTTGAGTTGTCCAGAACAAGGTGCTGCCCAAAAGCTCTGCTACAATAGATTCGAAAGTTGAGAAACCAGAAAAGCAAAAGCCTAATTCGTCTATGCCATATCAATGCACTTGAAGTTGAATGGAGAGATTCAAGTAAAGAAGAAGAAGGCCCATTCGACGACCTGAACTTGTGAAAGACATTTTGTCTTACAGAAAGTGATTCAATTTTGGTCCAAAATTTGTCAGATTCTGCCTTCATACAAGCTTGTATGGGTTTTTTCTGTGCTCATTCTGATTTTACTAGGAGGGGAAATTCTAAGGGTGTATACCCTCTTAATCCAGTACATAGGTATCTTTGAAATTTCCTCTCTTAGTTCTTTTGTAGGAATTTATAGAGAAGATATTAGTCCAGTATTGGACCTTTTCTTGTGGGACTTTTTGGCCTAAAATAGACAATTCCAAGTTTGTGAGACAAACTATTGCTCTTAGCAATTTTCATTAGTTTTGTGGAACTATGATATATTTGAAAGCTCATATAGTTGGGTATTCTGTCAAAAGGATCAAGTATTTCGTCTGATACAGTTGTGCTGCTTGGACTCTTTCCATCCAAGTCCTCCCATTTTGATGGGAAGAATTATCACTTCTGGGAACAGAAAATGGATTTTATCCTTAAACAGCTTAAATTGTCTTAGGTCCTCATTGAGGAACGCATGGCAATCCCAAATGCACCTAGTGTTGCTGAACCCGAATCTCAATAGCTAAAGTTTAGAATGAATTTTAAGAATTTCAATTCGACATGGAGAAGTTTTGTGAATTCTCAAACATAGAGAAGTTTTAATTATAAAAAAAAAAACATAGAGAAGTTTGGGAATCTAATATAATACACTTTGTACCGATAATATATATATATATATACACACACACACACTTTGTAATACTAACATAGCTTAAATGTATGGAAGAAACATGAAATTATAGAGAAAAACTAGTTTTTATTGATGAACAACTTTTACATACGTAACCCGATTAGCATTTGATCTTGATTTCAATCCCGAAAGTTGTTTTTGACTTGAAAACTCTTAGTGGAGTGATTGCTTTTCCCCTAAAAACCTCTCAAAACCAAGGAAATGTGGAATAAATTTGGTAAATGTGTTGTAAACACTTGTCATCTATTTTAAAGTTTTTGTCCTGATTAGTAAAATTTGCCGAAATCTTAGATGTAAACGTCACTTTATAGGTCATAAAGTGACAAAATTCGTCAAAAACTTTTGGTAATTTTAATACCAGATGTGTCATCATCACATCCTTAATTCTCTCACTTATCTGTTGTTTGATCACTAATCCTTAATTCTCTCCACTACTTAATTTGCTCCTTCAGCTAGAATCTTGCAAGCTCCATTAGGCCAAGATTTCTTATGCACAACCTCCTAATAGCTCTCGATATCTGCACTATGTTTACCTTCTATTGCAAAAGGGGTTTCCCTATATACTTAACTGACCTCGGGTTATCAAGTTTTAGTTGACGAATTGTTTTTATTGTACTTCCATATTCTACTACTAGATCTGTTTATAACACCCGGTTTACTTCTCCATAGACATTCTCATGATAGCCACCACATTGAAAATCTTATCCTCGGTAACAAACCCAAGGAGGTAGAGCCATAGAAAATTTGATCGTTAAGCCTTACGGAGGCCAATATGGAGGAGATTATCATGAATATTAAAGCTTCGTTGTTCTATTGGGGGTCGGCCACTTCCGAGCTCAAGCCATTCAGATTCGAAGACTTCGTCTTCCGATGGGATCGTTTGATTATGTAATGGAGTTTTTGTTGGGGCTAGGAGTGTTGATGCTCCTCGGAGCTTTTTTTCCTTTTGTATCGTTTAGGGCCTTCTCAGCCCTTTTCTCTATATATTTCTTTTACCAATCAAAAAAAATAAGTTTCATTAAAAAGGGGGAAACCCACTAAACACAACATAGGAGGACCTCCAGCGAATGACCTCGAAACAAAGAACTATACAATCAAATGGGTATAAAGTCACCTATGAATTTTTAAGCCATTCAATCCTCTATGAATTTTTAAGCTGAGTTTATTCATAAATTCAGCCAATTGATGAACTTTACCTACTTGTGTTGACCTATACCCAATCAATCAGCAGTGAGCTCGTATATGATTATGCCCATTGTGTTGGATCTCGAAGTCGGGGAGGTGGTATGCCACTGTTGCCATCGCATATTTCACGTCTAAAAATTGAGGGAGAATTGGTGGAAGGGGAGGAGAGGATTAGGATTGAGTTGGTGAAGTTCTGCTCAAACTTTTACTCAGAGCCACTCTATTTTATACCCTAGTTAGATGGGTTGGAATTGATCGTATATTGTCCAAAGAATGTGTTGGCTGGAATGACCCTTTGATGAGGATAAAGTCATTAAAGCTTTTGGAGAGTTTGGTTTTTTTTCTTTTCCCGATGAATGCTATTGGAGAGTTGAACAGAGATTGAGCCCCTGATCCGGATATGGTTTTACCTTGGCATTCTACAAGAGGTGTCTGGGAACAATTAAATAATATTTCATAGAGGTTCTTTTGGAATTTTATGAGCAGACTTCTTTGGATAGGCACTCTAATGCAACTTTTATAGCTCTCATTCCCAAAAGGACCTTCAAAATCATTTCTTAGGCACTCGCCTCCAGGATGAAGGAGGTGATGGGCTCAATTATTTCCCAGTTCCAGGGAGCTTTTGTGAAGGGAAGGCAGACGTTGGAAGGGATTCTAGTCGCCAATGAATGTATTGATTCCAGGATAAGAGAGGGGAGGGAAGGCATCCTATGTAAGGTCGACATGGAAAAACGTATGATCATGTTAGTTGGAACTTCTTGGTCTACATGCTTAAGAGAATGGGATTTGGGGCCAGATGGAGGAAGTGGATGGTGGCGTGCGTCTCTTCGGCTTCTTTTTCGATTTTGGTGAACGGTTCTCCAGCCAGTTTCTTCAATAGTTCAAGGGAATTGAGACAAGGTGACCCATTATCTCCCTTCTTGTTTGTGGTTGTGGTTTAAGCTTTTGGGAGGACGATGAGTAGAGCACTGGAAGGAGTGCTAGAGGGATTTCGGGGTGGTAGTAATGGTCCATTAATGTCTCATCTTCAGTTTGCCGATGATACGTTATTCTTTTCTGAGGCGTCTCATAGTCACTTGAGACACCTGAGATGCATCTCGAGATGCTTTGAGTCAGTCTCGGGTCTTCGCATCAACCTTGTCAAAAGTGAGGTGTTTTGGGGTGGGCGATGTTTCGAATGCTGTTCACGGAATTGTCTTAAATCATTTCATTGATTTCGAATTCTGTATGCTTATGTCGTTGTGAAGCTGAGATGATATTCCATATGAATGCTGTTCATGAAATTGTCTTAAATCATTTCATTGATTTCCTATGCAATTTGTTGAACAGATAAGCGACAGAGATGAAGATGTCAGTGATACATCCACTTTAGTAGGAGGTGCTCTAGAAACTAAGATGTAATTTTCATGAACTTAAGCCTCTTACTGTGCTTTAGTTAGTCTGCTGATGTAAATGACCTTCCCTCATTGACTCTTTACAGTGGCAAGCATGTGGAAAAGCAGTTTTCTTGGGGATGCATGTCAGAAGATGGATCACCTATTGCTGAGTGTGTACAGGGCCTGAACCGCCAGCATCCTTCTTCTACGCACTCCAAACATGCTGCGGATGTCCAGGACGACCAACTTATAAAATCTATAGAAGCATCTTCAACAGATGTGATGACAGACACCTTTTTTAAGGTGGTAAATGAAGAGAAACAGTTACCCAAAGATGGAGCTTCTACTGGAATGAAATCTCAAATTATGTTGAGTGACCATGTGAAAACAACAATCAAGCTTGATGATGTTTTTGGAGATGGAGCATCCCTGGCCCACCTGGACCTATCTGTTACACCTGGTACTATGAGTTAGACTAACTTGAAAGCATCAAATCAAAAGGTGCAAATATTTCTAAACACAATTCTGATAAATTATTTATTGTCATCTAATGTAACAGATTCACGTGGTATGCTGGAGTACACTACAGATGTGGAACCGAGCTGCCACAAAACATGTATTGATGCCGCACCTGAAACTTTTCTGGACTCAAATTCAGTGAGCCCAAAAGATGCCACTGTTTTGCATGAGGTAGTGACTCTAAGAGGCAAACCTTCAGAATTGTTAGGAAATGCGGATGAGACACTGCGTGAGACACTATCTTCCCATTATACACTGACAGGTAGAAACCCATGCAGTTATATGGATGGTAAGGATTCTCCTGTTCTCTCGATGGGCATATCTCTACAGGATCCATGTCAGCAGGTGGGTACTCACATCCCAGAAAGTGTCATTTCTTTCAATCATCTATGTGCTATCTTTCTGTACTGTACCGCTGTTCTATAATCACCCTCTGACTCATATTAGTGTGGAGTTCCTACAATTTATTTCTGGACCCAATTTTGTGGATATTTTGGTATCTTTTTTTATACGGAGTTCAATTGCTGAAAATCATCTTTTAACATGTGCAGAGCCTTTCAGATAATGTAATCAATCAGATGGTCCCATTAGCATGTATAGCACCAGAGGCACCTGCTTGCGTGGATTTCCATGGAAGAATCTTCCCTGAGTCAGGATGTGAAAGGAATCAGTGCAAACAAATGCCATCCAAATCCAAATCTTCTCTTTTCTCACCTCATTTTCTAGGTCTATCACTGCTAACGAATCCTGAAGCCGCAGTTAATACCTTAAAGGAAACCCCCTGTGTATCATCATTGCCAAGCTTTAGCTTTAAAAATAGAGGCGTCATTCTAGATATGCTGCCCCAATCTGCCTCAGACCAGAATTTGTCATTTCTAAGACAAAAGCAGATGCTTCAGAGCATTGTAACAAGAGCAGATGCATTAAAAGGAAGTCAAGGATGTTCATTGGCTAAGTTCAAGGAATGCCCAACTGCATGGTCAGAAGAAGAGTTGGATTTTCTTTGGATAGGTGTGAGGAGACATGGAAGGGGAAATTGGGATGCTATGTTAAGGGACTCGAGGTTGTGCTTCTCGAAGTGGAGAGTAGCAGAGGACTTAGCTGAGCGGTGGGATGAAGAACAATCAAAAATTTTGAATGGCACGCTGATTCAACCGTTGAGGTTGTCAAAACCACCAGATATCTCTCCAGGCATAAGCAGTGGTTTGTTGCCAAGAGCAGGAGTGGTTGGTATTCAATGTAGCAGTTATCCCTCTGAATGTCACACACCAATGAGATCTCAAGCCTTGACTGATGAAACTCGACTTTCTCTGGGAGATGCATATGTTCACAGGGAGGTGAATATCCCAAAGAGGCGTCCATTAAATTTGCCAGGCCAGTATACTACGCATCCAACACTAGCAAAAAACAGCAGTCCAGACAAGGCTTCTTGTGTTATTAATAGTCGACTAACAAATTCAGTTCTTCAGAGAATTGGTACCAAACAGCTCCACAAATCTTCTAGAGGTCAAAGCAGTTGCTCATATTCAGATTGCGAACGGGCAAGATATGGTAGAGGACAGGCAAGATATGGTAGAGAGTACTCTATTCTTCAGCAGGAACCTGTTGAAAGATCAGCAAGTCATGGTGGGGGATGGAGTGGAGAGTTGTTCAACAGTGGGGAGAGCAAGGGAACTCTGAACGATTCTTTTTTGAGAAATGACCCATCTACTAGTCTGCCAGCTAAGGATAATCTGCCTCATTGGCTGAGAAAAGTGGTTAGTGTGACTCCTCCAAGGCCACCAGAGCCAGCACTACCTTCTGCTGTTTCAGTTGTTACACAGTCAGTGAGCTTGCTTCCTAACGACAAGCATCAGGTTATCTCACCTTTTACCGATCCTGGAGCCCTGCCGGTTCCAACTACAGATCTTCGTCAAAGGTCGAGGAAAAACAGAACCAATAGTAAGTTAGGTCATCTAAGAGCATCTGACATACCATCATCTATTGCCCATTCCACCAGCATTTCCTTGATGGAGACTAGGTGCAGTCTTCTTTCAACAATGGGCTCAAACTCTCTAATCTCTGCATCAGATAATAGAATCTTGAATCAGAACAGGTCAGCAGATTTGAGCCTCACATGTTCTTATCCTGTTACTAGACTAAATGACTTGATCATCATTGACAGTGATGCATCTTCCGAGGAGACAATATCAGATGATCAAAACGGTAGGCCTTAACTGTTACTGGAAACTTTGCAGCGCCACAAGGCTGTGCTGGTTTTGTAAGTAAACCTTTTTAACATTATAGAAAGTTTAGGAGTCTTTTGTTGATGTCCTGTACAGCTATTTATATATATATAGATATATATTTTGTAAAATGCAAACGGGGAATGATCTCCACTTTTGTTCGTCAACTGTATGCGAGATAGCTTTTCAGTGGGGTTGAGCCCATCAAAACTCCGTACCATGGTTTTAAAATACGGTTATAACACCATTATAACTGCTGTTAAAATGGAGTACTCCAAGTCCGTTATGTCATTTGGTATTTAATGCTAAATACGTTGTAACATATCTAATGGTTGTAACTAACCGTTGTCATTATAACAATCTTGTTTGTAAATTCTTTCTAGAAAACTTGTTCCTGTCGATAGAACCTAAATGCCATCAAACTTTTTCTGGATCGACGCTTTCTAACATACAAATCCTTTTTTCTGTAAAACTTTTTGTTGATCACCATACAGAGCCTAAGATCATAAATTTAGGGGTGGGATATTGGCACCTACGATTTCTCTCTTCATGCCCACTTAAAAAAAAAATGTAAATGACAAGTCCTCTTTCTGTCTCTACACCTACCCTCAAGCCAAAAAAAAAAAAAAACATGAAGAAAAAGAAGGCAGTAGCCACCATATTCTACAAAGAAGAGGCTGCTGATGTCGCCACTACCACCACATCACCACCACCTCTCTCTGGCACGCTCGGCCTTTGGCTGCCAAGGTAGCTCAAGAGAGAACCTCCCTCTTTGGCACACTCGGCCTTTGGCTGCCAAGAGAGAGAGAGAGAGAGATAAGGTTCCTCTTCCGCTGCTGCTTTATTTTTTTTCCTAATGGTGGGTGGGTGTTAAGATACACTTGGGGTGTAGAGGGGGGAGAATTTTAAGGCGGGTTTACTGAGTAAGTGGGCTTGAAGAGTGAAACGGTGGGTGCCAATATCCTGTCCCTAAATTTACAATGAAAATTATAGTTTTCTTTTGAGTGATTATGTTAAATGCAAGTGGTTTCCGTGTTTTTTTTTCCACTCAGTCTTTTCTTGTATATTGTTCATCCGCGTCCAAATATCCCCTAATTGCAGGGTCATATGCCCATCCCCCACTTCCTCTCCTCTCTCACTCCAAATCCGTGCTTAGGTCTACAAGCTTCTTTCTAGATTCTATTACTTGGAAGAGCTGGCCTTCGGAAATTCCCCAAAGGCTCTTGGACGTTTTGCAATCAGCTTTAGAAAGCAATTTATAAAGGAGGTTGCGTTTGTCTTTCTCGAGTTCAAGTTAGAAATGAAGGTCTTTTGGATGCCTTAGTTTCCCCCATGAAAGACCAACTGTCGAGATTTTGTTTTGAAGGACTTGATATCCTTGATCATGTTGGAAGATTGCTTTTTCTTGAAAATATATAAGATCGAGGGGGTTCAGAGCATATCAGAAAAGCATCTCATCTGTCAATGCATTTCTCCACAGTAATCTTCTCCTGCTACCAGGCCACTGGAATGCAACCCTGTCGAAACGTTCACCCACTCAAAAACAGTAAAAATGGAGTTAGTCTGATGATTCTGATCATCCAATCAGAATCTCCAAGGTTGCATTGAGTGATGGGTCCCAAACCCCTGCATATGCTGCAACTTTTCCTGATCTCTGTCCATAATATCATCTATCCATGGAGCACACCCATCAGGTAAACTTCATTGGTTACCAATCAAACAGCTGGGAAGCCTGGAGCATTTTAATATAATTCAACTGTCGCAGTCACATCATTCCTCTTTAACATTTGTGATGGTGCTAAAACTAGCTACACTCACCGGATTATGTATGTAACCTTGCACCTGATTGACTATCAAATGGCATGATCCATTCTAAAAGGAAAGAGCCCAATTCTGTGTATTCAGGTCTCTTAAAACAAATCAAGTATTGAAGATCAAAATTTCATTACATACCACTAGCTGTTGGCAACCAGAAAAAGTTTGTCACCCAGCAGTTGAAAATACGTGAAAAGAGCCGCGGAACATGTTTGACATGGGATTCTTGCATGTACATAAGCAGGCCAATATTTCACCACTCTATAACATCCAAAGATGGGTTTTATCTTCTACTCGTCAGTCACACAGCCACTTGAAGCTGATTGCACATTCTTGATATACTGAAATGAATGACAAGAGATTCCTTTCAGTAAAGATATTTACAGGTAAAGGTCAACAATTTGGCTGTCAAATTATGGGAAAAAAGAGTTTTTACAGACCTTGTATAGAACTCCTCTGTTAGCCTTGTAAGCAGGTGGGGTCCATTTCTTTCTTCGCTCGGCCATCTCCTCATCCGTCAACTGAGCATCCATTCTTTTCTTCTTAACATCAATGGTAATGATATCTCCATTTTCAATCAGGCCAATGGGACCACCTTCCTGGAAAATAGATTTTGGCATATTCTGTTACCATCTGCTGAAGAAATAGCATGTGAAGGAGTATAGTTTTCTCCAAATGGGCCTTTGCCATGTGTTAATTTACTGACATGCCACTGAAACAGGAATATAGGCATTCATGGACATGAAAGAAATCCCTTGAGATTGAGCCAAGATGAGTTGGCAAATTTCTAAAAGAGAATTTTGAATGGAGGGATTTGACAAGGTTATTTTAAATACCTTAGCTGTGATTTCACAGATGCACAAAAGAGAATCAAGAAAATGGATTTTTGACTTGAAATACATGTATACGAAGTTTACTATTGGGGCGGGTGTTAATGTAAGAATTAAAAATAAATCATAGCATTTTATGTCAGTTATTTTAAACTTCTCCATGCAATCAAATTTTTTAAGTTGGTCCTTTTGAAAGCAAGTTGTTAAGCTCTTATTTTTTTTTGATATGTAATTAAGCTTAATTTTTAAGCTAACTGAAACAACAAAATAAATGAATACAAATATATCACAGTAAAAGCTGAAGCCAAAAGTATAAAACCGTAAGGCTATGGCACCTGCGCTTCAGGGCAAATGTGGCCAACAACATATCCATGTGAACCTCCTGAAAACCTACCATCAGTCAGCAAGGCAACTTCCTGCAATGTTCAAAGAAACAACCAAACCAGTTTTCACTTCAGATGAAACAGAAATGCATTATCGGCTGCACCTATGAAAGCATAATCCAGTTTGTTCACAAGTAACTCTTACCACATCAATCACACACAAAGCAAGTAAACTAAAAATAGTCCAAGAATATTCATGACCAAAAAGATGCTCAAGCAAGTATCGTAAGTACTTTCATATGATCGTGAAAATGATTATTTTATAGCACGTCATTAGATGATCCAAAAAGTCAAAGAACCTGATTGCACCAGCTTGAGACAGGACCAGACAAATAATAGGAAAAAAGAACTCACTTGCAATAAGTTAAATATAGACTATATAGTTACCTTCCCAAGACCTGCTCCCATTATCGCACTTGTCGGTGTTAGCATTTCAGGCATGCCTGGTCCCCCCTTTGGTCCCTCTCCTCTGATGACAACAACTTTTCCCTGAAATATGATGTTGACAATATAAGCAAGAAATAAAAACTGTTTCACAATTGGATATATGATTTCCTCTCTGGATCTCCAACCATTCCCTGCAACATGTAGTACAACACTAAAGGATATGTCATAGAGCCCTATGAAGTATGAACAATGTTAGTAACCATAAATTTAAAATGTTACAAGATCAAGCAATTAACTTTGAGAGGCTGAACATTGGACACCACGGTCAGAAGCAGCAGACCAAATAACACTATGTAACTTAGACACATGTGTCAGCATTGGACACCTATCTGAGGTGTCAAACACACTGAACCAACAAACCTAATGTGTTGACCCGTCCTTACAGTTTATTGAATATATATTATGATAAATTTTAATAATATATATATATTTTTTTTGATAAGTAGAATAATTTAATTCATACAAGGACAAACATATAAGGAACGCATTTAGATAAGCTTTCACATGAAAATATGTAAATAGTACATAAATAATAGCTGAAAACAAGAGATTTGATAAATTAAGATTTATTTGCAAGTGTTGTTGTGTCCAACAAGTGAGCACATGGGTGTCCACATGGCCAAATTTTCATAACGTGGATCGTCCATGTTACATTACAGCATCATGGAGATTGCCTTTTGTGGAAATGCAGTGTAAAAGAATCAAAACATTTCCACTAGCAGGGTGACTTTATCCACTGGATGCAATCTTCTACTTTCAACAATATATATCATTATATTGTTGATGTGTCCAACAATATATACTCATCCACTCACAGTCACAAGCTCATGGTGTTGAACTGTTGACTCAAGCAGGAATAAGCACTGTGCGAGATCTAATGCTTTTCCTAGAAATGTTGTTCCAGTGAAGATTGGGATGCTTATTCTGCTGAACTAATTGCTCTCCTGAGTACTCAGCATTGAGCATTTAAGTCCTGATGAACTTTTGCCATGGGTCAGGTAGCTAAAGGAGCTCAGGTTAAGGTAGTTTCGCTCTAAAATGTAGCTGGTAAAGTCCTCCGCATCCCGCACATGAATGATCATAAATTACAAAATTTTAGAAAAAAATATTAATCTTCCTTACGCTAGGGAAAAAAAAATGTTATCTTCCTTGAAGTGACCAATTTCGTTCCCTTGGTTCTATTATTCATAAGGAGGGAGAGATTGAAGAGGATGTTGCCAATAGAATTAGAGCAAGGTGGCTAAAGTGAATTTGTGCTTTCATAGTGCTATGTAATCAACATGTTCCAATCAGACTAAAGGAAAATTCTATAAGATAGCAATAAGACACGCGATGTTTTATGGAGCAGAATGACGGACAATCAAAAAACATGTTCATAAAATGAGTGTAGCCGAGATGAGGATATTGAGATGGATGAGTGTTAAAATAAGGAAAGAAAGATTAGAAATGAACGCATTTGTGAAAATATAGGAGCAACCCAAGAATAAGTGACAAAATGAGAGAAAGTGGATTGAGATGGTTTGCTCATGTACAACAAAGTAATGACAACACCAGTGAGGAGGAATGTGCAAGTTGAAGGGTTTAAAATGGCGAGAAGGCCAAAATGGATGTAGAGTGAGGTTTTGAGAGGAGATTTCAAGAAACTTGTTTTAATGGAGGAGAAGGCTTTAAACAGAATTAAATAGAGGAACAAGATTCGTGCAGCCGATCCCATATTGTTGGGATAAGGCTTATGATGAAGATGTGATGAATACAGCTGAAATGGGGATGTTGAGATGGATGAGTGGTAAGACAAGGAAAGACAAAATTAGAAATGAACGCATTTGTAAAATACATGAGTAGTTCCGATAAGTGACAAAATGAGGGAAAGTCAATTGAGCTGGTTTGGCCATGTACAACAAAAACCAATGACATCACTAGTGAGGACGAATGTGTAAGTCGAAGGGTTTAAAAGGGCGAGGAGAAGCCAAAATGGATGTGGAGTGTGGAGTGTGGTTTTGAATACAGATCTTAAGAAACTTGCCTTAACGGAGGAGATGGCTTTAGAAAAATTTAAATGGAGGAGCAGGATTCGTGCAGCCGACCCCATATTGTTGGGATAGGGCTTATGATGATGATGAATATGACTACAGATTATATTTTTTAATTGTCTAGTAGGTCACAATTTATTCTTTAACACATATAAGACCTAGTTATGATCACATGATATTGGTAACTGTTAGAGTTTCTCTATGTAATGTGTGGGTGTGTGGGTGTGTGGTTGTGATAGGTGGGTGTAACTAAAGCTTCTTAGTTACACAACTTACACCCACTTAATTGGGATACCTATATATAATAACAAGAGGAGGCCGAACTACCTAGTTCGACTGCAACTCTCATTCTCTCCATCTCTCTCCCTCTCTCAAACCCTAATACTATGAAATCTAACATGGTATCATAGCAAATCTGATTTTTTCTTCCTTTTCTCTTCCTTTTATCTATTTTTCTTCTTTTCCTTTACACTTGTCTCACAGAAAGATCTCTTCTGGTACAAATGAATCATACCGGATTCGTTGTTTGAAGTTTGTTTACACCTAGATGTGCATCTAGGGTGTGTTTATGTTTGTTTCTATTAGTCTCGAGATTGAAGGGACTCCATATGTGTGATTGAAGATCGCCGGTGCAGTTTTTCTCTCTCCAGGAGAGGCTTTTCGGGTTTTGTTTTCTCTACAACGTGAACCAGGTACTATTTTTTACCACTGGCACACCTCATATAGACTTATTTAGGATCTTTTGATCTTCGTTTCGAATTTTTCTGAGTCTCCGAGCTCTGATCGAAAATTTTGTCCGACTGAGACAAAAATGGGTTTTGAAAATTTTCAAAATTTGAAACCCTGAAGGGTCCTCTAGGCTTGCCGCCCCCTGTAGGATCATAATGGGAGTGTGTGTTCCAAATTTCAGATTTTTCTGAGTTTCTATGGTGAAGTTACGTATTTTTGAAGTTTCTAATGGTCGGTTCAAGCTCTTCTACTGGTCCTGGTGATGGCAGATCACCTATTTGGGAAAATATTGGTGCTCAGATTACATCTGTAAAATTAAATGGCACCAACTATCTTCCCTGGTCTCACTTCGTTAAAGTCTTCCTGACAGCCAAGAAAAAATTGAAGTATTTAACAAGGATCCTCCCAAAGAAGAGATGATAAACTGTATGAAGATTGACAGTGTGAAAATTCGTTAGTTATGACCTAGTTGTGGAACAGTATGGAGCTCTCTGTTTCCTCCAATGTTATCTTCTTACAACCAAGGAGATCTAGGACACAGTTCGTGAGATGTATTCCCAGGAGAGCAACGATTCGCGTATCTATGGTTTATTTGAGTTCATGTTCACCACGAAACAGGGCGATAAATCATTCAATGAATATTACAGTTCTCTCTGCAGTACGTGGGAGGAACTTCAGCAGTATCAGCCGTTGACTACAGATCTGGATAAGCGGAAACGTCAACATGAAGAATTTCAGGCAGCCTTGTTTTTGTCCAATTTGAACCCTGAATACAGTGGTCTTAAGGGTCAAATTTTGGCTTGTGAGTCCCTCCCTATAGCGGCCAATGCCTTTTCTCGCCTTCAGCATGCTTCTATGGGACATGTGATTCTTTTTTCCAAAAAACCCTCAGCATTGGTCTCTAGTGGTCCTAAGTTCTCTCGTGGCCGTGGTACTCGTGGTGGTCGTGGCCGTGGTGATATGAAGTGTTCTTAATGTGGTGTTTCGGGTCATATAGATCCGTTTTGTTGGGATAAGTGGGGTAAGCCTGCGTTGGCTAATCAGGTCTCCGACGAGTCCTCTCTTCCATCTTTTACCCTCCTCTGGCTCCCACTGGTGATTCCTCATCTGAGTATTCTACATAGCTCGGCCAGATTCTTCAGCAACTACAGTCTTTAACAGCCAGCTCTTCTACGCCACGTACTGCCACCATGGCTAATACAAGTAACTCTGCGTGTCTGGCAGCCAAGTCTCCTTCTTCCTGGGTTATCGATTCAGGGGTGAGTGCTCATATGTCTGGTATTTTCTCCATTTTCTCTGATTTCCAATCTATTCGGTCTCATATTGTATTGGCTGATGGCTCCACTCGTCGCGTTTTGGGGAAGGAAAATATTCACCCTACTCCATCTGTTTCTTTAGCCTCCACTTTATTTGTGCCTGAGTTTCCCTTTAATTTGCTTTCGGTTAGTCAACTTACAAAATCTTTACAATGCTTTGTGACCTTCTCTCATACTTCTTGTGTTTTTCAGGATCTCAAGACGAAGGTGATTGATTCGGGATATGAAAAAGACAACTTATATTACTTGGCTACTGGTCCTCTTGCTTCTGCGTTAAGTGCCTCCGTGACCCCTCTTCAGTGGCATTTTCGTTTAGGTCATCCGTCTTTGTCTAATTTGCATCGAGTTGTCCCTCACTTGAGTCCTGCGTCTGTTTTAGATTGTGAAGCTTGTCAATTAGGCAAGCATCACCGTAGTTCTTTTCCTAGTCGCATTGATAGTCGTCAATCTAGTCTATTTAATGTAATTCATACGGATATTTGGGGTCCGTCTCGAATAAAAAGTTTTTGATTTTCATTATTTTGTGACTTTTGTGGATGATTACTCTCGTATGACATGGCTATTTTTATTAAAGAATCGCTTGGAATTGCCCCTTGCTTTGTTCACCTTCTATCACGAGATCTCAGTTCAATTTGGCAAGCTGATCAAGATTATCTGATCTAATAATGCTTTGGAATACATGCAATCTTCTATTCATACATTTTGTGCTGACCATGGCATTATCCATCAAACATCGTATGCTCATACCTCCTAACAAAATGGTGTTGCGGAGCGTAAGCATCGACATCTGTTGGATATTGCTCGGACAGTTATGTTTCATCATATGCATGTACCAAAGCCGTATTGGGGTGATGCTGTTCTCACTACATGTCACCTCATTAATCATATGCCATCTTATGTTTTGGCTGGGGCTTCTCCTTTCTCCTTGTTATAACCTGATGTACCCCCGTTTAGTGTTCCTCCTCGAGTTTTTGGATGTGTGTCCTTTGTTCATGTCTTTGGTCCAGGCCACGACAAACTTGATCCCCGGTTTGTTAAGTGTATCTTTCTGGGTTACTCTCGTACTCAGAAAGGGTACAAGTGCTATTGCCCTATGTCTCGTCGATACTATGTCAGTGCCGATGTCACTTTTTTTGAGTCTACTCCATTCTTTTCGGATCTTGGCACGTCATACGACACTGATCTTGTGTCTCTTCGTCAGGGGGAGCTTCTTTCTCCCTCTACTACCGTCCCTCTGCCTATTATTTCAAGAGATGCCACCGTTTCAGCGCCACCAGGTGTTTATGTACGCACTACATCGCGTACGGTTGTTCCGTACAGGTCATGAATGGCGCTCATTCTGCTTCTGACCAATCTCCTGCTTCACCTGAGGTTCCATCTGCGCCATCTGATGTTGATATGCATATTGCCTTGTGGAAAGGTACTCGTGCTTGCACTCATCATCCCATTGCTGATTTTGTATCTCTGCACCGTGTATCTCCTACCTTTCGGAGTTTTGCCTTGTCTTTGTCCGTTGTTTCTGTCCCTAGCACTTATATGTAGGCGCTCATGTCCCCTGGTTGGAAACTTGCTATGGATGAGGAGATGGCTGCCCTTTGCACGAATGATACTTAGGTTCTTGCTCCTCTCCCTCTAGGAAAGAAGGTTGTTGGCTGTCGTTGGGTGTTTACCATCAAATATCTTCTTGATGGTACGGTTGAGCGCCTTAAGGCGCACTTGGTTGCTAAGGGCTATACTCAGACGTTTAGTGTGGATTATTAGGAGACCTTCTCCCTGGTTGCTCGTTTGAACTCTGTTCGAGTTCTTATTTCAGTGGCCGTATGCTGTGATTGGCCACTGTACCAGTTGGACATCAAGAATGCCTTCTTACATGGTGACTTATAGGAGGGGTTGTATATGGAGCAACCGCTTGGACAGATACATTCTGAACAACCCTCATTAGTTTGCCGCCTCAAAAAGGCGATTTATGGACTGAAACAATCACCGCGTGCTTGGTTTGATAAATTCAGTTCGGTTGTGCTGTGTTATGGGTTTATTCGCTCCGTGTTGAATCACTCCGTGTTTGTCAAAACATCATCTTCTGGGGTTATTTGTTTGATCGTATATGTGGATGATATGCTCATCACTGGCAGTGATTCTAGAGGCATCTCTGATCTGAAAATCTATTTGTCACAGCAGTTTCATACCAAGGACTTGGGCCTCCCCCAATATTTTTTGGGCATTGAAGATGCTCGGTCCAAGACAGGCATCTCACTTTCGCAGCGCAACTATGTGTTAGATCTTCTCTCTGAGACTGGTACCCTTGGTTCCAAATCAATTGACACACCTATGGATCCCACGGTTAAGCTTGATGCTGAATAAGATGAGGTTTATGGGGATCCTGGTCGGTATCGTCAGTTGGTTGGGAAGTTTATCTATCTGACGGTTACGCGTCCAGACATCACATTTTCTGTTGGGGTGGTTAGTCAGTTTATGCATGCCCCACGACAGCCCCATTGGGATGCCGTTATCCGTATATTGCGTTATCTGAAATGTTCTCCGAGAAATGGATTGCATAGCCCGTCCAAGTCTGTGACTGTTACTGGATTCTCTGATGCTGATTGGGCTGGTAGTCGCACTGATTGTCGCTCTACCTCAGGCTATTGTACGTTTGTCGGTGGGAATCTTGTTACTTGACGTAGTAAGAAGCAAAGTGTTGTTCCTCATTCCAGTGCCGAAGCAGAGTACAGAGCTATGGCACACACGGCATGTGAGATGGTGTGGGTTCAGTCCTTAAAGAAATGGGGTTTGTGGTTCCTTCTCCTATGCCAATGTTTTGTGACAATCAAGCAGCCAGTTACATTGCCAGCAACCCACTAATACATGAGAGAACCAAGCATATCGAAGTTGATTGCCACTTCATCCGTCACATGGTCTTGAGAAAACGAATCACCACGCCATATATCAGTTCCGCAAATCAATTGGGTGATGTGTTGACGAAGGCCTTACCTCCTTTTCTACTTTGTGTACCAAGCTGGGCATGTTTGATATGTACGCTCCAGCTTGAGGTGAGTGTTAGAGTTTCTCTATGTAACGTGTGGGTGTGTGGCTGTGATAGGTGGGTGTAACTGAAGCTTCTTAGTTACACCCACTTAAGTGGGATACATATATATAATAACAAGAGGAGGCCAAACTACCTAGTTCGACTCCAACTCTCATTCTCTCCATCTCTCTCCCTCTCTCAAACCCTATAATATGAAATCTAACAGTAACGATTACTACTATTTAGGTGTAAAGTCTTGCAGGGGGTAACCAGGCTTCTCAATTCAATATTATGTTGGTATGATGAAGCAAAAAAATTGAAGGATAAGTCAAAGGGCTGGGGAATCAAGGAGGCTCACAACAAAAAGAGGTTAAACACAACAAAGACTTAAATGCATGAGCACCATTAAGTGGAAATGGAGCGAGTGGTTCCAAGCTTGTCCTACTGTAGAAGATAGTTGGAAGGATCAAGCTCAATCTACGACACAAATTTTAATATTTTTCTTTTTTCCTTTTCTTTTTCTTAATAAATCAAAGAAATGCATATATAGATATGAAGAAATAAATACAAGGTTAGAGAAAAATACTCCCTATGTACATGTGTCTACACCGCTACTTGTAAAGTAATCGACCAAGCTATTAACTTCTTTAGTGTATGAGAGAAAATAATCAACCACCTTCTAACTAACTTCCTTATATGGTCTATAACATTAGCTTCAATATATTCATGCATATCAGAAAACTAATTTTTACAATACATATAATGATATGCATCAATAAGTTTACAATATGCTAGAAAAAATATTGATATGGCTCGATACATATTAATATGCTTCGATACATTGATCCAAAACTGTTTTTGATGCATAAATAACAAAAACAAATGATGTTTAAAGTAATTAAACTACCCCAACATATATACTGAAAATAATCACTTTGGTTCATTGATGTGCACCGATATGTAACGACTAGTCGAATACATCAATAATATGATCTATAACATTAGCAAGGTTTCAAATATCAGTATCCGAGTGTGTATCAGAAAACTGATATTATAGTTCATACTTCATATAATACATATCGATACATTGACCATGCGTTGGAGAAATCTGATATGGTTCGATGCATATCAATATGCTTTTACATTAATCCAAACTGCTTTTGATGCATAAATACAAAAACAAATATGATGAGTAGTTAAAGTATCCCTACAACCATATATACTGAAAAGAATCACACTTTCATTCATCGATACGCACCGATAAACTAAGGCTGCTTTTTTTTTTCAAGCGTGTTTCTGGATGTGCGCGCTTCAGAACCAACACAAGTTAAGATACATTACACCACTATGTTTAATGCTTAGATAAGCTAAACAATGCTATTGAAAAAATCTGATATGGTTTGATGCAGTTCGATAGGCTTCGATACATTAATCCAAACTTCTTCTTTTTTTTTGATGAAGTAGATTTGATATTGAAGAGGGATAACCCAAAACAGAGATACAACGGGGTTCTCAAGACGAGAAACCCCCAAACCAAACCAAGAAAAACCAACTAACCCGGGAAGGATACTCTAAGCATCTCTTCCCATCTAAACACAAAAGCATCAAACATACAACCTCGGAACTCCGCCGAAATAGAGGACCACAGATACAAAGAAGCTTTAATTTTCAACATGACCCTCGGGAGGTCTGCCTCCCCTTAAAAAATACGTCGATTCCTCTCTTTCCAAATGGCCCACATAATGGCAAACGGAAGGATTCTCCAAAGGTACCCTTCTCTATCTGAAAACACCCCTAACTCCAGCGAGTCATAAAACGCACCCACTTGCTTCGGCATAACAAAGAAGATTCCAAAGATGGAGAACCAAGCAGTCTAGATGGAGTGAGAAAAAAGGCAATGCAGCATCAAGTGATCCACGTCCTCCCCCTCTGATTTGCACAAGGAACACCTATTGGGGATCATCATCCCCCTCCTCTGCAAGTGGTCAACCGTTTGAATCTTATCCAAGATAGTGGTCCAGAAGAAGAACTTCACCTTCGTTGGAATAGGTGCCCCCCACACCCTAGCTGCAGGGAAAAGAATCCGGCCTAGACTACTGAGATGGAGGTAAAACGAGCTGACGGAAAACATACCATTGCGTTCCCATCTCCAATATCTTTTGTCTGCCTCTGACGAGATGGGAGGGGTGTCCCCTATCCTTATTAGCAGATTGGCCATGCTTTCCACTTCCCAGTCGTTCAGATTCCTTCTGAACCCTAGTGGCCACGATGTCACCCCCTCCCTAACTACAGTGCAATCCTGGATCTTAGTCTTTTGTAGATCAGAGAGGAGGTATAAGGATTGGAAAGAATCTCTGAGAGGTTCATCACCACACCAAGTGTCCTCCCAGAATCGAATCTTATCACCTGTCCCCACTTTAAACTGGATCCCTTTACTAAATTGGTCCACTACCTTCCGGATGCCTTTCTAAAGGCTACACCCATAAGACTGAGTAACAGATGCCCCTTCTCCACCTACCCACTCAACTTCATACTTTTCGGCTATGACTGACCCCCACAAGCTATCTTCTTCTTTGCCAAGGCGCCAAAGCCATTTCCCCAAAAGGGCGTCGTTCATCTCTCTTAGGCACCGAAATCCTAAACCGCCTCCTTGGGCTTACAAATCCTAGCCCAGTCCACCAGGTGGATCTTGTGATCATCTTGCTTATCATTCCACAAAAAGTCTCTCATCTTCTTCTCCAAATCCTTCGCCACACTCGCCGGAATGCATCCAAACTTCTTTTGATGCATAAATACAAAAACAAATATGATGTTTGAAGTAGTTAAAGTATTCCTACAACCAAATATACCAAAAAGAATCACACTTTTGTTCATCAATGCGCACCGATAAACTAAGCTACATTACACATCAAACTCTGTTTAATGCTTAGATAAACTAAAATATATATGGTGTTTATATATACTATATAAAGTGAAGTGAGCTTCCCACACGATTATTTCATAGGTCATCTTTGCGATTTATTTATTTTTTTCTCCCAATTGCACCTACTTTAAGGAAACGACATGCACAATCATATATACATTTACTTACACGAAACATATAAAAGGTAACAGTCATTTAGTTTTATAATTTTAGCTAAGATAGGACATAAAAACTTGTGTTGCTTCCTATATTTTCTCTCTTTTACAAACATAATCAGCATCTTTTTAGAAATGTTTTTGTTCTTTTAAATTTTTCAATAGCTCATAATTTAACTCCACAAGTTAGTTTGCAGTAAAAATTGATCCATTAGAAAGCTCTTGCCAAGATCTTTCCAATGATATTAACTATTTTTCGCTCACTATAAAATTGATATTTATTTTAGTTTTAAAATAACTATAATACCTTAAAAACTTGATTTTATATGTCTAACAATGAGATACAATAAAGTAATATAATTTTTTTGGTTCAATAAATTCTCCATTATTTTAAATGCAACTTTATTACTTGAGCTACACTTGCATCGCATGTGCCTCTTCGCTAGTTGTAATACTGTGGGTATCGTAATTTGACCTCTATGGCACGTGGCAGATTCGGGGCACAACAGTACTTCATTGGATGATCCATAAGAGTACTAACCAGCTGGCGACTCATGACCAGCTGGCGGCCTGTGACCAGCTAGCGGCTCATGGCCAGAGGGCAGCTCGTGACCAGCTGGCGGCTCATGACCAGGTGGCGGCTCGTGACTAGACGGCGGTTCGCGACCAGATTGCGGCCCGTGAACCGACTGCCGGTTCAAGATATCCTAGAAATCCCGGACCATTTGACAATCCATTTTCAGCTGACGGTCTAGACTGGCGACCCGGACCCAGCTGGCAGACCATGATCACCTGACGGTCCTAGATCGTCGGATTGTGCAAATCCACTGGTTGAGCCATACTGGCTAGATATTCGTGGGCCCTAGGACAGAGACATGGTTCTAAGGCAGACAAGAGCAGCCCGGGCCGGCCCTCCCTTTTCGGAACAAAGAGGGACACTCAGCAAACACAGAAATAGACCGCTAACAGGAGGCGGGAAGGAACAACAGTGGGCGGGCCACCTTTGGCCCGGCCAATGAATAGAGACTTAAAAACAGAACAGAGAGAGGGGGTCTATAAGTAGAGGACCCCTCCCCTACAGAAAGGGATTGGATCTTTTTCCAGAACAATTCCCTCACCAGAGGAGGGAGTGAGAGAGAACCAAATCAGATCAGAAGAGAGAAAAGAGAGATCAAGGAATGAGGAGATGAGAAACTACATTTCCCTTTCCTTGAGAGAGAACCTTTGTGTGTGTCTTGCCGTAGTGGAGCCTTTCCTGACTTGATCGTCGGAGTGTCTTTGGCAGGTACACCACCCACCTTGCTTCGGAGGATGTGATCGAGGAGCAGGAGCAGATCTAGAGTTGCAACAGGCGAAAGGATGGAGTCTTGAAGACGGAGGAGGCTTTCTATAGCTGCTCTCTCGTTGGCAACCAACTTCAGCCTTGCATAGGTGATTTTCCTAGAGTCAGACATCTTTTGCTTGAGATTTGTAGAGCTGTTTGGAGTTTGGAGATGTTTTATGTACCAAAAGAAAATATTCTATTAATAGAAAGTAATTGTTGACTTTGAGGGTGGGAGGGTGAGATTACAATTTTTGCCCCCACAAATACTACTATTGCAACTGATTATCTATAAAGAATCTCATGTTTTTTGTTCAAAGATACAATAAGATAGGCACAGATATGCCACGATATTAAGGTAATAAACGCATCAAGAAGTACGAACAGTCTGCTTATCGAAAAAAAAAAAAGAAGGTACGTGAGGTCCTAATATAATACAAATACATAATATTGTGTAATAATAGATCCTCCACGTATCTATAATTTGTTTACACATTTCTGGAATTTTTGGTCGTTTCAATGCATTTTTTATTAATTCAAATATTTTCTTTAAATTAAAATAGGTACTCTTTTATAATCAAATAAAGTAGGTACTAATATTAAAGATTAAGAGGTATTCCTTATTAAGATACTATAGTTCATTAGTATATAAAATTTTAATTATCCTAGTATATTTTAATTAATTAAATTAATTTTCTAAAATAAAACGATTACGAAATATTATCTATAAATTTTTGAAAAGTCTAGAAAATCCATCAAAACAATAAATTTTCAGGACCTCTAAATTTCCAACAAAGTACTCATTAGCACTGAATTTATGAAGTGTAACCTTTTTCCTATAATTATGAAATGTTTTACATAAATAATTTAAAAACATATCATTCTTCAAAAAAACCAATAGAGGTTTATGGACCTGATAGATCAGCCATAGATCTTTGTTATATATTTAATCTAAGCTAAAACAAACATATAAAAACTAGTTTTACTTGAGAATTATAGAATTTTAAAAAAATTCAAGTTCGCCCAGTGAACTTAAAAAAATAAAAATAAAAAAAAACCTCAAATCTCATTTAAAAGCAATTAAAGATTCGTTGAGGTGGTAGGAAATTCATGCATTTGAGATGATTTTGACGAAAAGAGATTCAAAATTGGAAGTACTTAAAATTTTTTGGGAAAACTGAACCCAAAGCTTTCTTCAATCCGATCTGAGTGTAAAACTCAGTCTACACTAAATGGATCATTTTTTTATGGGTCTACAAGAGGGTTGGTATTAGAGGGCAAAACAACAAAGGATAGATCGAATAAAAGCAAAACATAAATCTTTTCTCATGGATAATGAAACGTATCATAAGTAACATACCATGTCAAACATACAGAACATTATTATACAAGGTGATACATAAGGGATAATTGATATCCCTTAATGAATTGGTATGGTAAAAAGCAATGTGTGTCGTATAATATGGTATGATATTTTTAACCTCGAGCATTAGCAAACTTGGTTGACGAACTCGGCCTCGAGGGTTGACTCGTGAGTCACTTGGTCTTGGACCTTTATCAGCCAAGTCAATGTGAAATGTATGAAGAACTCGGTCTCAAGGGTCTCTAGCGAGTTATAAGATATATTTCATGACTCATCCAGGTCCGAGACTGAGTTGACTCGAACAAATTTTAGAATCATGTTAGCAGAAGTCTGAGGATCTTCCTTACTTTCACTCATCCATCTTAAAGCATTCAAGGAATCGTCTTAAATCTCCACTGGACTGGCAAAAAATGTCCTTCAAGATTTGGAGGTCTTCGTAAAGAGCTCTTATCTCCATTAGTTGAAATGATCACCCTCATAGAACTAAAACAAATTGAGAACTTTTCCTTGGTAGTTATGAAAGTTGCCTCCAATTCCGACCAATCCAAGGAACCCATGAATACTACAATTAAAATTTAACTTTATACCCCCTACATCCAGTCTTTTCCATGGGACGTTTTCTTTTTTCCTTCTCTACCACTATAGAGAATATTGCTTCGATTGCTCAATAAATCTGCTTGCTTCAATTATTCAAAAAATCTGCTAGCTTAACCTCCCAGAACTCCTTCAAAATGAGAACCCATTCTTCCAAAAGTTTCCAAATAAAGTTGTAATTTTCTGGAACACCCAGACTTTTTCTAAAATTCTTCAATGGTGCTCATTCCATACTCCCAACAAGCATAGGGGAGAATCTTCCATTAAATTTTTGCTCCAATGCAAGAAAGACAAGAAGACCAAATCATAAAATGTTCCTAGGAAGATTTTTGGTTTAGGCAGCTTTGGTCCAATTTACTTTGGATCATATTAAAAAACTCGCAGAGAGGAAGACAGAAAAGACAAAGAAAAGGAATCAATACACAAATTATCATAGGCGTTTTGTCCATCCTAATTGGCTAATTGTTTGCTTCGTTTGTCGGTCTCTTTGGGCGTCTGAGTCCGCTTTTGTTTAGCACCTTGCCTTTGTCTTGTCTGCTGCTGTATAGTTTTTTGGGGGCCCTCTCAGCCCCGTTTTAATATATCTATTTTACCGATCAAAAAAAAAAAAACAATAAACCTGCTACGCAATGCTAACTTCAATTAACTGTCTGGTCAACATACTTTTGTCAATTAGAAGAACCAATGATCACTATTGAAATTTAACATATGAGTTTTGGATCAATTGATGGTTTTTTGTGAATCATCTGATGCTGTTAGTAAACATGTCAAGATCACTTTTTAGTCAATCTCAACAAAACAACGAACCTGAGTATTGAAAAACAAGTGCTCCTAATGCAAAAGGCACAAAGCAGAAGGAAAAACAAGGTTGAGGAGGAACTTGGATTCTAAGTTGCAATGGAACCAAAGACACAAGATTAGAGCATTTTAACAGAAACATCAAGTAACCCATGCCAACAAGATTAACAATTAGGCAACAATCTGGCTATTGTATGACATTTCATTTGAGAGAAAGCAATGGTCAGTTGCCATGATGTCCTAACACAGGGTGCAATGTTGTACAGGTCCAGGATGCTCTTGATTACCCAGAAATCATGTATTGATCACTAGGGCTCACTTTTCCTCCCTGACCTATCTAGAGGGAAATTATCTATTGAAAAAAAAAATATGAAAATGGCTTATCAGCATTGCTAATTAAGCCAGACATTGTTCTGCCTTTTCCCCAGTGACTAAGAAAATTTTCTACCATCGTCCAGTTCATTATTTAAAAGCCTGTAAGTAGCAGGTTAATTGCCAAGACATTTATAGCTTGAATGCATTCTTTGATTTAGTTTTCCTATTAGAATGAGTTACTTGCTGATCCATCCTCAGCCAAGACAGTACTCCGCATGGCTTGAGTTGAACACAACCAAGGAAAAACTCTCCACCAATAGCCTATTCCAATACAACGGCTACAATTCTATGTTGTGAGGTCGAGCCAATTTTCAAATACACCATGCTGATCAATATGCATACCTTAAAACTCATAGGATTCTCTGAGATAGCTGCTATCATTGACTCCTCACCTTCAAAAACAAGAGCAGGACCTGCCAGACACTTGCCATCAATTTCTATTCTATATTTCTATATAGTAAATGAAACATCAATTGGTAACATTATTAGATGTCAACAGCTTCCTGGATGGAATTTCAAGAGATAACGCAGTTGATATAGAATACATCACCAGAGAAATATAACCCTTCTTTCCCAGTAATTTTCGCCACAGAACCCTCTGGTGCTAGATTTCCATACAATATCTGGATGTGGCCTGTAGCCTTAATGGGATTCTCCAACGGTCTTATTATTTGCTGAAGCAAAAAAAATAGATTACCATTTTAATCTTCAAATTGCTTAAAAAGGTAGAAACTAAAATCCATGGATGAATATTAGAGTTTACCATCTTACCTGACCTTCAGCCAAAGAAGGGAACTGTTTTGCATTTTCTGCCAGCGTCTTCCCAGTGACTGGAAAGTAAAAGCTTCACATTAACACTAAGACTAAGAGGCAGCAAATAACTCATCTCAATTAAATGAACATACCAGTCATACAATCCCCATCTAAAAGTCCTTGCTCCAAAAGGTACCGAATGACAGCAGGTGTTCCGCCAATCTAGAAGCAAAAAAGTTTATTGGCCCGTCAAAAAATAAAATGCTCTCTGAAGTCATGCAATAAGATAAGGGTACATAAAACTAACAAATGATGGGAAATTTCCATACTCCTCAAGCCATCGATGTGAGGTCTTACATAAAAAAAATAAAACAAGTCCTACACAGAAGAACAAAATGATAGCAAGGGACATGTAACAATCATTTGCATTGAGCACACCTTGTGTACATCTTCCATTACATATTTACCACTAGGCTTAAGATCCGCAAGGAAAGGAACCTCATCACTAACATTCTGAAAATCATCAAGAGTCAGCTGCAGACCTACAGACCTGTCAATGACAGAGCCATCAGAATGCCACGAGATGTAGTTATTGATGTTTATGGGAGAATTATACCATACTCTTCTCACCTAGCAATAGCGATCAAATGTAACACAGCATTGGTAGACCCACCAAGGGCCATAACAGTAACCATAGCATTGCGTAAAGATTTCTGAGTGATAATGTCTCGTGGTTTCAAGTCCATTTTGATTAAATCCAAAAGATATTTTCCAGCTAGACGACACTCGTCCAACTTCAATGGGTCCTCCGCTGGTGTTGAAGAGCTTTTACAGATATGAAGAACAAGACAAAAGAATCTGTATGAATATACACAACTACCACTCCAAGACAAAGACTTAAAAGAAGAGAAGAAGAAAAACAAAGAAGCGTAACAGCAATCTTCATGACCGAACAAGCACATAATTTTTACCTGTAGGGAAGTGACATTCCCATTGCCTCAATAGCAGAAGCCATGGTATTTGCTGTATACATGCCACCACAAGCACCTGCTCCAGGGCATGAGTTCCGGACTACATTCATCCTCATGTCATCATCAATGGACCCACTAACATACTCTCCAAAAACCTACATAGAGTATCAATAGAAAAAAGAAGAAGAAGTTGCATGGTCAGGAAATATAGCTTTTGAAAGCAGCAACCATTTCTAGTCTGAGGTTGTGGATATGGAAGTTTTTAAACGAAAATGAAGTATTTGTGCTCCAGATTAACCTATTTTTCTTACTAAGAAACATTTGTTTTTCTATTATGGAAATCGACTAGGTGATATGATTAAATCTTAATGCAGCTGTTGTCTGAAAGCTTTGAAACATACTACTGATGCTGAAAACCTTACAGCAGGTCTATGTTCAATTTTTTACAATTGATAACAAGAAAATGTTATTAGTAAAAAAGATAGAGAGTACAAGAAGAAGAACAAGAACAAAAACAGCTCATAGAAGAAAAAGAGCAAAAAGCTAAAACCAAGATCATAGTGAGAGGTCCACACCAGAATACAAAAGAACCCTGTGAATGCCTGTTTCCTTTGCAAGAGAGTTCATCACATGACCTTGGGTCCTTGGATCACGTGAGAATGAGATGTTCAAGGTCGATGTCAATTCCTGAATCTCCCGAATTATTTTGATGATGTCCGAATGTCTCCACATTCCGTTCTTTTTCCCAAAAGACGAACTATTGCATTACTTGAATCCCCTTCAAGAACAACTTTGTTTGGGGTGAGTTTTTGGATATGGTTAGGCTTTAAAGGAGCCACGATCTCAGTTTTGTTAGTAACCTCCCCTACCTTGTTTTGCATGTTTTTTTCACAGAAAAAAATCACAAGATTGAATATTTGGGAACAAGAAAAAAAATTGGGATTTCAGTTCTCTTGTCCAACCAAAAAAGATTTGTGAATCTCAGACCGAAAATTCCAAATTTTATGTAATACAATAAAACAAATGGTTATGCAGAACATATTGATGAAAAATACCATGCAGATCAGCAGCACAATCCACTCTCGGTTCTACTCACTGCTTGCTCCAATCGGTCATAAGAAAGCCCAAAGTAGAGCAATTTGTTACTTTGTGAACTTCACTACAGTTCTTGTTTTCCATAAGAGAATGAAGCATATGAGATTGACTGCCATTTCGTCAGGAAGGGCCGGTCAAAGAGATTTATACAGTGTTTCCTGAGCTCTCTGGGCCTGCTTGCTGATGTCTTCACCAAAGCATTTGTAGACATCAGGAGACGTATTTTAGTGTGTTCTTTGGGGGAGCTCGTCACTAATATATACTGAATCATTTTCTTTAGGGTTGGGGAGAGCTCAGAATGAGTTGTTTTAAACTTCAGCTTGGAGGGAGTGTTGTTGGAAACGTTATTCCCTTTTCTAAGAACTTATTTGTTTTTTTATTGGCCATTGTTTATGTTCTGAAATTCCAAATCCTGCAAATATTTTATTAAGTGGTACAAATCAAAATGAGGGACAAAATGCTGCTTTGGCAAAATAAAACAGCACAACCGACATTTATGGACAAGCTGATGCGTTTGGAAGATAAATTCCGGTATTTTGACAAATAATATTGTGACACATGTTGGGAGAATTCCCATCAAAACCTGATTATCCCCAAACTGGGTTTTGGAAATTAGCAACTAGTTTTTTTTGATAAGTAGATTAGCAACTATTATCAGTCCCCCTCATGAAACAACAGTTAATATGAAAATGCCAATAAGCCCAAATTCAATGCCCAAACAAGACCTAAATGAGATTAACGATACAGAAAAAATTTTAAACTATTTATAAAAACAGATAGAATTTTTGAAAATTTGTAAAACAAAGTAACTAAACGCCCTTTGAAAGGGCCTCTCCCTGATAAAAATTAAGGCTGACAAACGCCCTTTTAAAGGGTGTTTGTCAGTGGCCCATTGAGGAGTAAAACTTCTGTCAGGCACACTCTTAGTGGACGTTGACCGTATGGATGTTTGGCCCATCACTACGTAGACCTACACACCAAAAATAAACCTGATCAGTGGTTTCTAAGCGTTGGATTAAAGTTATTTTCATGGGTTGATTTGAACCGTAGGAATTTGAGCATTATTTGAGTGCAAAGATCCAAAGGTTGTAAATCACTAATCAGGCTGATTTTTGGTTTGCAGGTCCACCGAGGGACTAGCCAAACATCCACATGGTCAGCGTCCACTAAGAGTGTGCCACGTGGCTCGTAGTGTGACAAAAGTTTTATCAGGGAGAGACGCCCTTTCAAAGGGCGTTTAGTTACTTTTTTTACACATTTTCAAAAATTCTATCTGTTTTTATAAATAGTTTAAAATTAATTTTTGTTTAAAAAATTTTCTGAAAATTCTCTGTTTTTATAAATAGTTTAAAATTATTTTTTGTTTAAAAAAATTTCCGTTAATAATATTGTGAGAAACAAAAGCATCTTGCAAAATCTAAAGGGAACAAGAAAGCACCGACATTTGCTTCCTCATTCCTCTTTCATCCATGATCAGTGGACTTGAGAGGATCCAAGAAACAATTTACAAAATCAAGATAAACAAGGATAAAGGCATTATATTGGTGTCAACAGATCCAAGTACATCCTCAATGAAACTAGGGAGATATGATGACATACACACAAATACCTGAAAAGACTTCAGCGAGTAGGAGTTCACAAAATTGTAAACATGATAGGAATGGAAATGTACCAGACCAGAAAGACAAGTCTGGGAAACAAGTAGTTCACTCTGTAATAGTATTTTGAAATAGAAAATGAGTGTTCATACCTGAAAGGCAGATACTATATCGAAAGTATGGCCTTGAAAATGACCGGGCTGCATAAAAAAATTAAAATCAAATACAATAAATAAATGATAACAGTCAGAAATTCTAAAAAAATAATCACAACAGAGAAAATATAGTATTAGTTCCTTCCAAACTTTCGAATTTGCGCAAGGGAGGATAGTTCGTGAAACCCATGTCTACTGACCAATGTGAAAAAATAGATTAATTTGTACACTACAGCACCTGACTTTGAGCAACAAAAAAAGAGTCAAAAGGGAAAATTTAAAACCCTTTAACATCATCACTCGTTGTACATTACCCCTGAAGAAATGTCATACCCTTTCCCTAGCTTCTAAAGCTATCCATAATACTCCTATGCAACTAACAACCACCTCTTGTGCATTTGGTTGCATTTGCTTAATGGTTGTATTTGCTTCACCTTATATTAATGGTTGCATTTGCTTCACCCTTCCAAATTTGAGCTTCTGGACAACACTTGTTGGGAATAAAAAATATTGAAAGACAAGCTCATGAACATAAAAGAAACATCTGAGAACACAAAATATAATGGTTGCCTTGCGACGTCAAAGATTCGATGTAGGACAGATTCCTACAACCATGTAGGCCAAATAAAAACCAGAAAATTAAAATACAAAAAAAGAATTAGATGGGAAAAAGGGAGATTTGTACAGCAAATAAACCTCAGAAATAGTAAACAGAAAGGACAGCCTCGGATTCGTGGCATATTGTGGACTCTGGAGAAATGTTTGTATAAACTCTGAGAACCTCCGATCATTAACCGGGAGGGGACAATGATTAAACTGTGGGAGAAGTATCTTCCACTTCATTACAAGGAGAGAATCTTTGAAGAATTATTCTTGCTTCAACAAAGGTAACAAACATGAGGTTGGAGAAATATACCAAGAAGTTCAATGAGTTGACCATCGGGAGCTGAACCACTAAAGATGAGCGGCAAACAATTTCCAGATTCAAATAATGTCTGGATGGAAATTAGAGACCTGTTGGCGGTGCACCTATGTGATATCAATGAAGTGTACCAGCTAGCCGGAAGATCAAGGCAGGTGCATTGTTTAAAAAGGCGTTTTGAGGCTACGCCTCCACTAAAACGCCTCATTTCTGAGGCTCGAGCCTTAGAGCCTATAACCTCGAGGCGTACATTAGGCATGAGCCTTGATTTAAATGGTATATACCTATACTGTGACCCCTTCTTTTAAATATTTTTCACTTTTTTCCACTCTTTTTCCAAAAATACCCTCCCCAGTATTCTTTTATGTTAAAAACGACCTAAAAGGTCTTCATTTTGTTATCTAAAACCCTATATTTTGGGAGAAACACTAAATCTCAGCTTTCATCCCTAGTTTTTCCCATTTGAGAGAAATTCTCATAGGCAGCTCAAATCTCATTGGATTTTGCTTTTGTCACGTCCTACGACTTTCTTGTGAGGAACCTCACCAAACTCAAGCAAGAAATCAAAACATTGAAATTTTTTTGAAGTATGTGACTATATTTCGAGTTTTTTTCCTTATTTTTTTATAAATACATGTAAAATATTATTTTCCCCCCTTCTTTGATGGTTTATTTTTGTTATTTTTCTTTATGAAATGATTGAAGATGGTGAGAGGGGTTTCTGGAAAGCAAAGTAGTGGTAGACAGTGGACTTAGCTTATTAACTACTTAAATTTGGTAATTCAGTTATGTTATTTATGTTTTTTAGGATTTGACATCAGCATTCAGCTTGAGTCTTGACATTGTCACTCTTTAAGGTAAAAGCTATCGCCTCAGTTACTTTTATGCTTATTCAAGTTAATTTTTTTTATGTGGTATGCTGTTTCTGATTTTTGTAGAATATATTGTATTTTTTTAGAATTTTTTAAACATTTTTTTTTTGAAAATGAAGCTTAAATGAGGTGTACGCCTCAACACCGCCTAGAGGCTGCCCCTCGCCTTTTTTAGGCAAATCGCCTCAGTTCCCAAACTAGGCTTTTTAAACATTGGGCACGAGAAACCTCGCTTAGAACTTTTAAACCTCAGTCGAGAAATTATCTTCAGTGAGGCTCTCTTAGTGTTCCATGTAACAATGTTTCAGCAAATTGGAGCAACAGCCTAAAATCCACTCCCAATTTAGTAGAAATTACCTAAAGGGCAAAAGGAGAAGGCCATCTCAAGTGATTCAGTGCGCCAAGGCAGCAATCAAATTTCATGTTATAAGTGTAGTGGCATGAGAAATTTATGCAGTTGTTTGTCTAACTAAAAATCTGCATGAAGAAGCCAATGATGACCCCAAGGAAGAAGAACAAGAAGTTGATGCCAAGAAGAGCATGATGTGGAGGGAGGTCTTTCAGGTGTTACTCTTGTAGTGGCGCCGAATGTTGACCACTCCATACAAGGTGTGAACATGGATGAAGATTGGTTGTGGATGAACATCTTCTATACATGTGTTCATTGACAAGGGAGGATCAATGCTATTATTAATGGTGGCAGTAGCATAAATTTGGCTTCACATGATATGGTTGCCAAACTCAAATTAAGAGTCCAAAAACATCCATTCCCATATCGAGTTGTATGGGTAAACAACAGCTCCATCCAATAAATATTTATTGCTCGGTTAACTTTTCACTAGGAAGAGCTATTTCTGAATGCATGTGATGTAATATCATTCTCGTGAAAGTTGACCATATCTTGCTTTGAAGACTCTGGCTATATGAATGTAAACTCTATGTCCATTCCAAAACCTACACTTTCATGCATAATGAAAGAATAATAGTTATAATATAAGGGATGCCGAAGAAGGCTGAATCCAAGGCCTTGTCAAAAAGGTTCTCACCATGTGGCAATTTGTGGGGGAATGGCATTCTTTATGCCTTGATAGGGCGTGAAGTAGAAGGTGGGCAATAGGAGAGGACTTCTGAGCACCCACTGGAAGTTCAGAAGATTCTTTTTGACAAATATTATTCCAAAGGAATGCACAAATTTTATCCGTCTATCATTTTTCAAAAGGAAAATATTTCTCAACTCAAACTGCGTCATTGGTAATAACCTATAAAAAATATTTAGCTCAATAACTGAATGTCCTTTTCCACCATAGTCCTTCCTAAGAAACCTCCAAATTTTGGGAATTCAAGAATGATTAAAGGAAAGAGTCGTAGATTTTGAGGCCCAAACAGTTAAACAACCATTTACCCCAAAAGATTGACCCGCTGGGGAAAGGCGAAACTCTGTATACCAACAGGTCGTCGGGCCAACACAACACGTGCGCGGGAACACACCCTCCGCTAAAACGCCCCCTCAATGGGAATACATTCCGCAGAAGACTTGAATCCGTGACCTCCCTGTAATGCCTTGCTTTTATTTGTATTAATTATTAGTTAATATTTAATTATTTGTATTTAGTATTAATGCCCTATTTATTGTTGGTTTAGAGCCATGTTTGTTAGATGGGCTTCCGGAGCTATTTTATTGACCTTTTAGGCATTTTATTGTTTAATTTGGAGACCAGTGGATACCTATGGGCCTATTTTTAGCCCATTAGCAGACCTAAATTAGAGTTTTTACTCATTCCTTTATAAGCCTAAGTGAAAGTGACGAAAATCACTTTTCACAAATCCTAAACCTAAATTCTATTATCTCTTATCTTCTCTCATTGAAGCCAAGGGCTTGAGAAAACCCTCCAATTGTGGACGAATCTCTACCATTACTCGAATTAGTGAACACAGGCAAATGAACCACCATTAGCTACCTTTTTTGTTTGTTTTTATTATTAAATGTTTATTTTCGTGATTAGAAACCATGCTTAGGATTTATTTACCTTTAATATGATATCTTGATTTCTCTCTTGTGGCATGTTATGGATTGATTGTAATATGCTTCTCTTATGCGATTGGTTGTGCGTTAGATCAATTCAATGTACTCTTCTTCATGGTATATTATATTTATGATGATATCTTGCTATCTTTATAAGATTAGAAACATGTGTTAAGGTTTTGCAACCATTCCAACGTTTTATCCTTGAAAAATATAGTTTTCTCCCGTGTATTGAGCTTCGAGATGATTTGAAATAAATATATTCAATTTCAATATTTTTCTTAATATTTTTCATTGAAAATAGTGTTCGTCTGGGTTCCAACGCTTTTGGAATCGTATTTTTCTGACGTCGGTAGAATTACTGGCGAATTTCTGAAGTTGCTGATTTCCGTAGGAATTTTGGGTCTGCAAGCTCGGGTCGACCGCACAAATAGGGGGTTGACCAGATAGACCAAAATTGAGGTTCTGCCTCTCTGTGCGGTCGACCGCACATTTAAGGGGTCGACCAGTCAGGTAACCCGAACCTGGATAATTTGCTAACCTTGTCTTGACCCTCTGAGGGGTCGACCGACCAATTTGGGGGTCGACTGCCCCTGGTCAACAAGGCCATGTACCGCTTGTAGGTCCATATCAGCTGTGTTCATTATGATTGTTGTGCATACTCGCTTTAATTTGCGTGTAAACATTATATAACCCGTCCCACCATATTTCTTGATGTATTGTGATCTATGATGCTTAGGATGGAGTATGATTATTGGTTAAATTAACCATAAATTATATGAATTAGTATTATGCATGACTATTTGGTTGTTATTGCATTGTTTATCATGGAAGGTATGATATATGAATTAGGTTAAACACACTTATATTCTAGGGTTTATCTGAGTTGTTGGTTGTGTACGAGTACCTCGGATAAGTCCTTGGGTGGTTGTGTTCGACCCTAAACTTTAAGCAAACAGGGAACAAGGAGAAGCCCTTGGGTGTAAGGTCATGAATCGTCATTGATCAAGTGACTATCCGTTCGTTGGATTTATTGGCCAGACCATCCGAAACGTCGGATTAATTAACAATAATACATTAGTAGTGCATCATGAATTAAGATGAATATATTTCCTCATATTGTATGCATGACTAGTTGACTACAGAATGAGACGAATGTATAAACACTTACAGGTTATGACTATAGAATGTTCATAGACATTGCTACAACTGTGATTGATCCTATTGACTATTGATTGACGTTGTGCACACACAAGAAAATATCACGTACACGTAATTAATGAGTGTCTAGCTTACGAGTCTAATGGACTCACCCTTCTATACGATATCTTTTTGCAGGACATAATCGATAGATCTGGTGAGGACCTAAATCGGCCTAGTAGCAATAGCTAGGAGTTGGGGTTTGGAAGTTTCGTTATTATGCAGTGGCCTCATGGGAGGTTCACGAGTTGTTTTTATTGGATTGTTTTGGGTTATTGTTTATAACCAATTTTATTATTTTAACTTTCGTTTAGTTGGACCCATTATATTTATATTTCAGATAACATTTAGTTGAGTTGACTTTTAAATTGATCTGACATTTATGAGATTATTCTTAATTCTCGCGATGAATTGGGATTAGTTCCCAAATTGCGCATCGGGAATCGTGCACAGATAGAGATATTCTGGTGTACGAGTTGCGGGGCGTGACACTCCCAGGCCTTAAGGATCTGATGCCATGTTAAACAACCATTTACTCCAAGAGATCGACCTGTTGGGGAAAGGCGAAACAACTATGTATACCAATAGGTCGTCGGGACAACACAACACGTGCGCGGGAACGCACCCTCCGCGAACACAAACATGCCAATAAGGATAACAAGCTGCAAGTATGAGTTCTAATCTACACAAACACCTTCCAATACTTACAAAAAAGAAAAGAAAAAAAACTTCTAGTAACCAAAAGAACTGGTATATAACCTTGATAGTTCCACCATAAACCATGATACTTGGTCGATTAAGCCGGCCCATTGCCATAATTGTACCTGGCATCTGTGAACATAAGTAACATCAAATTAAAAATAAATAAGTCAACCTCAACAGCTACTGCAATGTAGAAGCAGACTGTAGCGTACTAATAAAAATGAAAAAACAAAAAGAAGGGCACTATGTATGAAAATATGATGGTGATTAAAAAAAAATTTATGCTTCACTCACCATAGTTTGAAAATGAATTACAATGCAAATGCAAATTACTGATAATAAAACAATTTATTTATTAGCAAAGCTCAAATAACCAAGGATTAATGCACCTGCTGCACAAAGGATAACCATAGTTTTCCAAAATTATGAAACAGGAAAAATAGTATTGTAATGACAGAATGTAGATCCATTCCTTGACATTGATTTATGTACAATAAACAAATGAAGGGTGAAGAAACCCTAAAGACCAATTGCTAAAAAAAGAAAAAAGAAACCCTAAGGAGTTTTTTAGAACAAATCGCCAAGTGAAACCCTGGTAAAATGTCCCAAACTATGTCTCCAGGTTACCTTGTGTTCCCATCTGTCCTACACCAATAACGTGGGAATTGGTGAATTGATTAAAGAGTGCACCTGTATAAAAGCTCCCAGAACACCCAAACTAAAGAGATTTCCAGTGAACAAGTACCCAATCGAGTAATATAGGAACTGGGAGTGACACCAGTGCATCCCATGCCAGGATAATTTATATCTTTACGTCTAGAAAAGGTCCAGACTCCACTTTCTCCCTCTTTGAGCAACTTTAGCACCACCAAACCCAATGGCAACTCCAACATCACCCCTTCTCGGAACTTGTAACCTCCCACGAATATGGTATAAGCAATAGAAATGCACCAAATGCATGTTCACATCACTTCAAATGAACACTTTCAGTGCAATGATCAAGTACAGAGATTTCATAAAACTCGTTTGAGCATTCAAATGAACGTACTTATGACTAGTATAATTCCCATTCGCCATTCTAAATTACTGAGCAAAGTATTGTATCACTTCAAATGAACACTTTCAGCACAATGGTTTCTTCCGTTTATTTTTTATAAGTACTGTCAGCACAATGATCAAGTACAGAGATTTCATAAAACTCATTTGAGAATTCAAATGAAGGCAAGTAAGAGTATAATAATTCCATTTGCCATTCTCCGCTCTCAAATTAACATATCCCGCAATTGACGAAAAGAAACTATAATTCAAAAAAAAATTGTTCACCACCAACGCAAAAAAGAAGAATTTCAACCAAAAGAAACTATAATTCAAGAAATTTAGTCCACCAACGACACATAAAACAAGAATTTCATTGATAACAAGGTAGGAACTTACATTTTTGTCACAGCCTGGGATAGAGATGTTGCCGTCATACCATTGCGCAGCCATGACAGTCTCGATACTGTCCGCAATCAAGTCTCGAGACTGCAAACTATAGCGCATTCCTTTAGTACCCATGGAAATGGCGTCGCTGACACCGATTGTGTTGAACCTGAAACCGACCATCCCGGCCTCCCTGACGCCTTCCTTGACGGCCCCGGCAAGGCCTAATAGGTGCATGTTGCATGTATTTCCCTCATACCAAACCGACGATATGCCGATCTGAGGTTTGTTCATGTCGTCATCGGAGAGGCCGACACCGTAGAGGATGGCCTGAGAGCCACCCTGGGACTTGGGTTCGGTGATTCGGGAGCTGTACTTGTTGAGCTTTTGGAGATTGGGATGGGATTCTGTGGTGACAGAGGGAGCTGGAGCAGACTTGGTTGAATCTGAAATTGAAGAAGCGCGGAGATAATAACGGCGGCGGTGGAAGGAGTTAGTTTGACTGGGGAAGATTGAGGGTTTGAAGGAAGTGATGGCGGCGGAGGTGGTAGTGATGGAGGAGTTAAGCGTCGGTGACAAGAGAACAGCCTGCATTGTGGTGGTGGTGGTGTGGCGGCGGCTGTGGTGTGGTGAGGTTTTGGGAGGGTTTGCGCTTTTTTGTTAAGTAGAAAAAGCCTCCACAGGGATTGGTAGTAAGCACGGGTACCTAGTTTTATAGAAAAAGGCTCAGGCTCCAATTAGCCCCCTAAAATGACAGGTTCCGGTTACAGGACGCAATATGAGCCACGTGGCACACTCTTAGAGAACTCGGACCGTATGGATGTTTGGCCAATCCTTAAGTAGACTTACAAACCAAAAATCAGCCTGATTAATGATTTATAGGCATTGGATTGGACTTATTTTCATGGATTTATCTCAATTGTGAGAATTTGAACAGTATTTGAGGTACAAAGATCCAACCCCTAAAAATCACTAATCAGGCTGATTTTGGTTTTGTATGTCCACCTAGGGATTGGTCAAACATCCATACGGTCAGGGTCCTCTAAGAGTGTGTCACGTGGCTTATATTATGTCTTGTAACCGAAGCATGTCACTTTAGGGCGGTAACTTAGCCTGTAAATGGATACCATTGGAAAGATATGGGTGAGAGTTTTTTAAGGGTACTATTTTACTAGTAATCAACACCCGTGCTAAAGCACAGGCATAAATAACAATGCCTTATTTTGTTAAGCAGGGAAATACAAAAATAAAAAATAATATAAATTAAATCAATATAAGAAATTCTTGTGAGAATAGTTATATTCGTTAGCCTTTTGTGATGTAGACATCTAGAGTGAATCATGTTTAATTCCAAATGTAAAATCACTTAAGACTTTTTTGTTAATCAATCCCCTCTGTGAGTTATTTTAGGATTTGCAGTAGAATTATTTGTGATGTATGAAGTACATTTGCCGAGTAGAGGTCTATGCTGGCAATGATAGAAACTAATGTTTGAGAACCATATCGGACTGGCCAGTTCAATTGATATGAGTGAACATTAACCCAAAATTTTATTAAAAAATTAACCACTCTCAATCATTAACCCCATTTGTAGTAGCTAGTTAAACTAAAATCAACATTTAACGTTTAAACCATTCAATTTGGTCACCAATCTACTTTTATTTAAATGAATTTATTATGATTGAAATATATACCTTAATAAAATATGAAGTTGTGTGAAAAAAAAAGTTATACATGTTATATATTCAATAATCGTGATCTGATCATATGGCTCATCGCTCTTACTTTAGATCATGATAATTGCGATTTGTAAGACTCGCCACCTATGCCACTTATATCACGATATTGTGTTTCTAGATGACCATTAATGGTCTATAATAGGATAGGATTAAAGTATGGTTATATAATTGATATATGTAAAATTACAACTCTATATAATTTTGTATATGATGGTCTATAACATTAACTCATAAATGATTGGTCCATCCGTTGATAGACCAACACACCACAAATCAACTTAATTGGTGATCTCGAGCTAGCTGTAGGATTCGAGCATTTTCATTTGGTGACATCTTTATATTGGATTTCTTCTTTTTGAGTTCTAGATTCAATGGATAGAGATCACAAATCAAGTTGATTTTTATGCTGGAACCCAAAGAACGCCAACCAAAATTCTTATCGTAGGGACATGTAGTGGTGGCTAGCATGTCATTTCTCTTACCAAGCATGCATCGACGGCTTCCTCATTTAACGATTGCTCGCTCTCCGAATAAATCGAGCAACTCCATACAAACTCGACCTTCGACTAAATCAATGGCTCCGATCATCATCTTCATTTCCATTTGAAGATGGAGTGATCTTCGTTCCTCCAAATAACTGTAGTACATTCCCCTCTTCTAAAATAGATCTAGAATACTGTGTATACAAGTCGCCAAAGATTTGCATCATCACATTCCCTATTCTTACAAACACTATTTCCAAACGGGTGAGAATTGAGATGTGTGCGAGCGAAGTGTTGAAAAAAAATGCCTAGAAGCATTTCAAAACAAATTAAAAAAAATACGTAAACTCATGACGGGCATGCCTCAAGCACCATTTTCATGCCTTTGGTCTGACCTCACTTCTCCTTGGAAAAAAAATATGAATAAAGAAGAGGAAAAAGAAGAAGAAAAGTATGCATACCTGCTGCTAGCTGCTTTTTGTAGTGGAAGATCTCTCACACACTTTTTCATCAGGATTTCGAATGGTTACCATAATATTTGCCTTTTTGCAGTCGCGCTGAGCCCCTGACAGGGGATCATTGCAGAAATTGGTTATTTATGGTTTCAACAAATCAAATGTTTAAGTCTCAAGAGCTTGAATAAACCTGAAAAAATATAGCCATATCAGAATATATTTTTTCCCTAAAAAATTATTCATAATCAATATATTCAATTGAAAAAAAAAATCTATATATATTTTTTAATGAAAAAGAGAAAGAAAAGATTGATGGGAAACCATTTGAGTTGTCTAAAAAATGGAACTCATCAACGGAAAGAAAGAGGGAGAGATTTAAATATTTTAAGATAGAGGGAGAGGAAAAGGCGCGAGGATTTTCATATGGAGGTTACATTTCCATATGAAAATCTTAATTATATTTCTTAATGATGCGGTTATAGAAAGCAACCAAAACTAAATTCGAAAAATCAAAATACCTTTGCGTATGGAAACCTTTAGATTTTGTAATGCATCGATTTTGGAAACAAACCACATTGGTTTTCTTAATGCATCGGTTACGAAGAGAGAACAGTCGTAATTAATGCACAGGTTTTGGAAACAAACCAAAATATATTTCTTAATGCATCGGTTATGGAAACAAATCACATTGATTTTCTTAATGCATTGTTTAGGAAGAGAGAACGGTCATAATTAATGCATTGATTTTGGAAACAAATCAAAATAGATTTCTTAATGCATCGGTTAGAAATTTAGGAATTAATGAATGAAATAAGGAGATGGGAAGTCGTAGGATTGGAAAGAGAGAAGACGTTTCAGAATTAATTGGAGATGGGAGAGAATTAATAAAGAAATTAAAGAGAGGGAGATGACGGGATTGGAAAGAGAGATGTTTTGTGTAGGGGTATTTTTGGGATAAACTAAAAAGCTGAAGAAAGCGCCACCTCAGCAGGGTCGAGCTTTAGTATAGATAATAGATTGCAATGGTCGGGCTCCGTTTATAGATCTAAAATGACAGATAAAATATAAGCCATGTGGCACACTGTTATAGGACTCTGACCGTATGGATGTTTGTCCTATCCCATGGTGGACCTACAAACCAAAAATCAGCCTGATTAGTGATTTATAGGCTTTGGATTAGACTTATTTTAATGGGATGATCTCAACTGTGGGAATTTGAGCAGTATTTGAGGTACAAAGATGCAATACTTATAAATCACTAATCAGACTGCTTTTTGGTTTGTAGGTCCACCATGGGATAAGACAAACATCTGTACGGTCAGAGTCCTCTAACAGTGTGCCACCTGGCTTATATTGTGCCCCTCTCATTTTACCTATCATTTTAGATCTGTCAATGGAGCCCGACCCTTATTGCAAACTAACAAAAGGATTGAAAGTTATGAGATTTTGAAAAAAATTTGAAGAAATTTTTTTTCTTCTAAAATGTGGTAATACAATTTTCTAAAAGAGAAAATTTAGGAAGTATTTCAAGTTTTATCTTCTCTTGTGGATAATTTCCAAGAGAAAATAATGCTAAGGATTTCTTTGCAATAATTAAATTTGATTATTTCTATAATTTCTAAAAATTAAAAAAACATTAAATAATATTAAATGGTAACATTAATTTCTAAAATCTTACTTATCAAAAAAAAATATTTTTTAAAGATAATGACATGGATAATATTTTTTAAAATGATAATGGCATTGACAAGGTGTAAGTTTAAACTTTTTCTTTTATCCATACTAAGGGCCCGTTTGCAACACCGAAATAAGTTGTTTTTTTTGCTTCCAAAAGTAAAAAAGTTGAAAAGTTTGTTTTGGGTATCCATTTTAGAATTGCTTCTCAAAAGTCAAAAACTTACTTTTTGTGGAAGTAATTTTTTTTTGCTTCTTTTGCTTCTTGCTTCCGATGGAAGCGATGGAAGCAAAAGTCAAGAAAATTTGTGGAAACAACGCTTCTAATTTTAAGTGAATCTTTCCAAATGCTAAATTTACCCTGGGCTCAAATAAAAAGGAAAAAAAATTACATCACGTACACTCCATCTTTGAGGATTAGGGGTTCTCTCATTCTCTTTCTATAAAGAGTATTTTCATATTCAATTTGGCAAAGATTCTGTTTGACATAAAAACATTCTTGTAACCGTTCCTACGAGCATTAGTGTAGCGTGAAGATGTCATGGTAGGCTTACTTCGCTAACTACATGAAGACTAAAAGACAGAGACAGCAAGAATCAGACTGTTGACGACAGGAGTCATCTGAGTAACTGCCGATTTGTTAGTTAACAATCGTGTACGCTCGATTAGGAAGGTAAGTGACTTAGTGGCCATAAGAGTTGATTAAAATGAACAAAATATAATGGTCAGACTTAGTCATTAGACAGACCCGAGTCAAAGTCAATTTTATTGACTAGTGGAAAAGTCCAATCGATTGGACATAGCCCAATCTATTGGAGCCACTGTGTAATCGATTGGACACTACGAGGCAGAAACACAATTGAGCCCAATCTATTGGAAACACTGTGTAATCGATTGGAGACTACAGAACATAAATCTTTCTGAGTCAAATCGATTGGAAACTCTGATTAATCGATTGGAGTCTTCGGGATAGAAAGTTATAAATGTCAAATTGATTGGAGACTCTGATTAATCGATTGGAGCCTTCGAGATAAAAAGTTATAAATGTCAAATCGATTGGAGAACCCTGTGCAATCGATTGGTGCCTTCGGAACATAAAACTTATTGAGCCCAATCGATTAGACCAAGTGTATAATCGATTGGACTTTGAACAAAATCGATTTTATCAGATCCGAAATTCATGGTTCCATTATCCCACGTTCCACACGACTGAGGGTCTTGGTATTCTATAAATATACCCCTTCTATGCCTTCTCTAAACACACACAGAGACACAGAGTGACTCAATCTTCAAGAGAGATAAGCAAATGCTATATTTAGTAGAGTGTCAATTTCAAAGAGCAAGAAGTTTATTTTCATTCACATCTTGTGAGCTTGTTTTCTTCTCGATCAAAGCCAAGAGCTTGATCGTTACTCAGCCTAGGTTTTTCAATTCTATACTTAACCTAGTAAGCCTGAGAGTACCAGTGTGACTCAAACACCCTTTGAGCAACTTGGGGTTCAAGATGTAGTGATTCATTCACCTTCTGCAAAGGCGGGAGTGTTGAGAATTAAGATCGGAGGAGCCGGTTGAAAATAGGTTTGGGGTGTACTAAACTGAACAAGCAGATAAGGCTTCTTAGCTGGAAGGGCGCACGTGGATTCATGACGTTGACTCAGAGGACATGGACGCATCGATAGTGGGCCTTGGCTAAGGTTGGATGCTGTTTTTTCAACGGTGCTGCGTAGGTAACCTTTGTTTCGTTTAACTTTTCAGTTAGTGATACTTTTCGTCTAGACGTGGTCCCGTGGTTTTTCCTTGGCTAAGGTCTCCACGTAAAAATATCTTGTCTTGTGTGATTGTTTGATTGTGTTCCATATTATATCCTGATTAGATTCAACAACACAAAGATAATATACCACGGAGGTATATTTGATTTGAGTTGGTCGTGATAATTCTTTTTCAAACAACCAAGGCATGAGATTTTATCCCCATACCATAGACCAGTAAAACTGCATATGTAATTAATATTTAAATACCTAATCAACCCCCCTTCTATGTATATTGAATTAAAGAGAACGGACCGGTGGATTTTCAATTGGTATCAGAGCGGGTATTTCTAATTAAGGTTTAATCACCTGAATTTAGATTCATGAGAAACCAGTAAATTTTCATTAATTTGACAAAATGCAAAGAGAAGGTGAAAATACATCCAGAACTCCATTGTCCGAAGACTATTTGAATATAGCTTATGAAAAACTATATTTATACAGTCTGAGATTGACTAAAGAAAATAAAGATCTATTTTTACAAATGGAGAAATTGGATTGTAAAAATGTGTCATTAGAACTAGCAAATATTGAACTCACTGATGAAAGGAGATAGTGGGAAGAAGAAAAGAAATTGTTTCTAATGAAAAATAATGTTTTGGAAAAAGAATTTCAAAAGTCCTTGAACAATCATTTGACAAACAAGAATGATATTGCTAGATTCAAGAATTTTAATTCTCATCTTTGTTCTCATAAGAATAATGTGAAACCCACATATCCTACAGGAAAATGTATGACAACAAAGTTCAAACAAACTGAATTGGTAAGTCATCATAGTTCTAGGCTAAGTGGGTTATACATGAAATCTAATGAACTAAAGAGAGAAATTTCTAAAATTTCTGAATTAAGAAAAACTCTATTTGATAGTCATGTTGCTAAGAATTAATGGTCTAGAAACGACAAAAGAATAAACAATTCATTTATTCCCAAACAAATGGCAAAACCTTCAAACTTTAAGACCATTTGGGTGAGACAAGATGATAAAAAATGTCTTATGATTAATTCTGTTTTCAAAGCTTTGGAAAATAATAAATGGTATCTGGACAGTGGTTGTTCTAGACACATGGCTGGAGACAAGTCAATGTTTTGTCATATTGAAGATCATAAAGATGATAGTGGTACTTTTGGAGATGAAAGTATGGCCAAAGTCATTGGTCGGGGAAGTATTCAAGCTTCAGGTATTCCCAAGCTTGATAATGTTCTCTATGTTGAGGGACTTAAAGCCAATCTTTTTAGCATAAGTCAAATTTGTGATAATAATCATACAGTTAAATTTACTAGCCAATGATGTGATGTTATTGATGAATCCGGTAAATGTGTTATGAGAGGTTGAAGAACCTCTGAAAACTATTATATCATTGGTAGAAATCCCAAGATCATCTGTAATTCTGCCAAATTAAATGATTTTGACTTATGACACAAAAGACTAGGTCACATGAACTAAAAGGACCTAGTTAAAATCACTAATAAAAAATTAGTGAGAGGTGTGCCCTAATTAGGAAAACCTGCAGGCACTATTTGTGGAGCTTGTCAAATCAGTAAACAAATAAAAAGCTCTCATAAAAAGAGAAATTATTGTGCTACCTCCAAAGTACTTGATCTGATTCACATGGATCTTATGGGTCCAATGAGGACTGAAAGTTTGGGAGGTAAAAGATACATTCTGGTCATGGTAGATGATTACTCTAGATTGACTTGGATTACTTTTTTAAGAGAGAAATCAGATACTTTTGAAGAATGTAAAAAGATATGCCAAAAAATACATAATGAAAAAGGCTACAGTATAGTCAAGATTCGTACTGATCATTGAGGAGAATTTGAAGATTATCGTCTCACTGAGTACTGTGATGCCATTGGCATTAAGCATGGATTTTCTGCACCCATTACACCACAGCAAAATGAAGTGGTGGAAAGAAAGAATAGGGTGATTCAGGAAATGACCCGGGTAATGCTTTATAGCAAAAACTTACCTCAAAATTTATGGGCAGAAGCAGTGAACACTGCTAGCTATACTCTTAATAGAGTTTATTTGAGACTAGAAACTTTGAATACTCCTTATGAAATCTGGTTGAGTAAAAAACCTAATGTCAAATATTTCAAGGTTTTTGGGAGTAAATGCTACATTCTTAGAGATAGAGAATCTTTGGGAAAATTTAACAAAAGAGAAGATTAATGAATTTTTCTGGGATATTCCACCAATAGTAGAGCTTATCGGGTTCTCAATCAAAGAACTAAAACGATAATGGAGTCTATTAATGTGGTTATTGATGATTTGAATACTGAAGAAAATTTCTCTCAAGATGACAACTGCAATGATATCTGTCAAAGTATTGATGACATTCATGTTACTTCATCTTCTAGTGATTCTCCTGCTGATAAATCTCCACCCTTGTGGGTTAAGAAAAATCACCTTAGTGTTGACATCATTGGTGAGGCAGGGAGTAGAATTCAAACTAGAAGACATATTGAAAATGTTGTTAATTTTGTGTGTTATACTTCTCAGATTGAACCAAAAAATATTTCTGAAACTCTTACTGATGAAAATTGGATTAGTGCCATGCTGGAGGAACTAAGTCAATTTACTAGAAATGATATTTGATATTTAGTGCCCAGACCTAAAGATACAAATGTTATAGGCACAAAATGAATTTTTAAAAATAAATCAGATGAAAACGGAACTGTTGTCGGAAACAAAGCCAGACTTGTAGCTCAAGGCTATACTCAAATTGAAGGCATTGATTTTGATGAAACTTTTGCTCTTGTTGCTAGATTGGAATCCATTCGTATACTGCTTGCTGTTGCATGTCATCTTAAATTTAAACTTTTTCAGATGGATGTCAAGAGTGCCTTCTTAAATAGTGTTCTTCAAGAAGAAGTTTATGTGGAACAACCCAAAGAGTTTGAAGATCCAAAATTTTCTGATCAAGTTTATCATCACAAAAAGGCATTGTATGGTTTAAAACAAGCCCCCAAGGCTTGGTATGGGAGATTGACCACTTTTTGGCTTCATCAAGATTTCATCAGAGTAGAAGTGGACAAGACCTTATTTGTTAAAACCATCAGAGAATTTATTTGATTGCTCAAATCTATGTTGACGATATAGTTTTTAGGTCCACATCTGTTGATCATGCTCATATGTTTTCAAAACAAATGAAAAAAGAATTTGAAATGAGCATGGTTGGTGAGCTGAGTTATTTTTTGGGTCTTCAAGTAAAACAGTTGGATGATAGAATTTTTATTTCTCAATCCAAATATAGCAAAGACCTAGTTAAGAAATTTGGTATGGAATCAGCTAAACACCATCGTACTCCTATGAGTACTACTATAAAGCTGAGCAAAGACATTGAATGAAAGAATGTTGACCAAACCTTATACAGAAGTATGATAGAAAGTTTACTCTATCTCACTACTAGCCGTCCTGATATTTCTTTTAGTGTGGGTGCATGTGCTAGATTTCGAGCTAATCCTTAAGAATTTTATATTCTTGCAGTCAAACGTATCATCAGATATGTTAGTGGAATTGTGGGATATGGTCTCTAGTATTCTTTTGATACTACTGCAGAACTTATAGGATATTCTGATGCTGACTGGGCTGAAAATGTTGATGATAGAAAAAGCACCAGTGGTGGGTGTTTTTATGTTGGGAACATCCTAGTTAGTTGGCAAAGTAAGAAACAGAACTGTATTTCTTTATCTACTGCTGAAGCCGAGTATATTACAGCTGAGAGCTGTTGTACTCAACTACTATGGATGAAGCAGATGTTGACTTACTATGGGATCAATCAAGGATTGATGACTATATATTGTGATAATACTAGTGCGATAAATATATTCAAAAATCCTGTTCAACACTCTAGAACTAAACATATTGACATTCGTCATCATTTTATAAGAGATCTTGTTGAAAAAAAATTATCACTTTGGAGCACGTTGCAACTGAAAATCAATTAGCGGATATTTTTACAAAACCTCTTGATGTCGTTAGATTTGAATTTCTTCATAAATCTATCGGTATTAGCTTGATTGATTGATTTTGTAGTTTGTATTTTTCTTTGCTTTCATAATAATCTATTTGATTATAACTAATTTAGAATAATCTAATTACAAACTTATTTTTGAGTTCGTCAAAATTATATCATGGTGAGATATATATATATATTTTTTCTGTGTTTGTAATGATTATTCATTTATACCTTGTCTATGTCAGTGATTAAAATTATCTCTTGCAATTTCACACACTACACACTGATTGATTTTTCTTCATGGATAGATATGATTTCAGTATTATTGCTAGATCTTATTTCAGGAATGAGGAATAAATCTCTACTAGATATGACTTCAAATTAGTAGTGTTCCTGCCTTCAGTTGATTTCGAAACTGCACTATAGTCGACTGTTGGCTTCCCAATGAGAGTTATTATATTAAGGAAACAGCTACCTCCATTTAAGGTAGAGTGTATGCCGTCTGTATGGCCTTGTTCAAAATTGAAATCTGATTCTCATTTGCTGTAGAAAAGGGCTACCTACATGGAGAGTGAAAGCTACCTATTTTCAAAGTGAATAAAAAGGGCGTAAAAAATAGTCAATTTGCTAGAAAAATTCTTATCCATCAGCAAATAACTATATACATGAGTGTATGTGAGAATCCTTAATAGCTCTAATGAGGATTTCATATCTAGATACAGGATACCTTCGGAATTTCTAGAATTTGATATCTGAAATATTATTGACATTAATTATCCTATCTTGTGTCGATTCTGATTTTAGTATTGTACATTATACTGGTTCTTAAGAGCAATAATTTTATTACTTTCTTGGACTAAGTATTTTTTATTAAACTGACGAATAAGAATCTCTATATACATATCTTGATCTAGTTGAAATTTTAACTTTCACAAGTTCTATATTTCATGGTAATCTTTGTCAGTAATTAATCAAACATGTTTCAATAAAATTTTTTTTTGCTTTCTAAAAATTTTATCCCAACCAATTCATATTCCAGTCACAAGTCTCCAAAGCTCAGTTTATGCTTCAAGATCTACTATAATTTGTTTGACTAATATAAATTGATTGGTTATTGATGTATATATATTGCACTTGTTTATCATGGTAATCCTCATTGCATGCTTATTATTTTGTACCTTTGTCAATTTGTGACAAAAAGGGGGAGAGAAAATCATAGCGGTAAAAATAAGTGGATGCATGAAATAGGGGGAGAGAAATTTAAGGGGAGAAAAATATTTGATTATTTTTTCAATTTCTCTATTTGTGATGTGCATAATATTACTCACTGCATTTTATATGAATTATTAATTGCCGATGATATTAAATGGTATGTATTGTTAGTAGAATGTGCAAGGAACAGATCAAAAGCCATTACACTATATCTGTTCGATTATCTCCAAGAGAGTGTGAGATAGTGAGTGAATCATGTAAGAGGGTGAGATTGTATTTTCTATTTTTTACCTTCTTTATGATTAAATATTTTTTGTCACGGAATTGCCAAAGGAGGAGATTGTAAGGAATATTTTCATATTCAATTTGGCAAAGATTCCGTTTGACATAAAAATATTCTTATAACCGTTCCTACGAGCACTAGTGTAGCGTGAAGATGTCGTGGTACACTTACTTCGCCAACTACGTGAAGACTAAAAGACAAAGACAGCAAGAATCAGACAGTTGACGACAGGAGTCATCTGAGCAACTGCCGATTTGTTAGTTAATAATCGTGTACGTTCGATTAGGAAGGTAAGTGACTTAGTGGCCATAGGAGTTTATTAAAATGAACAAAATATAATAGTCAGACTTAGTCATTGGACATATCTGAGTCAAAGTTAATTTTATTGACTAGTGGGAAAGTCCAATCGATTGGACATGTGTCCCCAATCGATTGAACATAGCCCAATCGATTGGACACTACGAGGCAGAAACATAATTGAGCCCAATCGATTGGAAACACTGTGTAATCGATTGGAGACTACGGGGCAGAAATCTTTCTGAGTCAAATCAATTGGAGACTCTGATTAATCGATTGGAGTCTTCGGGACAGAAAGTTATAAATGTCAAATCGATTGGAGACTCTGATTAATCGATTGGAGCCTTCGAGATAAAAAGTTATAAATGTCAAATCGATTGGAGAACCCTGTGCAATCGATTGGTGCCTTCGGAACATAAAACTTATTAAGCCCAATCGATTGGACCAAGTGTACAATCGATTGAACTTTGAACAGAATCTGTTTTATCAGATCCGAAATTCATGGTTCCATTATCCCACGTTCCACACGACTGAGGGTCTTGGTATTCTATAAATATACCCCTTCTATGCCTTCTCTAAACACACACAGAGACACAGAGTGACTCAATCTTTAAGAGAGAGAAACAAAGGCTATATTTAGTAGAGTGTCCATTTTAAAGAGCAAGAAGCTTATTTTCATTCACATATTGTGAGCTTGTTCTTTGAAAGTAGGGTTTTTCTGCGTCGTTGGTTATGGAAACCCTAATCTCAACACATTTGTAATTTGATCCGAGACTCAAAATTCCTACAAGATGACAGACTTTGTATAAGGATTCGTGTCGGATGTCGATCTGCACTCGGGGTTAGTTCGAGTGACTCAAGGACATAAAATGACGAAGTTTTGCCATAAATTGGTGGAGAGGTGAGAAGGGTGGATCGAGGTGATTTTAAACCATACTTGATGATTTTTAGAGAGAAAACTATGAAAACTCTTACATTAAAAAAAGACAAAACATACAACTATTTCTCAATAATATTATTATTTTTTTATTCATGAATCAAGACATACATTCTGCAATTAAACTCACAAAATGAAGAAATAAAAACTTAGAGAAGTTTCAAGAAACTAAATAAAATTAGAGAGAGAAATTACTTCTAGAGAGATGAAGGAGGAGAGAGAATTAGAACATAGATAAAAAAAAGTAGAGATAGAAACAGAGTTTCTAGAGAGAGAAAGTAAGGAGAGAAAAAGAAACTAGAGAGAGAAAAATGTTTTAGAAATAGAATCTTACCATTAGAAGGGAATTCCTTACTTCATGACAGTCAACTGAGATGAAGGTTATGTTGTGTGGTACATGAAGCCAAGGAGAGTGGCTTGAAGAGATGATCGCCTAGTGATGGAGGTGCACATGGTGTGCAAGTTTGTGGAGTGGCCGGAGAAGATGGCAGACCTGCAATATGGTGTTGCAGGTCGTGAAGATGGTGGAGGATGGCTGAAGGTGGTGAAGCTGCTCACGGACCTCTCTCATCTCTTCTCATTCTCGTCTTCTTTTTTTTTCTGGTTCTCTTTTGGAGAGATGGTGAAAACGGCCAAGGAGGTGGACAGTAATGGTGATGGGAAGACGGTGAGGCAGATGGGGAGAACCGTTAGGTTCCTCTCTCCTTTACTTCTCTTCTTCTCTCCCTCTTTTCTTTTTTTTTTTTTTTTGGCTTTCTCTTCTATTTGGTGAGGGAGAAGAATGGTGGGGGTCACCGCTACAACAGTTCGCCGGAGTTGCCACCTGCAACTCCGGCTCGGTTTGATGAAGAGGACGACCTATGGCTTGGGCGGTGGCTGATGATTTGAAGAGAGATTAGAGATGTGGGGGTGCTGGTGTTCCAAGATGGGAGAGAAGGGATGAGCGAGATCTGGTGGAGGAAGAAGATGCAGCAGGCGCTGCTAGTGGTGGAGCAACAAGGTTGCCCAGGCGGAGCTGCTGTTGCAGCAGTAGTGCGTTGATGAATTGGGGAGGTGGTTCATGCATGCAGAGGCGGAGTGATGGAGGTTCAGGCGAGTTGCTGGCAGTCTTTCACAATAGCCGGGAGGAAAAGGGGTTGAGGTGGTGCTGGTTTCACTTGAGTAGAGGGAGGAACGAAAAAGGATGGGGACGAAGGGAGAGGTGAAGACGTTAGATGAATGAGGCGTAGAGAAGAATGCGGCCAAGCTTTTAGACCATGAAGAAGGTGGAAGGCGTTTGAGGAGGTGCACCTGGACTTGCCAGTTGGAGATGGCAGCGGTGAAGCAAGGGGGTACGACGGTGGAGAAAGAGAGAAGGAGACGTCCTGGAGAAAGGGGGGGGAGGCTTAGGTTTTTTTTTTTTTTTTGGAGGAATGAGGAGAGAGACCTCACATGGGAGAGAGATCTCTCCTTTATAGTTAGGGTTGAGATCTCTCTCCCCCCTTCTTGCTGTCCACGTTTTTCTCCCCGGTAGTGGCGCCATTTGAAAGTAGGGTTTTTCCGCGTCATTGGTTACGGAAACCCTAACTTCAACACATTTGTAATTTGATATGAATTTTAATCCTGCAATATATGAGTTTTTGTATAGGGATTCGTATCGGATGTTGATCCGCACTCGGGATTAGTCAGATGAGCGCAATAACGAACATGAAATGACGGAAAATATTATAGAAATTGATGGATGGAGAGATGAGGAATGTGAAGTGATTTTTAAAATAGGATTTTGAATTTTCTAGAGAGAGAAATTTCCAGAAGAAGCATTAAGGTAAGAATTAACTAACACAATAATGCAACACTATAATAAATGAAACATAATTAAAATTCAAATCATATTTGTTTTATCAAACTAAGAACGTGTTTACAATGATCAAAGTAAAATTAATATTTCAACTAAAAAACAAATAAGAAGGAATTAGAGAGAGAGAGAAAAAGGAGAAAAAGTAGAGAGAGAAACTAAGGGAGGAGAGAGAAAGTGAAGCTAGAAAGGTCTAGAGAGAGAAAATGTAGAGAGAGAAAGCTCACCATTTGATGGGGAACTTACCAATGGCTGAGGTGGACAAAGAAGATGTGTGGCCATGATGGGGAATTTTTAGCCAAGAATGAATCGGCCAAGTGTTGATTGTGGCTCGATGTTCATCTCAAGGGGGATTCGCGGCAAAGAAAGTAGCAAGGAGGAGAGTGGCCCGCCTTTGTGAAGAACATCATGGTGCTATGCAAGGCGTGTCTTGTGCACGAGCTGAGGATATTGAAAGCATGGGGTGGCTGCTCGGAGTTGCAGACCGACTCCTCCTCTCTTCTTCTTCTTCCCTTCTTTCCTCCTCTTTTTTTTTTTTTTTTTTTTTCTTCTTTTTATCGGAGGAATGGCAAGATAGGACACCTGCAACTAGAGAGAGTTGCAGGTTTAGGTGGTGTGGAGTGTCTGAAGATGGATTGGCAGGCCAACAACTGTGTTCAAACTGCCAATAGCAGCAAGGTGGGGCGGTGATGGATCGATGCTGGGTATAACAGTTGGGAGAGGAAGAAAGATTAGAGATGAAGGGTTGGACGGCTTTGGAGCATGGTATAGATCTCGCATGGTGGAACGGTTTTAAGAACCAAACCAGGAATGATGGGCACACGTTGAGTTGCTATAGAAGAGGAGGTCGGTTTGGTGGAGGCGGACTGGTGCAGCAGGTGGCGCACAAGGAGGTCGGTTTGAATGAAAGGCGTCACAGCCTGCTGCCGGCCGGTGTTAACGGTAATGGAGGACCAACAGGAGGGGGGCGGCCTGTGGAGTGAAAGGGGAGACGTGAGGCGTGGTGGAGCAGACCTGTCGTGGTGGTGGTAATGGTGGTAGCTGTGCGGTGGTGCAGTAGGTGGCGATGTGGAGTAGTAGATGTGGTGAAGACAGTGGTGATGCAGGCCAAGTGATGGAGGTAGTCTAGTCAGGTGAGAGATCTGCCTCTCCCTTCTTCTCTTCTCTTCTTCTTTCACTCCTTCTACCTCTTTTTTTTTTCTTTTCTTTATTTTCTGGTTTTTGGTGGCTAGGTGAAGGAGTATGCAATTCGAAAATGAGTGGGGGGGTAGGGAAGAAAAGGAAAAGGATGGACTGTGGAATAGAGGAGCAGGAGAAAGAGATGCGGACGGTCCAAGGGAGAGAAGAGATGAATCTGTTTCTCCCCTTCCAAAACGTGGAAGAAGGCTTAGGTTTTAGGGAGTGAGGACAGCTTGGAGAAAAATAGAAAGTGAGAGAGAAAGTTGTGAATGTGGGGAGAGGAGAGAGACCTCACGTGGGAGAGAGATCTCTCCTTTATAGTTAGGGTTGAGATCTCTCCCCCCCTTCTTGTTGTCCACGTTTTTCTCCCCTCGTTTTGACAAATCCGCCCCTCACTTAAGAAATCTCTTCCCTATCCAAAATGTTGGCATCCTTAGATAGAAACCCTTAGATAAAAATCATGGGTTTCTATAATCTCCTCTAAAAAAAAATCTTTTTATTTGAAAACAAACTTGATTCTTGCAAAAAATCTTTCTCCATTCCTTCTTTAGACATTATTTCCATCCATACTAGGCATGTGGGTCCCACTGAATGGCAAGTGGGCCCACACTTTAGCTAGCATGTGGGTCCCATTGAATGGCTAGTGGGCCCGCACTTTAGCTTGGCATGTGGGTCCCATTGAATGATTTGATGATGAGGGCCATAGGATTTTGAGATGGATGACTAGATGGGGTGGCTAATCTACTCGCGATCGTGCAGTAGAGATGGATGGTGATGATCGGGCGATGGAGATTGGCCAAGGTAGGCCGTAGGATTGAGTGACTGAGGATGGAGAGAAAATCGGATGATCTGGATATTGAGGCAGAGATAGAACAAGGATTTAAAGAGAGGAGAGAGAAAGTATTATAAAAAAAATGAAGAGAAAATGCTTGCAGAGGGTCTTGAACCCCGGTCTTTGACTTGATCTTCTGTGAGCTTTGCCATCTGAGCAAGTCTCAGTCTTGTGTGAGTTTGATTGAGCTTTAATCTCTTTATCTCTTCTCTCGAGGCTCGACTCTCCTTTTCTTTTGATCGTCTCTCTGATCCTTCGATCCATCGGTTCAGCTTGCACTCGACCTACTTCTTATTGTTTTCACCCCTAGCTTTCTATGCTCTGATTAAAGGCTCTGGATGTTGATTGTGGGCCCACAATCCCTAAAATTCTCCAATAGAGTTTCCTGCGACAAAAGAAGCGCGTAATCAGAACAACTTTATATCTAGACTTTTAAAAATGTGTTTAATGCATGCAAATATACCATTTCATCCAGAAAAGTGTGTTCTACGCAACAGAAGAGACTCTTACGTAGAAAAGTGGATAGATAGAGCAATTTTACGAGGAGAGTGCAATAACACTAGAAGAATAATTGCTTTAAATAGCACTTTTGAGCGAATATCATTCTCTTCTCGATCAAAGCCAAGAGCTTGATCGTTATTCAGCCTAGGTTTTCCAATTCTATACTTAACCTAGTAAGCTTGAGAGTACCAGTGTGACTCAAACACCTTTTGAGCAACTTGGGGTTCAGGGTGTACTGAATCCTTCACATTCTGCAAATACGAGAGTGTTGAGAATTAAGATCGGAGGAGCCGGTCGAAGGTAGGTTTGGGGTGTACCAAACTGAACAAGCGGATAAGGCTTTTTGGCTGGAAGGGCGCGCGTGGATTCGTGGCGTTGACTTAAAGGACGTGGACGCATCGGCAGTGGGCCTTGGCTAAGGTTGGATGCTGTATTTGCAACAGTGCTGCTAGGTAACTTTTGTTTCGTTTAACTTTTCAGTTAATGATACTTTCCGTTTGGACGTGGTCCCGTGGTTTTTCCTTAGCTAAGGTTTCCACGTAAAAATATCTTGTCTTGTGTGATTATTTGATTGTGTTCCGTATTATATCCTGATTAGATCAAACGACAAAAAGATAATATACCACAGAGGTATATTTGATTTGAGTCGGTTGTGATAATTCTTTTTTAAACAACCAAGGCATGAGATTTTATCCTCATACCATAGACCAGTAAAACGGCATAGGTAATTAATATTTAAATACCTAATCAACCCCCCTTTTAGGTATATTGAATTAAAGAGAACGGACCGGTGGATTTTCACTTTCCTCTCTCCATCTCTTTAACTGTGAGGTGATATCATCTCTTCGACCCCGTCCACCGTGAGTAAGTCCGTCTCTCTCTAACACTCAGGTGGCATTTGATAAAACTTTTTTTCAGACCTTAAGTCTGATTGAGCTGAAATTAAGTGATTTTGGTGATTAAGTTGCGTTTGGTAAACGACTTAATTTCAGCACTTATCACCAAACTCAAGGAAAAAAAGTGAAAAGTAAAAAGTGACCCAACCTTCACTTATTGCGGTAAGTGATTGAATCTTTAAAAAAGATTCCTAGATTCTTTTTTAATATCAACAATGCCCTTTTTTCAAAGCTTTCTCTTTTAAAAACTTACGAAAGTATCCTAATAAACATTTTAAAATACCCACAATGCCCTTGACTTAATTTTAAGACTTAAGACCTTCACTAAACAACCTAATTCAGACATAAGTCATTAAGCTAATAGATCTTTAGCACTTTAAGCTTTTAGATCTGATAACTTAATTTACCAAATGCCACCTCATTCTTTCTTTCAAGGAATTTGTGTTTTGGTTATATCCACTCTTTTTTTTAAAATAATTACTCATAAAACAACGAACTTGATGCATCGTTTATTACCGACCATTTATAATTTAAAATTTTTGAAAAAAAATCAACATATGTGATAATGGTTTTATGATCTTTATTAATGGTTTATTAGAATATAATATGTATATATAATTATAAGAAAATTTCTTTTTGACTTAATTCATGTCAAACTAACTTTTTCACCTTTTGACTCATAAGTCAGTGTTTCACCAAAGAAACTTTGCCTTTTAGATAGCAACTTCTAAATTCAGCAACTTAATTTAGAAGTTACTTTTTGCTTCCACTGGTTTGCCAAACGGGGCTTAAATAAAAAATTGGATTCTTAATCCAATCTAAAATTAACATTTTCTCTTTCTATTGTGGTTTTTGCTTTTTGACCATTTGATCCTCCGAGAGACACAAAAAATATGAGGAAATCTTATCAGAGTAAGCAAACCAATCCATCGATGTATAGATTGATTCAAGTCAAACAGACTCTCTAATATCTATCTTTAACAAATACAAAACCAATTCATGTAAAGTCATTAAGGAATTGAAAGTCAATTTTGTAGAACAGCGTTATTGGGACAAACAAACCCTTACCTTTTCATAGATTCACAATTTTTTCCTTGAAGCTTTCAATATCTTTTTTTTTTTTTTTTTTATATTTGCACTTAACGGTGAGATTTAGGGGAAGAAAAAGAGAGTGATCGTTTTTCCGTTAATTGACTCTAGTATCCTTGATCAACAGAGCTTGGCAAATGAAATAGCCTTTCAGATATTTGCACTTAATGATGATATTTTGGGGAGGAAAGAGAGTGATCGTTTTTCGTCAATTGATCTTGACTTTAGTACCCTTGATCAACGGAGCTTGGCAAATCAAATAGTCATTGGTCTCCATTATTATGCCAGTTTAACATTGTTAATCCTCCATTACTCAGCAACCCATGCAACTCAATCAAAAGTTTTTGATCTAGAAAATTCATTTTGAACTCTTGCATCTTTAGCTCCCTCATTGCAGTTGTGTGGCTGGAGCTTTCACTGATGAGTTTTTTGGCTTCCATCGCAGTTTTGTTATATAGGAATTTGCTTATTCAAGGAATTAAATTCTGGGGACATGGAGAGACGTTTTGGGAGATGGAGGGATGGGTTGAGTGAGCTAGGAAAGGAATTTACTTTTAGGATTTAAATTGTGTGTGAAAGTAAATCCCCTATTTAAGGAATGGAATTTAGATACATTTTGCGAGAGGGAATAAATTGGGGTGAAATGAATTTTCCTATTTAAGGAATTGAATTATATGCATTTTAGGAGAGAAAGGGACATGTTGTGAGAGGAAAGGAATTTGCCTATTTAGGCAATTAAATTGCGGATGACGTGGAGGGAGTGGGAGGGAACGTAGGAGAGAGAATAAATGAGAGAGAAGATTAATTTGCTGACATGGCACTCTGCATGAAGAGAGTGCCGATGTGGAGGAGAGAAAAATGCTTCTCACTTCTCTACTTTAGTATAGATACTAGTGTTTTTGCCCGTGCTGAGCACGGGTACTCTATGATATGAATAAAAAGATATAATAAAAATAATAGTAGCAATAGCTTAAGGTCAATCATATTTATAGTTGTTCTTTGTTCAAATTTTAAATATGGGCTTAGGGTTGGCAATAGTTTTTTGGGGACACTCTACAACCTCTTTTCGTCTCTCACATCTATGCCCTTTTGGGCTATGCCCGTTTGGCAATGCTATTCTAGGTTGTTGAGATATTTTAGGAATAAGCTTTAACATAAAAAATGGTATTTTAAGAATAAAAAAATGACGAATAAGAGAGATTTTACCTTGTATGTCAGTTGCGTAGAGAGAAATTAAGAAAGTAAGTGCATAAAGAGAAATTAGAAGAGTAGATTGATTTTAAGGCAATTGGATATCTATTAACTTTTTCTAACATTGGTGATCAAGTTTCTCTCGACTCATGTTTCAAAATAATGATATAATTTGGATGAATGATTTCATTCCATCGTGTTAACTTCCACCCTTACTTTTAGTAAATTTGAAGGTCATGACCATTAAACCATATAGGGTTTTTGCATAATCAAGCATTTCGTACTCATTTAATGTATCCCAACCATTTGATCTAGATATAAAACTCATGTAACAGTTGATCTTGGCGAATGAAACAGGGATAAACAAAATCGCATGGGTAGATACGGATGTGAGATTGTAATTATGAGAGATTTTAGGGATGTGGAAAGAAAGGGTGACGTTTTAGATGGGGTTTATGTGATTTATTTTTATTTAATAAAGTTTATTTTATATATCCATTTGGTAATTGTATTGTGACACATGGGCCACTTTTAGAGATGTGATATGTACTGTATGCATTTTTGCCTACATTTGATGGATCCACATACTAGTCTTAGCCATGTATACTCAAAAAAGCTTTTATCGGCCATTTTTAAAACATTGATTAAAAAAAATATCGTGGAATCTTAAAACCCTGTACGAATACCATAATCCATATGTTAAATTGTGACATTAAAAAACTAGCTTTTGAAGAATGGATTAAAGCAAACACTATAAGGAATATTTTCATATTCAATTTGGCAAAGATTCCGTTTGACATAAAAACATTCTTGTAACCGTTCCTACGAGCACAGGTGTAGCGTGCAGATGTCGTAGTACGCATACTTTGCCAACTACGTGAAGACTAAAAGACAGAGACAGCAAGAATCAGACGGTTGACGACATGAGTCATCTGAGTAACTGCCGATTTGTCCGCTAACGATCTTGTACGCTCGATTAGGAAGGTATGTGACTTAATAGCCATAGGAGTTGATTAAAATGTACAAAATATAATGGTCAAAGTGAGTCATTGGACAGACCCGAGTCAAAGTCAATTATATTGACTAGTGGGAAAGCCCAATCGATTGGACATGTATCTCCAATCGATTGGACATAGCCCAATCGATTGGAGACACTTTGTAATCGATTGGAGCCTTCGGGATAGAAAGTTATTTATGTCAAATCGATTGAAGAACCCTGTGCAATCGATTGGTGCGTTCGAAAAAGAAAACTTATTGAGCCCAATCAATTGGACACTTATCCCCAATCGATTGGGCCACGATTGGATATGGCCCAATCGATTGGACCAAGTGTACAATCGATTGGACCTTGAACATAATCGATTTTCTCAGATCCGAAATTCATGGTTCCATTACCCCACGTTCCATACGAGTTAGGGTCTTGGAATTCTATAAATAGTTCTATGCATTCTCTAAACACACACAGAGACACAGAGTGACTCAATCTTAAAGAGAGAGAAGCAAATGCTCTATTTATTAGAGTGTCCATTCGAAGAACAAGAAGCTTATTTTCATTCACATCTCGTGAGCTTGTTCTCTTCTTGATCAAAGCCAAGAGCTTGATCTTTATTCAGCCTAGGTTTTTCACTTTTATATTCAACCTAGTAAGCCTAAGAGTACCAGTGTGACTCAAATACCTTTTGAGCAACTTAAGTTCAGGGTGTACTAAATCCTTCACTTTCTGCAAAGGCGGGAGCGTTGAGAATTAAGATCGGAGGAGCCGGTCGAAGGTAGGTTTGGGATGTACCAAACTGAACAAGCGGATAAGGCTTCTTGGTTGGAAGGGCGTGCGTAGATTCGTGGCGTTGATTCAGAGGACGTAGATGCATCGGCAGTGGGCCTTGGCTAAGATTGGAAGCTGTATTTGCAACGGTGCTGCGTATGTAACCTTTGTTTCGTTTAATTTTTCAGTTAGTGATACTTTTCGTTTAGACGTGGTCTCGTGATTTTTTCTTTCGCTAAGGTTTCCATGTAAAAATATCTTGTCTTGTGTGATTATTTGTTTGTGTTTCGCAATCTATCTTGATTAGATCAAATGACAAAAAGACAATATACCATGGAGGTATATTTGATTTGAGTCGGTTGTGATAATTCTTTTTCGAACAACCAAGGCATGAGATTTTATCCCCTTATCATTGACCAGTAAAACTGTGTAGGTATTATTAATTTTAAATACCTAATCGACCCCCCCTTCTAGGTATATTGAGTTAAAGATAACGGACTGGTGGAATTTCAATTGGTATCAAAGCGGGTATTTCTAATTAAGGTTTAATCACCTGAATTTATATTCTTGAGAAACTAGTCCATTTTCATTAATTTGTCAAAATACAAAGAGAATGTAGAAATACATCCAGAACTCTATTGTCTGAAGATTATTTGAATATAGCTTATGAGAAACTATATTTAGACAGTCTGAGATTGACTAAAGAAAATAAAGATTTATTTTTACAAATGGAGAAATTGGATTATAAAAATGTGTCATTAGAACTGGTAAATATTGAACTCACTGATGAAAGGAGACAGTGGAAAGAAGAAAATAAATTGCTTCTAATGAAAAATAATGTATTGGAAAAAGAGTTCCAAAAGTCCTTGAAAAATCAATTGACAAACAAGAATGATATTGCTAAATTCAAGAATTTTGATTCTCATCTTTTCTCTCATAAGAATAATGTCAGACCCACATATCCTAGAGGAAAATGTATGACAACAAAGTTCAAACAAACTGAATTGGTAAGTCATCATAATTCTAGGCTAAGTGGGTGATACATGAAATCTAATGAATTAAAGAGAGAAATTTCTAAAATTTCTGAATTAAGAAAAACTCTGTTTGATAGTCATTTTGCTAAGAATCGATGATCTAGGAATGACAAAAGAATGAACAATTCATTTATTCTCAAACAAATGGCAAAACCTTCAAAATTTAAGACCATTTGGGTGAGAAAAGATGATAAAAAATATCTTATAATTCATTCTGCTTTCAAAGCTTTAGAAAACAATAAATGGTATCTAGACAGTGGTTGTTCTAGACACATGACTGGAGATAAGTCAATGTTTTTTCATATTCAAGATCATAAGGATGGTAGTGTTACTTTTGGGGATGGAAGTATGGCCAAGGTCATTGGTCGGGGAATTATTCAAGCTCCAGGTATTCCTAAGCTTGATAATGTTCTCTGTGTTGAGGGACTTAAAGCTAATCTTCTTAGCATAAGTCAAATTTGTGATAATAATCATACAGTTAAATTCACAAGCCAAGGATGTGATGTTATTGATGAATTTGGCAAATGTGTTATTTGAGGTTCAAGAATCTCTGAAAATTGTTATATAATTGGTAGAAATCCCAAGATCATCTGCAATTCTGCCAAATTAAATGATTTTGACTTATGGCACCAAAGACTAGGTCACAGAACAAAAAAGACCTAGTTAAAATCACTAATAAAGAATTAGTGAGAGGTGTGCCCAAATTGGAAAAACCTACGGGCACTATTTGTGGAGCTTGCCAAATCGGTAAATAAATAAAAAGCTCTCACAAAAAGAAAAATTATTGTGCTACCTCCAAGGTGCTTGATATGATTCACATGGATTTTATAGGTCTAATGAGGACTGAAAGTTTGGGAGGTAAAAGATATATTCTGGTCATGGTAGATGATTATTCTAGATTGACTTGGATTGCTTTTCTTAGAGAGAAATCAGATGCTTTTGAAGAATATAAAAAGATATGCCAAAAAATACATAATGAAAAAGGCTACAGTATAGTCAGGATTCGTATTGATCATGGAGAAGAATTTAAAGATTATCGTCTCATTGAGTACTGTGATGCTATTGGCATTAAGCATGAATTTTTTGTACTCATTACACCACAGCAGAATGGAGTGGTAGAAAGAAAGAAAGGATAGGGTGATTCAGGAAATGGCCCGGGTAATGCTTTACAGCAAAAACTTACCCCAAAATTTATGGGCAGAAGCAGTGAATACTGCTTGTTATACTCTCAATAGAGTTTATTTGAGACTAGAAACTTTGAATACTCCTTATGAAATCTAGTCGAGTAAAAAACCTAATGTCAAATATTTTAAGGTTTTTGGGAGCAAATGCTACAATCTTAGAAATAGAGAATCTCTGAGAAAATTTGACAAAAGAGGAGATGAATGAATTTTCTAGGTTATTCCACTAATAGTAGAGCTTATCGGGTTCTCAATCAAAGAACTAAAACGATAATGGAGTTTATTAATGTGGTTATTGATGATTTGAATATTGAAGAAAATTCCTCACAAGATGACAATTGTGATGATATCTGTCAAAGTATTGATGACATTCATGTTACTTCATCTTCTAGTGATTCTCCTGCTGATAAATCTCCTCCCTTGTGGGTTAAGAAAAATCATTCTAGTGTTGATATCATTGGTGAGGCAGGGAGTAGACTTCAAACTAGAAGACAGATTAAAAATGTTGTTAACTTTGTGTGTTATACGTCTCAAATTGAGCCAAAAAATATTTCTGGAGCTCTTACTGATGAAAATTGGATTAGTGTTATGCAGGAGGAACTAAGTCAATTTACTAGAAATGATGTTTGGTATTTAGTGCCTAGACCTAAAGATACAAATGTTATAGGCACAAAATGGATTTTCAAAAATAAATCAGATGAAAATAGAACAATTGTCAGAAACAAAGCCAGACTTGTAGCTCAAGGCTATACTCAAATTGAAGGCATTGATTTTGATGAAACTTTTACTCCTGTTGCTAGATTGGAATCCATTCGTATACTGCTTGCTGTTGTATATCATCTTAAATTTAAATTTTTTCAGATGGATGTCAAGAGTGCCTTCTTAAATGGTGTTCTTCAAGAAGAAGTTTATGTGGAACAACCCAAAGGGTTTGAAGATCCAAAATTTTCTTATCAAGTTTATCGTCTCAAAAAGGCATTGTATGCTTTAAAACAAGCCCCCAAGGCTTGGTATATGAGAGATTGACCACTTTTTTGCTTCATCAAGATTTCATTAGAGGAGAAGTGGACAAGACCTTATTTGTTAAAACTATTTAGGGAATTTATTTGATTGCTCAAATCTATGTTGATGATATAGTTTTTGGGTCCACATCTGTTGATCATATTTACATGTTTTCAGAACAAATGAAAAAAGAATTTGAAATGAGTATGGTTGGTGAACTGAGTTATTTTTTGGGTTTTCAAGTGAAATAGTTGGATGATGGAATTTTTATTTCTCAATCCAAATATAGCAAAGACCTAGTTAAGAAATTTGGTATGGAATCAGCTAAACACCATTGTACTCCCATGAGTACTACTACAAAGCTGAGCAAAGACACTGAATGAAAGGATGTTGACCAGACCTTATACAGAAGCATGATAGAAAGTTTACTCTATCTCACTGCTAGCCATCCTGATATTTCCTTTAGTGTGGGTGCATGTGCTAGGTTTTAAGCTAATCCCAAAGAATCTCATATTCTTGCAGTCAAACGTATCATCAAGTATGTTAGTGGAACTGTGAGATATGGTCTCTAGTATTATTTTGATACTACTACAGAACTTGTAAGATATTCTGATGCTGACTGGGCTGGAAATGTTGCTGATAGAAAAAGCACCAGTGGTGGGTGTTTTTATGTTGGGAACATCCTAGTTAGTTGGCGAAGCAAGAAATAGAATTGTATTTCTTTATCTACTGCTGAAGCCGAGTATATTGCAGTTGGGAGTTGTTGTACTCAACTGCTATGGATGAAGCAGATGTTGACTTATTATGGGATCAATCAAGGATTGATGACTATATACTGTGATAATACAAGTGCGTAAATATATCAAAAAATCATATTCAACACTCGAGAACTAAACATATTGACATTCGTCATTATTTTATAAGAGATCTTGTTGAAGAAAAAATTATCACTCTGGAGCACGTCGCAATTGAAAATCAATTAGCGGATATTTTTACAAAACCTCTTGATGTCGTTAGATTCGAATTTCTTCGTAAATCTATTAGTATTAGTTTGATTGTTTGATTTTGTAGTTTGTATTTCTTTGCTTTCATAATAATCTGTTTGATTAAAACTGATCTTTAATACTCAAATTACTGACTTGTCATGAGTTCATCAATATCATATTATGGTGATATATATATTTTTTATGTTTGTAATGAGTATTCATTTATATCTAGTCTTTGTCAGTGGTTAAAATTATCTCTTGCAATCATGAGTCTCACACACTACAAACTGACTGATTTTTCTTCATGAATAAGATTTCAGTATTATTTCTAGATCTTATTCCAGGAATAAGGAATAAACTTCTACTAGATATGATTTCAAATTAGTAGTGTTCCTGCCTTCAGTTGATTTCAAAACTGCACTATAGTCGACTGTTGGCTTCCCAATGAGAGTTATTATATTAAAGAAACAACTACCTCCATTCAAGTTAGAGTGCATGCCATTTGTATGGCCCTGTTCGAAATAGAAATCTGATTCTTATTGCTGTAGAAAAGGGCTACCTACATAGAGAGTGAAAGCTACCTATATTCGAAGTGAATAAAAAGGGTGTAAAAGATAGCCAATTTGCTAGAAAAATTTTATCCATCAGCAAATACCCATATACATGAGCGTATGTGAGAACCCTTAATAGCTCTAATGAGGATTTCATATCTGGATACAACATACCTCCGGGATTTCTAGAATTTGATATCTAGAATATTACTGAAATTAATTATTCTATCTTATGTCGATTCTGATTTCAGCATTTTATCTTATACTGGTTCTTAAGAGCAATGATTTTATTACTTTCTTTGACTAAATATTTTTTATTAAATTGACGACTAAGAATTTCTATATACATATCTTGATCTAGTTGAAATTTTAACTTTCACAAGTTCTGTATTTTATGGTAATCTCTGTCAGTATTAATCAAACACGTTTCAATAAAATTTTTTTTGCTTCTTAAAATAATTTTATCCCAACCAATTCATATTCTAGTCACGACTTCCAAAGCTCAGTATTTACTTCAAGATCTACTATAATTTGTTACTTAATGTTAATTGACTGGTTTTGGATGTATATATTGCACTCGTTTCTCATGATAATCTTCATTTCATGTTTATTATTTGCTTATATTTCTGTACCTTTGTCAATTTGTGACAAAAATGGGGAGAGAAAATCATAGCGGTAAAAATAAGTTGATGCATGAGATAGGGAGAATTTTTTCATTATTTTTCTAATTTCTCTACTTGTGATGTGCATAATTAAACTCACTGCATTTTATATGATCTATTGATTGCCGATGATATTACATGGGATGTATTGTTGGTAGAATGTGCAGGGAACAGATCAAAAGCTATTACAATATATCTGTTCGATTATCTCCAAGAGAGTGTGAGATAGTGAGTGAATAATATAAGAGGGTGGGATTGTATTTTCTATTTTATCTTCTTTATGATTAAATATTTTTTGTCACGGAATTGCCAAAGGGGGAGATTGTAAGAAATATTTTCATATTCAATTTGGCAAAGATTCTGTTTAACATAAAAACATTTTTTGTAACTATTCCTACGAACACAAGTGTAGCGTGAAGATGTCGTGGTATGCATACTTCGCCAACTACATGAAGACTAAAAGACAGAGACAGCAAGAATCAGATGGTTGACGACAGGAATCATCTTTGTAACTATCGATTTGTCAGTTAACGATCGTGTACGCTCGATTAAGAAGGTATGTGACTTAGTGGCCCTAGGAGTTGATTAAAATGTACAAAATATAATGGTCAAAGTGTGTCATTGGACAGTCCCGAGTCAAAGTCAATTATATTGACAGGTGGGAAACTCCAATTGATTGGACATGCATCTCCAATTGATTGGATATAGTCAATCGATTGGAGACACTGTGTAATCGATTGGAGATTACGAGGCAGAAACATATTTGAGTACAATCGATTGGAGACACTATGTAATCGATTGGAGCCTTCGGGATAGAAAGTTATTTATGTCAAATCGATTGGAGAACCCTGTGCAATCGATTGGTGCCTTCGAAACAGAAAACTTATTGAGCCCAATCGATTGGACACTTATCCCCAATCGATTAGACATGGCCCAATAGATTGGACCAAGTATACAATCGATTGGACCTTGAACATAATCGATTTTCTCAGATCCGAAATTCATGGTTCCATTATCCCATGTTCCACATGATTAAGGGTCTTGGAATTCTATAAATAAAACCCTTCTATGCCTTCTCTAAACACACACAGAGACACAGAGTGACTCAATCTTAAAGAGAGAGAAGCAAATGCTATATTTATTAGAGTGTCCATTCGAAGAGCAAGAAGCTTATTTTCATTCACACCTTGTGAGCTTGTTCTCTTCTCGATCAAAGCCAAGAGCTTGATCTTTACTCAGCCTAGGTTTTCCACTTTTATATTCAACTTAGTAAGCCTGAGAGTATCAGTGTGACTCAAATACCTTTTGAGCAACTTGGGGTTCAGGGTGTACTGAATCCTTCACCTTCTGCAAAGGCGGGAGTGTTGAGAATTAAGATCGGAGGAGCCGGTCGAAGGTAGGTTTGGGGTGTACCAAACTGAACAAGCGGATCTTGGCTGGAAGGGCAAGTGTGGATTCGTTGCGTTGATTCGGAGGACATGGACGCATCGACAGTGGGCCTTGATTAAGGTTGGAAGCTATATTTGCAATGGTGCTGCGTAAGTAATTTTTATTTTGTTTAACTTTTCAGTTAGTGATACTTTCCATCTGGACGTGGTCTCGTGGTTTTTTCTTTGGCTAAGGTTTCCACGTAAAAATATCTTGTCTTGTGTGATTGTTTGTTTGTGTTCCGCAATCTATCCTGATTAGATCAAATGACAAAAAGATAATATACCACGGATGTATATTTGATTTGAGTTGGTTGTGATAATCCTTTTTCAAACAACCAAGGCATGAGATTTTATCCTCTTACCATCGACCAGTAAAACTGTGTAGGTATTATTAATTTTAAATACCTAATCGACCCCTCCTTCTAGGTATATTGAGTTAAAGAAAACGGACCGGTGGAATTTCAAACACTACCATCAATCATTGAAAATCCCTATATGACTCATGATCAACCTATTATCTGTGCCACTAAAAAAGTAAAAAATTATTCACTACTGTAAAAAATTTGTTAATCGTCAAGAATTTGAGATCATTCTAAGTAGTTAAGATCTAAAAGATAAGGATGATCGACTGGTTGTTGTGGGTACACATGCATATATATGCCTAAATGGAAACAAAGAAAGATTAATCAGTAAAACTTTATTTAAAAAAAATTAATGCTTATATATTCTTCTTAAATAATTATTATTTTTAGATTAACTATACATAAAAAATAAATCTCATATAAAAATAAAATCTCACATTAAAAATAAAATAAAATATCACATAAAAAATAAAAAGAGATTAGTGGACACTTTCTCAAAGAAAGCTCTTCAACATTGCTTTTATCCCATATAAATTAACTGATATTCGCTTAAAAGTGCTTATTTTATGTCATTATCCTTTTAGCGGTATCACACTCTACTACGTAAAATTTTGATTTTTATCAACAAATCTATGTAAGAGTTTTTTCCATTGCGTAGAACATACTTTTTAGACAAAAATTGACTATTCGTATGAATTAAATACATTTTGAAAAGTCTAAATATATAAGTATTTTAATTAAGTCTCATTACATGTTTTTCTATCATAGGGACACCGATCGGACGATTCTGATGGATTGCGTGCAAAGAATAATTTTTTATTCTAGTTTTGGCAAAGATTCTGTGTGACATAAATATTCCTGTAATCGTTCCTACAAGCACTAGTGTAGCTTCGAAGTTGTCGTGGTATGCATACTTCGCCGATTATGCGAAGACTAAAAGATGAAAATCGCAAGAATTAGACGGTTGACGACATGAGTTATCTGAGTACCTACTTCTCGTCTGTTAAAGATTGTGTACACTCGCATAGGAAAGTAAGAGACTTAGTGAGCAAATGAATATGATATTAAAATCTAATTAATGGTTGAATTAAATCATAGAACTAACCCTAGTCATTACGGGCAAAGAAAAGTTAAAATATTGACTAAGGAAAATCCAATCGATTGCACTATGAGAACCAATCGATTGGACTCTACGGGACAGAAACTTCCCAGAGTACAATCGATTGGAGTCTTCTCTATAATTGATTGGACCAAGTCCGATCGATTGGACCATACAGAACAGAACTTCCAAAGTACCCAATCGATTGGACCCTGAGTACAATATGAAATTCCACCGGTCCATTATCTTTAACTCAATATACCTAGAAGGGTTGATTAGGTATTTAAAATTTTTTATACCTATACAGTTTTACTAGTCTATGGTAAGAGAATAAAATCACATGCCTTAGTTGTTTGATAAAATATTATCACAACCGACTCAAATCGATTATACCTCCGTGGTATATTTTCTTTTCATCGTTTGATCTAATCAGAATAGATTGCGGAATACAAACAAACAATCACACAAGACAATAGATTTTTACATGAAAACCTTAGCCAAGGAAAAACCACGGGACCACGTCCAGATGAAAAGTATCACTAACTAAAAAGTTAAATGAAACAAAGGTTACCTACGCAGCACCGTTGCAAATACAACTTCCAACCTTAGCCAAGGCCTATTGCCGATGCGTCCACGTCCTCTGAATCAATACTACGAATCCACACGCGCTCTTACAGCCAAGAAGCCTTGTCTGCTTGTTCAGTTTGGTACACCCCAAACCTACCATCGATCGGCTCCTCCGATCTTAATTCTCAACACTCCCGCCTTTGCAGAAGGTGAATGATTCAGTACACCCTGAACCCTAGGTTGCTCAAATGGTGTTTGATATTCGCTCAAAAGTGCTTATTTTAAGCAATTATCTTTTTAGCGTTATTGCATTCTCCTACGTAAAACTGCTCTAATTATCCACTTTTCTACGTAAGAGTCTATCTCATTGCGTAGAACACACTTTTCTGGACGAAATGGTATATTTGCATGCATTAAACACATTTTTAGAAGTCTAGATATTAAGCCGTTCTGATTAAGTCTCATTACGCGCTTCTTCTGTCGCAGGAAACCCTGATTGGATGATTCTCGAGACTTGTGGGTCCACATGGATCATGAAAGCCCATTATCAAAGCTTAAAGAGTCCACAGGCTATGTCTAGAAGATATAAGCCTATTACGGGCTGAACAAGGGGATCGAAGAGCTGGCCCAAGGAACTACGAGAGCGGGAGAGCTGATAACCAAGAGAAGGACCAAAGCATTTAAAGCCTCATCAAATGATGGCCTGTTCTACTGGCAAAGCTCAAGTGAAGAACAATTGAAAACCAGGGTTCATGACCCTCTGCCAATACTTTTTCTGATATTTTCTCTCTCATCTCTCCTTATTCTCTCTCTCTTCATCTCTCGATCCTCGAATCTATTGACCTAATCCCAGAACTCCTGCCCATTGGCTCTGTCTCATCTCCCTTAACTTTCTGACCGTTGGATCTTCCATCGGGCCGTTGGATCTCTATAGATCGCCATCTGATCTATCAATTCTATGCATCCGACCATTTGATCGTGCCTCAGATCATTCGATCATCCATCCTATCACCCACCCGATCTCCATTGTAAAATCTCAATCTCTAGAACTCGGTTGATCCTATGGTTGATTGTAGATGAGAGAGAGCAGAGCTCGATCTCCGAGGAAAGAAAAATGCATTTTTTCTCCCCTGGCAACCAAACGCACCCTAACCCACATCCATCGAGCCCTGTGGCCCACTATCCTACTTACTTGCCTTCTGGCCCATGGCCGATGCACTCTGGGCCCACATTTTTTTAGCGTTCCCATTTGCTAGGGAGCGTCTCTCTCCCCCCCCTCTCTCCCATCTTTTTTTTCCTCCTCTTCTCTTCCTTTTCTTCTTCTTCCTTCTTCTTCTGGCGACCTTTCTCCGGCGAGTTGGTGGAGCGCCCCCCCTTTCTTCTCTTTCTTCTTCTTTTTCTTCTTCTTCCTCTTCTTCTTCTTCTTCTTCTTCTTCTTCTTCTTCTTCTTCTTCTTTTTCGTCTTTTCTTTTCCAACCTGATTACCGGAGTTGCAGACCTGCAACTCCGGCAGTCTGTAACTCCGGTTACTGCCCAATAGATCTCCTCCAACCTGCTGGTGCATGTGTCGTCCAAGCACGATCAGCAACTTACTGGCCGCACGTTCCTCCTCCATGTTCCCCTACGATAATCTTTCCACGGCGTCTCTACCACCACCTGCTCCTTGCACCACCGGCGACCTCAACAATGTGACACCGTCTCCTCCCAACCAGACCAGCAACGCGTCTACTCCTTGCCGTGTTCCTCCACCTGCTGCTCCACGTTCTCACTCATCTCTCCCAATCTCTCTCACGTTTCTCCTTGCTGCAACTCTCATTCTTTTCTTGCCGGAGTTGTAGGTCTGCAACTCCGGCCGGCGAAACCAATCACCACCCTAAGCCTTGCAGATCAGATCTGCAACACCGTCGTCTTACTCCCCCTCACTAACCAGTCCATCTTCTCTAAAGAAGGCTGAATCTACAAGTGCTCCTCTCTTTCCCTCACCTTCTTCAATATTCCATCCATTTTCCATGTTTTCTAATCCTTGACACCACGCATGGGAGGCACCACCGGTGGCTAGATCTATTCCACTCCCTTTCTCTGACGGCTCCTCTTCACTTTCTTCATCAATGGTTTGGAAAGCCATTCATCCATCACCGTTGCAGATCCACCTTGTTGCTGTCAAGAATTACACACGGTGCTGCTGCTCATCTATTTGAAGAATGCCTAGCAACTCCTCCGACTGACTTGCAACGACTGCTGCACTCCATATCTAGCAAACCATCGGTCTTCCACTTCCTCCACCAGCCTGCAACTCATCTCAGGCACCTCCTTCTTCATTCTACCAGCCAGCAAGCACCCACAACTTCCACCGTTGCTGCCCCCTTCCAGAACGTGCAACCTTGCACGTATTCCGCCTGTGAGCACCGCCTCTTCCACCTTCAATTTGCAGGTATTTGTGAGATAAAAAAAAGAAAAAAAAAATGAACCAAAAGAAAAGGGGAAGAGAAGAGAATTGGTGATTCATCCTTCATGCAAGCCACGCCTCCACCATTTGATCTTCTTCACTGCCATGCACCACAACTCCATTGACCGGAGTTGCAAACCTGCAACTCCGGCAATCTTCATGACCACATCTCTTGCGGTGCTACCCACCAAGATCCTCCTTGTTTCTCTTGCTGCCCCATGTCTTGGCTGTGCACCCGATCATTGGTAAGTCTAACGTATTGTTTCTTTCTCTCTATTCTCTTTTTCATTTTTACTTTTCATTTTCTCTCTCTAGATTTCTTCTTTCTCTCTCTATATGTCCTCTCTCTCTAGATTTCTCTAGTTCTCTCTTTCTCTCTCTAGTTTATTTTTTTTAACGCTTTATAATTTAGTTATTTTTACTTGATTGTAAGAGACATGTTCGAATGAATGAAGTTGATTTGAATAAAATTGTGTTCCATTTTTAGGAAATTTTCTATCATTTTATGTTCTTATTCGCGCTAATCAGACTAATCCCGAGTGCGGATCGACATCCGACATGAATCCCTATACAAAAGCTCATATTTTACAGGATTAAAATTCTGATCAAATTACAAATGTGTTGAAGTTAGGGTCGTTCTCTCAACGACGGAAAAACCCTACTTTCAGTGTTGAGCCACACTGGTACACTCAGGCTACTAGGTCGAATATAGAAGTGGAAGACCTAAGCTGAAGAAAGGATCAAGCACTTGGCTTTGATCAAGAAGAGAACAAGCTTATAAGATGTGAATGGGAAACAAGCTTATTGCTCTTCGAATGGATACTCTAGTAAATAAAATATTTTCTTCTTTCTCTCTTAGATTGAGTCACTCTGTGTGTATATAGAGAAGGCATAGAAGGGTTGTATTTGGAATTCCAAGACCCTGAGTCATGTAAAACGTGGGATAATGGAACAAAGAATTTTTGATATGATAAAGACCAATTCTGTGCATCGTCCAATCGATTGTATACTAGGTCCAATCAATTGGGCTAAATAAGATTTCTGTTCCGAAGGCTCCAATCGATTACACAGGGGTCTCCAATCGATTGGGCTCAATAAGATTTCTGTTCCGAAGGCTCCAATCGATTACACAGGGGTCTCCAATCGATTTGACTCAAATAAGTTTCTGTCCCGAAGGCTCCAATCTATTTCACAGAGTCTCCACTCAATTTGACTCAAATAAGTTTCTATCCCGAAGACTCCAATCAATTTCACAGAGTGTCCAATCTATTGGGCTGAAATAAGTTTTTGCCTCGTAGCTTCCAATCGATTGGGCTATGTCCAATCGATTGGGGATAAGTGTCCAATCGATTGGACTATCCCATTAGTCAATTTTATTGACTTAGACTCGGGTCAGTCCAATGACTAAGTTTGACCATTATATTTTGTTCATTTTAACCAATTCTTATGGCCACTAAGTCGCTTACCTTCCTAATCGAGCGTACACGATCGTTAACTAACAAATCGGCAGTTACTTTGATGACTCCTGTTGTCAATCGTCTAATTCTTGTTGTCCATGTCTTTTAGTCTTCACGTAGTTGGCGAAGTATGCGTACCACGACATCTTCATACTACACTAGTGCTCGTCGGAACGGTTATAAGAATATTTTTATTTTAAACGGAATCTTTGCCAAATTGAATATGAAAATATTCCTTACAATCTCCCCCTTTGGCAATTTCATGACAAAAAAATATTTAATCGTATAAGAGGTAAAAAATATAGAAAATACAATCCCACCCTCTACATGATTCACTCACTATCACACACTCTCTCGGAGATAAACGAACAGATATATTGGTATGGCTTTTGATCTGTTCCATGCACATTCTACCAATAATACATATAATGTAATATCATCGGCAATCAGTAAATCATTAAAATGTAGTGAATTAAATTATGCATATCACAAGTAGAGAAATTGAAAAAAATATAGAAAATTTTTCTTCCCCTATCTCATGTATCAGCTTATTTTTACCGCTATGATTTTCTCTCCCCCTTTTTGTCACAGATTGACAAAGGTACAGAAATATAAGCAAATAACAAGCATGCAATGAATATCATCATGAAGAACAAGTGCATCAGTACAACATGATAACAAGTATAACGAATAAAAGATAGGCATGACGCATAGTCTAAATAGATCAATAGTTTAAATTTTGGTTAAACCATTTAACCAATCATAAATCCTTTTTAAATGAATTTCAAATTTTTAAATCATCTCTGAAAAGATTTACAACTCACAGAATTCAAATCAGATCAATCCGGAAAAGGTCAAATCTGAAGTATGCTAAAATTCATGAAAAGTCAAGTTAAATGCAATGCATAATGAGTTTCAATGTAATTGACACTAACAAATATCAAACCTAGGATTTTAGACTTCGAAATTCCACCTGTCCGTTTTCTTTAACTGAATATACCTAGAAGGGGGGTTGATTAGGTATTTAAAATTAATAATACCTACATAGTTTTACTGGTTGATGGTAAGGAGATAAAATCTCATGCCTTGGTTGTTTAAAAAAGATTATCATAATTGACTCAAATCAAATATACCTCCGTGGTATATTGTCTTTTTGTCATTTGATGTAATCATGATAGATTGCGGAACACAAACAAACAATCACACAAGACAATATATTTTTACGTGAAAACCTTAGCCAAGGAAAAATCACGGGACCATGTCCAGACGGAAAGTATCACTAACTGAAAAGTTAAACAAAACAAAGGTTACCTATGCAGCACCGTTGCAAATACAGCTTCCGACCTTAGTCAAGGCCCACTGTCGATGCGTCCACGTCCTTTGAATCAACGCCACGAATACACGCTTGCCTTTCCAGCCAAGAAGCCTTATCTGCTTGTTCAGTTTGGTACACCCCAAACCTACCTTCGACTGGCTCCTTCGATTTTAATTCTCAACACTCCCGCCTTTGCAGAAGGTGAAGGATTCAGTACACCCTGAACTCTAAGTTGCTCAAAAGGTGTTTGAGTCACACTGGTACTCTTAGGCTTACTAGGTTGAATATAGAAGTGAAAAACTTAGGCTGAGTAAAGATCAATCTCTTGGCTTTGATCGAGAAGAGAACAAACTCACAAGATGTGAATGAAAGCAAACTTCTTGCTCTTCGAATTGACACTCTAATAAATATAGTCTTTGCTTATCTCTCTTGAAGATTGAGTCACTCTGTGTCTCTGTGTGTGTTTAGAGAAGGCATAGAAGGGTTTTATTTATAGAATTCCAAGACCCTGAGTCGTGTGGAACGTAGGATAATGGAACCATGAATTTTGGATCTAAGAAAACCGATTCTGTTCAAGGTCCAATCGATTGTACACTTGGTCCAATCAATTGGGCTATGTCCTATCGAGATAAGTGTCCAATAGATTGGGCTCAATAAGTTTTTTGTTCTGAAGGCACTAATCGATTGCGCAGGGTTCTCCAATCGATTTGACATAAATAACTTTCTATCCCGAAGGCTCCAATCGATTACCCAGAGTCTCCAATCGATTGTACTCAGAAAGATTTCTGTCCCGAAGGCTCCCATCAATTACACAGTGTCTCCAATTGATTGGGCTATGTCCAATCGATTGGAGATACATGTCCAATCGATTGGAGTTTCCCACTAGTCAATATAATTGACTTTGACTCGGGTTTGTCCAATGACTCAGTTTGACCATTATATTTAGTACATTTTAATCAACTCCTATGGCCACTAAGTCACATACCTTCCTAATCGAGCGTACACGATTGTTAACTGACATATCGACAGTTAGTCAGATGACTCTTGTCGTCAACCGTCTGATTCTTGCTGTCTTTGTCTTTTAGTCTTCACGTAGTTGGCGAAGTATGCGTACCACGACATCTTTACGCTACACTTGTGCTCGTAGAAACTGTTACAAGAATGTTTTTATGTCAAATGAAATTTTTGCCAAATTGAATATGAAAATATTTCTCACAATCTCCTTCTTTTGCAATTCTGTGACAAAAAATGTTTAATCATAAAAGAGGTAAAAAATAGAAAATAAAATCACACATTCTAACATGATTAACTCACTATCTCACACTCTCTTAGAGATAATCGAACAGATATATTGTAATGACTTTTGATTTGTTCTATGCACATTCTACCAACAATACATACCATGTAATATCATCTACAATCAATAGATCATATAAAATGCAATGAGATAAATTATGCACATCACAAGTTGAGAAATTGAAAAAAATAATTAATAATTTTTCTCCCCCTAAATTTCTCTCCCCCTATCTCATGCATCAACTTATTTTTACCGCTATGATTTTCTATCCCCATTTTTGTCACAGATTGACAAAGGTACAAAAATATGAGCAAATAACAAGTATGTAATGAATATCATCATGAGGAACAAGTGCATCAGTGCAACATGATAACAAGTATAAAGACTAAAAAGTAGGCATGACACAGTCTAAATACATTAATGTTTAAATTTCGGTGAAACCATTTAACCCATCATAAATCTTTTTCAAATGAATTTCAAAATTTTAAATCATTTCTGAAAAGATTTACAACTTACAGAACTCAAATCAGATAAATCCAGAAAAGGTCAAATCTGAAATATACTAAAATTCATGAAAAGTCAAGTTACATGCAATGCATATTAAGTTTCAATGTGATTGGCACTAACAAAATCAAACCTAGAATTTTAGACTTAACTAATCAGTTTAAGCTCGAATAGTTCAAATGTAGTCAAAATATGCCATTTATCAGAGCTAGTCAGTCAAACTAGTACACATTAGTTGAATTTTCAATTTCTTTCACTTGGGTGTACTGTGATCTGACTTTCCACTTCTTAAGGTACAAGACAGATGTTAGTAAAAATCTAAATACTTTACTCAAAATCTGGAGGTATCCTATATCCAATCATAAAATCCTCATTAGAGCTAATAGGTTCTCACTAACTCTCTATTTACAAGCATATTTGCTAATGTGATTTCACATTGCTTTTGTAGCAAATACGACTATTTCTTACTCACTTGTTTTACTAGAATTTCATTTTTCAAGTTCTCATCTTTTGACACTTGGTCCATTCAGTAGCTTTCACACTCGGTCGGTGTGATATTCTCTGCAGCATTATGTAATCAGATTTTATATAGATCGGGGCCATACAGATTTTACCACATCCACTTGAGGTAGCTCTTTCCATGGAGAACTATCACACAGGGAGGCCAACAGTCGATTATATTATAAATTCAAAATCAACTGAGAGTAGGAACACAACTAATTTGAAGTCATGAAAAGTAAAAGTTTATTCATGATTCCTATAGAGTACTAGATTTATTACCTCAATCAAATCCAGTCCCAACCAGTGTCAATCAGTGTGCATATGAATAACAAGTTAAAATTTATGAACATCCGATAACAGAGAATTAGTAAAATAGACTAATCTTCTAAATATTCTAGAGTTTTCTACAATGATCTAGTCTCAATTTACCTTGTGTCAAGTCTTGGTTCTAGAATTTTCTAGAGTTAATGCCCATAATATTAAAAATACTTATGTAATGCACAATTTTAAAATAAAATTCTGAACATGATACAAAACAATTTTTGTTTTTCAAATTTTTTATTTTTATTTTTGAATAGATGAACTCTAAACAATGCAAATAAGCAAAGATCTAAAAAAAAATAGAAAACTATAAAGAAAACAAAATTCTAAAACAAAACTACATACTCAACTCATAAAAGATGTACAATCATAAAATAGAGAAGAGTGTAAAGAACCACATTTATTCAATCAATGGGACAAATGCCACTAGAATTCATAAGGAATTTACTCCAAATTGAATTTAGATTTATCGGTCATTCCTTTCTCACCCATATGGTCTTATATCTTGTAGGTGGGTTCTTTTTCTTTGCCATTTGTTTAGGCGGTGAAGGAAGATTGATATTTTTCTTTTTATTTGTCATCTTATTCTGAGCCATTTGAGTCTGGGTGCTCTTGAGTTTCAAAAGGTTAGCAATCTCTCTACTCATGGCATCCGACTTTTGATGCAAGACTGTCATTTTATGGAGTAGATCTCCTTGGTTCCCATATGATTTTCTCTTGGGAGGAATTATGGTATCTCTCTTCTTTTGGAAGCAATTCTTGCTCAAGTGATCTTTACCTCTACAGTAATTACAAACATGCACATGTATAACTGATTTGGGTTTAAGTTGATCAACTTGTGGTGGGGAAGGAACTTTGGTTTTTACAAATTTAGTTCCTGAAGACGATGGTGTATTAGCATTATCAACATATCCAAGTCCCCGCTTATCTCCACATCTTTGTCCCACACTTAGAATCTCATTTAATTTCTTGGTGCTTTGAAAAATATAAGGCAAGTCCTTTTTCAGTTGAACTAGATAAAGTTCAAGTGACTTCCTCTCCTCCAGACATTCTTGATACTCAGTTTCAAGAAATTTAACTTTGTCTTTGAGGCTAACTTTCTCTTCTTCATGCTGTCTAAAAATAGTTTCAAATTTTTCATGTTCACTTTCAAAAGACATTTTAGCATCCATACAAGTTTGGAACTCGCATTCTAAGAACTTGTTTCTTTCTTGAAGAGATTTCTTCTCTTCCCTAAGCTGACCAACTAGCACAGATAATTCGTTATTGTCTAGTTTACAAGCAAAATTTTTTGAGTCAAGAAATTCAACTCTATTAGTCAATTTCTTATGAGCTTTGGTCAGTCTAAAGCTTTTTTTATATAGCTCTTGATAAGCAGTATAAAGATCGCCTTGATCTTCACTGTCTGAGTCACTACGGCTATTGACAGTGAACCCTTCTTTAGGCATTTTTATAAATGAAAAGAATGAACTAGTTTTGTAGGAATCTAAATTCAGGTGATTAAACCTTAAATAGAAATACCCACTCTGATACCAATTGAAATTTCACCGGTCCGTTTCTTTTAACTCAATATACCTAGAAGGGGGGGTTGATTAGGTATTTAAAGTTAATAATACCTACACAATTTTACTGGTCAATGGTAAGGGGATAAAATCTCATGCCTTAGTTGTTTGAAAAAGGATTATCACAATCGACTCAAATCAAATATATCTCCGTGGTATATTGTCTTTTTGTCTTTTGATTTAATCAGGATAGATTGCGGAACACAAACAAATAATCACACAAAATAAGATATTTTTACGTGGAAACCTTAGCCAAGAAAAAACCATGGGACCACGTCCAGACGGAAAGTATCACTAACTGAAAAGTTAAACGAAACAAAGATTACCTACGCAGCACCATTGCAAATTCAACTTCCAACCTTAGCCAAGGCCCACTGCCGATGCGTCCACGTCCTCTGAATCAACGCCACGAATCCACGCTCGCCCTTCCAGCCAAGAAGTCTTATTCGCTTGTTTAGTTTGGTACACCCAAAACCTACCTTTGACCGACTCCTCCGATCTTAATTCTCAACACTCCCACCTTTGTAGAAGGTGAAGGATTCAGTACACCCTGAACCCTAAGTTGCTCAAAAGGGTTTGAGTCACACTGGTACTCTTAGGCTTACTAGGTTGAATATAAAAGTGGAAAACCTAGGCTGAGTAAAGATCAAACTCTTGGCTTTAATCGAGAAGAGAACAAGCTCACAAGATGTGAATGAAAACAAGCTTCTTGCTCTTTGAAATTAGGGTTTTTCTGCGACGTTGGTTGCGGAAACCCTAAAGTTCAACAATATTTGTAATTTCTCCGAATTGGTTCATTTAATTTACAAATAAGTAGACTTACACAGTGGCTCGTGTCGGATATCGTCCGCACTCGAGATTAGTTAGCACAATAAAAAATATGAATAATCAGAAAATGCTTGGAATAAATGGGAGGGTGAGAATGGTGGAGGTTGATTTAAAATATGCTTGAGATTATTGTTAAAACTATTAGAATAAAAAAAAAACATAAGAGAAACGAGAATGAAAAATACAATAAATGAAAACAACTTAAACTTGAATTTAAAACTTGTTCATTAAACTAATAACAAATGCTTACAATGCTTGTTCAAATGCTTTACAACGGAAATAACATTAAACTAAATTAATCTAGAAAGCCATTAAAATATTACCCTAGAAAGCATGTAAAGGTAGAGAGGGAAAGAAGAAAGAGAAAGAATGTAGGAAGGTTAGAGAGATGAATTAGAGAGAAGTTTACCATTGAAGAGGTAGATGGTGCAACTTCGATTGGATAGACCTCAATAGGATTGAGGATTGTAGCCTTTGATTGTGGCGAATGGAATGGGCAACAAGGAGATGTTGCTATTTGACGCTTTGCACCTCGAGGTGGAGGCGTTAATGGTGAGCTCGTCGGAGTTGCTCGCCGGAGAAGAAGGGTGAAGAAGAAGAGAAAGAAAGAAGAAAGAGAGGAAGAGAAGGGAGAGGGAACCAACCCAAAAAGGAGAGATCGTAGATCTCTTATAGACTTTTTTTTTCTTTTTGCTTGTTGTAAAGATGATGACCGTTGGATCTAGAGAGATCCAATGGTTGGGAATGGGTTAGTTTGATAAGAGAGAGAGTGACTAGGATAGAGAGATATGGGGGAGAGAAGAATCGGTCAAATGAGACCAATTCTCTCTTGTTGTTGCAAATGGGTATGGGCATGGGCATGGGTCATGGGTCATGGGTATGGGTCATGGGCCTAGATCATGGGCCAAGATAAATAGAGAGAAGGAGAGATGTGAGAAAAAAAAAAATAAAAGCATTAGAGGGTCTTGAACCCTAGTCTTCTTTATTCTCTCTCGTCCGTTCCACCAATTAGTCAAACTTATCCTTTGATGTTAATTGGTGTAGCCTTTAACGCCTAAGTCCTGCTCTTGGTCTCCCACTATTATTCTCTTTCTTAGTCCTTGTTTCGACTCTACGATCTTCTAACTTTGCCCGTACGTGTCTTCTATCTTTTTATCCTAGCCTATTGGCTCTTTAAGTTTTGATAGAAGTCTTCTGTTGTTGATTGTGGGCCAGCCAGTCCTCGAGAATCGCCCGATAGGGTCTCCTGCAAGTGAAAAAGTGTGTAATGAGATTCAACTAAAACGGCTTGATACTGGATTATCTGAAATGCGTATATTTCATGCAAATAGTCAATTTTCATCTAAATAATATGTTCTACGCAATGAAAGAAACTCTTAGGTGGAAAAGTCGACGAAAAGACAAGTTTTATGTAGGAGAATGCGACAACGCTATAAGGATAATGGCTTAAAATAAGCACTTTTGAGCGAATATCACTCTTCGAATGGACGCTCTAATAAATATAGCCTTTACTTCTCTCTCTTGAAGATTGAGTCACTCTGTGTCTATGTGTGTGTTTAGAGAAGGCATAGAAGGGTTCTATTTATAGAATTCCAAGACCCTGAGTCGTGTGGAACGTGAGATAATGGAACCATGATTTTGGATCTGAGAAAACCGATTCTGTTCAAGGTCCAATCGATTGTACACTTGGTCCAATCGATTGGGGATAAGTGTCCAATCGATTGGGCTCAATAAGTTTTCTGTTTCAAAGGCACCAATCGATTGCACAGGGTTCTCCAATCGATTTGACATAAATAACTTTCTGTCCCGAAGGCTCCAATTGATTACCTAGAGTCTCCAATCGATTGTACTCAGAAAGATTTCTATCCTGAAGGCTCCAATCGATTACACAGTGTCTCCAATCGATTGTACTCGAATATGTTTCTGCCTCGTAGTCTCCAATCGATTACACAGTGTCTCTAATTGATTGGGCTATGTCCAATCGATTGGAGATACATGTCCAATCGATTGGACTTTCCCGCTAGTTAATATAATTGACTTTGACTCGGGTCTGTCCAATGACTCAGTTTGACTATTATATTTAGTACATTTTAATCAACTCCTATGGCCACTAAGTCACATACCTTTCTAATTGAGCGTACACGATCATTAACTGACAAATCGGCAGTTACTCAGATGACTCCTGTCGTCAACCGTCTGATTCTTGCTGTCTCTGTCTTTTAGTCTTCACGTAGTTGGAGAAGTATGCGTACCACGACATCTTCACGCTATACTTGTGCTCGTAGGAACGGTTACAAGAATATTTTTATGTCAAACAAAATCTTTGTCAAATTGAATATGAAAACATTCCTTATAGACTTACTTACTCAGTTTAATCTTGAATAGTTCAAATGCAGTCAATATAGGCCATTTATTAGAGCAAGTCAGTCAAACTAGTACACTTTAGTTGAATATTCAATTTCTTTCACTTGGGTGTATTGTGATCTGACTATCCACTTCTTAGGGTACTAGACAGATGTTAGTAAAAATCTAAATACTTTACTCAAAATCTGGAGGTATCCTGTATCCAATCATGAAATCCTCATTAGAGCTAATAAGTTCTCATTAACTCTCTATTTACAAGTGTATTTGCTAATGTGTTTTCAAATTACTTTTGTAGCAAACATGGCTATTTCTCACTCACTTGTTTAACATAATTTTATTTTTCAAGTTCTCATTTTTTGACACTTGGTCGATTTGGTAGCTTTCATACTCGGTTGGTATGGTATCCTTGAAATTAGGGTTTTTCCGCGTCGTTGGTTACGAAAACCCTAGATCTCAACAATATTTGTAATTTCTCCGAATTGGTTCACTTAATTTGCAAAAATGCAGACTTGCACAGTGACTCGTGTCGGATATCGTCCACACTCGGGGTTAGGGCAAAATATGAACAATAATAACAGAAACTTGCTTGAGATGATTGTGAAGGAATGAGAATGATGAATCGATTTTTAAAACCATTTTGGAGATATATTTTTAACTATGAAAAATCTTTAAATAAGAACTAACATAATCAAATAACAAGATCAAAATAACATGAAATCAAATTAAAATTATTAATTAAAATCCTTACAAAATGTGGGAATTAATCCAAACTAAAAAAAATCACTAAACTTAGAAAGCATGTAAATAAAATAGAAGAGATAGGTTTAGTGAGAGAAATTGGAAAGTAGAGAGAGGAAATAGGAGGTAGAAAGAGAAAATGGTTTAAAGAGAGAAAATAATGGAAAGGTGATTCTAGAGAGAGAACCTAGAGAGAGAAAGTGATGTAAAGCTAGAGAGAGAGGAAGAGAGAAAGATTAGAGAGAAAAACCAACCACGGATTCTACCTTTAAGCGAAGGAGATCGGCCGGTGGTTGCACAAGAAAGATGTGCATATGGCTATGGTGAATCTGTAGATGGAGGTCTCAAGAGAAGGTTGCTGTGGTGAAGAATGCTATTGGAAAGTTGCACCTTCGATGTGCACTAGAGGAGGGCGGACTGGTGTAGCATGATCAGGTGAAGGAGCATAGCATGCTCTAGCCATTACTGGTGGACTGAATAGGATCTCGTGGAGGTGTCAGGCAATGAAGGTGATGGTAGAGGGATGGTGTAGCAAGACGGCAGTGAGTTTCCACGGTTTCTTTCTAAGAGGATGCACACTAGTAGTAGTCTCTTGCTGCTAGGCATAGCAGCGACTGACATCGGGAGTTGGGGATAAATCTCAACGGCCGGAGTTGCTGATGTTGACGGTGGTTGAAGAGACTGCAACAGGCTGTTGTGAAAGGCTTTCACGCTGTGTTTGAGGCGACACCTAGCAGCAGCATGGAGGAGAATAGGGAGAAGAATGGTGCAACAGGTAGTTGCATCCAAGTGAGGAGGCTGTGCTAACGTGGCAGATATGGTGATGAGGGTTACAATGGAGCAGGTGCAAACTGTGGAGATCAGTCAATCAAGGCTGGAGTGCAACCCAGCAATGGTTGATCCGCAAGGGAGAAGATGGATTGGTGGAGGAAGGAGAAACGGTGGTGCAGGTTGCTCCGAGAAGAGAGGCGAAGGTTGGTGATGCTGTCAAGCATGACAAAACCTGGTGGATGTGAGCACCGTGCAACAAAGATAAGTTGCAGGTGTCAATGTGGATGGAAGTAGTGCTCCCAAGAGAGGAACTTGTGAGGAGATGGACCGTGGTTCAGACTGGCTGGGGAACGTCTAGCAAAGGGAGAAATTAACGGTAAAAACCGTTAATGTGCTGGCGCAAATGAGAGGGAGGACGTGATTGGTGGTGATAGAAGGTCAAGAAGAGGTGGGATGCAGTGGCCGGAGTTGCAGGCTGCAACTCCGGTGGATAAGAAGAAGAAGAAGAAGAAAAAGAGGATGAAAGAGGAGCAGCACCGTCAAGATTCACCTGCTGGAGATGGGCTGCTAGGGGAGAGACCACCGTGGGTGATGTGTGGCAATTCTAGCGAGCTTGTGATGGGTTGCAGGTGGTGGTTCGGCACAAAGAGGGAACCAGAAAGTGTGTTTCAAGCACTCTTTGAGGCAGGTTAACTTGAAGAAGGAGAGAGGGAGAGATAAGCAAGGAAAAATGGTGGTGTGCAACTCCGGTGATGATGGTCACTAGTGAGAGAGGACGTTGAGAGGGTGCTGGCTGTAACACAGTCCCAATCTTCGTTCTTTTTAAGAAAGAACCAGAGGAAGGAAAATTAGAGAGAGAAGGAAAAGGATAGGTGTCAAGGAGAGGGGGAAGGAACCAAACGGCCGGAGTTGCTGCCTGCAACTCCGGCGAAGTTGAAAGAAGAAGAAAAGAAGAGGAGGAGGAGACAGCGCTCCACCAACTCACCGGCGTTACTCGCCGGAGAAGAAGAAGAGGAGGAGGAAGAAGAAAGAAGAAAGCAGAAAGAGAGGGGAAAGAGAAAAAATGAGGGGGAGGGAACCAAAACTTTAAGGGTTCGGTCTCCTCTCTTATAACAAGGGAAGGCCTCTTCCCACAACCGTTGGAAACCGTATGGAAAGAGGAAAACGGGGGAGAGTGAGGAGATAAGTGAGAAGTGGTCAAGGTTGACCACTTCTCTCATTGGCCTATTGTGGGCTTCTGGAAATGGGCTTGGGAAAGCATCAATGGCCTTTGGATTCTCTTAATGAGTGGGTTATGGGCCACTCAAGAAAATAGACCATAGGCCTTTTAAGAATTTAGGCCGTGTGGACGATAGGCATTCACGTGGAGGATCCACAATGAGTGGGTCGTGGGCCATGTTATGAGAGAAATGGTGAATGAGCCCAAAACACCATGGGCTCTAGGATAGGGTACAAGGCCGTGGGCTTCCAATTTGCTTGTGGGCCACTTGGCCATGGGCTTTGTGGACCACTAAGGCCATGTGGGCTGTTAGATGATGAAACTATGATAATTGGATGAGATGAGGTGGCGGTTTGACTCGGTCCACAATTGGCAGACCGTAGGATCTGGAGAGATCCAAAGGTCAGATGAATGATCTAACGGTCGAATTAAAGATCTAACGATAGATGAACTATGAGAGATTGAATAATGCTAAAGGAGAGAAAATCTGAGGTTAGATGATGGAGATCGGAGGGTTAGGATGATTGATCTAAGGATCGGATGGTGAGATATAGGCAATTCGATCATGGAAAGGGGAATCGGATGGTAGATCTGGGGATCTAATGGTAGGATGAGATGATCTACGGGTTAGATATTAGAGTCTAGAGAGATGGAGAGAATTATGAGAGAGGAGAGAGAAAATAATACAAAATAAAGGCAAAAGAGCTGGCGGAGGGTCATGAACCCTGATCTTCAATGTAATCTTCCATCGGCTTCACCAATTACATAAGCCATCATTTTATGTCAGTTGGTGCAGCTTTGAATCACTTTGGCCCGTCTCTTGGTCTTCGACTTTGCCTCTCTCTTGGTTCTTTATCTGGCTCTACGATCCTCTGACTTGACCCTTACTTAGCCGGTATCTTCTTGTCATAGCTTGTTGACTCCTTAAGCTTTGATATTAGGCTTCTATGGTTGATCGTGGGCCCGCAAGTCTCAAAAATTGCCCGATCGGATTTCTACGAGAGAAAAGCGCGTAATGAGACTTAATCAAAATGGCTTCATATTTAGACTATCCGAAATTCGTATATTTCATGCAAATAGTCAATTTCTGTCTAAAGAATGCGCTCTACGCAATGGAAGAAACTCTTACATGAAAAAGTGAACGAAAAGACAAGTTTTACATAGGAGAATGCGACATCGCTATAAGGATAATGGCTTAAAATAAGCACTTTTGAGCAAATATCAATCCTCTGTAGCATTAAGTAATCGGATTTTTTTTATAGATAGGGCCTATACAGATTTTACCACATCAACTTGAGGTAGCTCTTTCCATAGAGAACTATCACACAGGAGGCCAACAGTCGATTATTTTGCAGTTTCGAAATCAACTGAGGGCGTGAACAGAACTAATTTGAAGTCATGAAAAGTAAAAGTTTATTCTTGATTCACATAGAATACTAGATTTATTACCTCAATCAAATCCAATCCCAACTAGTGTCAGCTAGTGTGCATGTGAATAACAAGTTAAAACTTATGAACATCCACTAACTGAGAATTACTAAAATAGTCAAATCTTCTAAATTTTTTAGAGTTTTCTACAATGATCTAGTCTCAATTTACCTCGTGTTAAGTCTTGGATCTAGAATTTTCTAGAGTCAATGCACAACTCTGAAACAAAAATCTTAACAAGACACAAAATAATTTTTTGATTTTCAAATTTTCTATTTTTATTTTTGAATATATGAACTCAAAACAATACAAATAAGTAAAGATCTAAAACAAATAGAAAACTATGAAGAAAACAAAATCCTAAAATAAAACTACACACCAACTCACAAAAGATATACAATCATAAAATAGAGAAGAGTGTAAAGAACCACATTCATTCAATCAATGGGACAAGTACCACTAGACTTCATAAGGAATTTACTCCAAATTGAATATAGATTTATCGGTCATTCCTTTCTCACCCATATGGTCTTATACCTTTTAGGTGGGTTCTTTTTCTCCGCCATATGTTTAGACGGTGATGGAGGATTGAGATTTCTCTTTTTATATGTCATCTTGTTCTGAGCCCTTTGAGTTTGGGTGCCCTTGAGTTTCATAAGATTTGCAATCTCTCTACTCAAGGCATCCGACTTTTGATGCAAGATTATCATTTTATGAAGTGGATCTCCTTGGTTCCCATATGATTTTCTCTTGGGAGGAACCATGGTATCTCTCATCTTTTGAAAATAATTCTTGTTCAGGGGACCTTTACCCCTACAGTAATTACAAACATGCACATGTATGTGGAAGGAACTTTGGCTTTTATAAATTTAGTTCCTGAAGACGATGGGGTATCAAAATATCCAAGTCCCCGCTTGTCTCCACATCTTTGTCCCACACTATTGAACTAGATCAAGTTCAAGTGACTTCCTCTTCTCCAGACATTCCTGATACTCAATTTCAAGAAATTTAACTTTGTCTTGGAGGCTAGCTTTCTCTTCTTCATGCTTTCTAGTTTCATATTTTTCATGCTCACTTTCAAAAGACATTTTAGCATCAGTACAAGTTTGAAACTCGCATTCAAAGAACTTGTTTCTTTCTTGAAGAGATTTCTTCTCTTCCCTAAGCTGACCAACTAGCACAGATAATTCATTATTGTTTAGTTTACAAGCAAAATTTTCAGAGTCAAGAAATTCAACTCTATTAGTCAATTTCTTATTTGCTTTGGTCCGTCTATGACTTTCTTTATATAGCTTTTGATAAGCAGTATAAAGATCATCTTGATCTTTACTGTCTGAGTTACTACGGCTATTGATAGTGAACCCTTATTTAGGCATCTTTATAAATGAAAAGAATGAATTGGTTTTGCAGGAATCTAAATTTAGGTGATTAAACCTTTAATAGAATAACCTGACTCTAATACCAATTGAAATTCCACCGGTCCGTTCTCTTTAACTCAATATACTTAGAAGGGGGGCTCGATTAGGTATTTAAAATTATTTATACCCACACAGTTTTACTGGTCTATGGTAAGGGAATAAAATCACATGTCTTAGTTGTTTGATAAAAGATTATCACAACCGACTCAAATTGAATATACCTCCGTGGTATATTTTCTTTTCGTCGTTCGATCTAATCAGAATAGATTGCGGAATACAAACAAACAATCACACAAGACGAGATTTTTACGTGGAAACCTTAGCCAAGAAAAAACCACGGGACCACGTCTAGATGGAAAGTATCACTAACTGAAAAGTTAAACGAAACAAAGGTTACCTACGTAGCACCATTGTAAATACAGCTTCTAACCTTAGCCAAGGCCACTGTTGATGTGTCTACGTCCTCTGAATCAACGCTACGAATCCACGTGCTCCCTTCCAGCCAAAAAGCCTTATCCGCTTATTCAATTTGGTACACCCCAAACCTACCATCGATCGGCTCATCCGATCTTAATTTTCAACACTCCCGCCTTTGTAGAAGGTGAAGGATTCAGTACACCTTGAACCCTAGGTTGCTCAAATGGTGTTGAGTCACACTAGTACACTAATGCTACTAGGTCAAATATAGAAGTGGAAGACCTAAGCTGAAGATAGGATCAAGCACTTGACTTTGATCAAGAAGAGAACAAGCTCACAAGATGTGAATGAGAAACAAGCTTATTGCTCTTCGAATGGACACTCTAGTAAATAAAATATTTTCTTCTTTCTCTCTTAGATTGAGTCACTCTGTGTGTATATAGAGAAGGCATAGAAGGGTTGTATTTATAGAATTCCAAGACCCTGAGTCGTGTAGAACGTGGGATAATGGAACCAAGAATTTTGAATGTGGGGATAAGTATCCAATCGATTGGACTATCCCATTAGTCAATTTTATTGACTTAGACTCGGGTCAGTCCAATGACTATGTTTGACCATTATATTTTGTTCATTTTAACCAATTCCTATGGCCACTGAGTCGCTTACGTTCCTAATCAAGCGTACATGATTGTTAACTAACAAATCGACAGTTACTCAGATGACTCCTATCGTTAACCGTCTGATTCTTGCTGTCTCTGTCTTTTAGTCTTCACGTAGTTGGCAAAGTATGCGTACCAAGACATCTTCACATTACACTAGTGCTCGTAGGAACGGTTACAAGAATATTTTTTATGTTAAATGAAATCTTTGCCAAATTGAATAGGAAAATATTCCTTACACAATCGATTGTTTTTACGAACAGAAACCCATCTGTACATTATAATCGATTGGACTGGAGTACAATCGATTGGACGAAGTGTACAATCGATTGGAATTTGCAGTCATCCAATCGATTAGACTTCTTGAAAAGTGTTAATTTAAGATCCAATTTTTGTAGTCCCTTATCCCCACGACTTGCACAACCCAGGGTTCCATATTCTTATAAATAGAGCACTCTTTAGCTATATAATATACACAACAAGAGATAAAATAGTAAGCTTTCTATAATAAGAATAGTCCTTGTTATTGAAGAGAAAAAGCCCTAGCTTTGAATACTTACCTTGTGAGGTTTTCTCTTCCGAAGATCAAAGCTGAGAACTTGATCCATATTCTGCCTAGGTTTTTGAAAGTAGGGTTTTTCAGCGTCGTTGGTTACGAAACCCTAGAATCAACACATTTTGTAATTTTTATCCGATTATCCTGCAAAATTGATAGATTTGTATAGGGATTTGTGTCGGATGTCGATCCGCACTCGGGATTAGTCGGGTTAGCGCATATTTGAACATAAAATGATGGAATTTATGCTAGAAAATTATGGAGAAGTGAGAATGGTGATTGTAAGTGATTGAAAACATGATTTTAGAGATAATTTCTAGATTAAGATGCACTGAAAAAAAAAAAAAAACTCCAAAACATAATATTCAACTTGCTTTATTAATTTATCAAATGTGCATACAATCATAAAACATCAGGAAAACCTAATTAGAAAGCATGAAAATTAGAGAGAGAAATGGAGGATTTAGAGAGGGAAAGCAGAGAGAACCTAAGGAAGAGAGAGAAAGTGATAGAGAGAGAAAGAAGATGGCAGAGAGAGAAAGAGAGAACTAGAGAGAGAAAGTGAGAAAAGGCCTAGAAAGAGGAAGAGAGTGAGAAGATCTAGAGAGAGAATCTAAAGAGAAGGATAAAGAATGGAGATGAAACCTACCATGTGGTCTTACCAAGAAGTGGAGATCGACTGGCAAAGAGAACCTGCCAATGGAGTGATGATGCTCCGGTCATTGATGGTCAACCAAGTGAGAAGCCCGAAGAGGGTGCATGGTGTGATGCCCGGAGTGGTGAGTGATGTGCTCGGAGATGTTTGGAGGGTGCATAGTGGTGCTCCGGCCAAAGAGGAGTGGGTTGAAGAAGCCACAGGCTCGCATCAATGGAGTTGAAGACCTCACCACCTGTCACCAATGGTGATGACGGTGATGATTTGTAGATGAAGGAGAGCGTTGACCGTATGCTAGAGGGAGACAAAGATCCGACCGGAGTTGCTGGGTGGAAGAACGTTGGAAATTTCAGGCGGTGGTGTGCAGCGGCTAGTAGGTGCATTGAATGGATGCTGATGGTGAGGTAATGGAGTGGAGGTGGAAGGTAAATGGCCTGCAACTGATTTGCAAGGATTTAGGTTAGGAAACAGGGAGCTGGTTGCAGATTTCAGATGCCCGGAATGGACGGACTGGTGGAGTTGAACCAGTCCGCCGGAGGAAGGAGGCAGACTCCTTGTAGAACAAGAAGGAGAGGACGAAGAAGACAGGCAGAAGAGAAGAAGGAGAAAGAGGAGACGCGTTGGAACATGGGAGGAGAAGAGAGAGAGCAAGCAAGGGGAGAGAAGGACGTTGCTGCCCAAGAGAAGAGGCAGCACCATTTTTTTTTCTTTTTTTTTTTTTTTCTTAGACGAGGTGTTGGATAGATGTTCACCTCCGAAAGAATAAGGGGCAGAGGGTTTTGTGGGAGATGGCGAGAAGAGGAGAGAAGAGAGGAGGCGGTAAGCTGGTTGCTGTGCAGGTTTCCGGCGAGCTTCTCGCCGTAGAAGACGACCGGAGTTGCACCTGCAACTCCGGTGGAATTAAAGGAGAAGAAGAAGAAGACTGAGGATAAGAAGAAGAAGAAAACGAAGAGGAAGAAGAAGAAAACGAAGAGGAAGAAGAAGGATAGGAGGAGAGGGGGAGAAGCTTACCGTTGCCTGCTGTGAAGAGGACGGTGGTGGAGCACGGTTCGCCGGCCGGAGTTGCAGACCTGCAACTCCAGCAAAAGAAGAAGAAAACGAAGAAGAAGAAGAGGAGGAGGAAGAGGAGAAGAAGAAGAAGAAGAAGAAGAAGAAGGAGGAGAAGAAGAAGAAGGAGGAGAATAAGAAGAAGAAGAAGAAGAAGAAGAAGAAGAAGAAGAAGAAGAAGAAGAAGAAGGAGGAGGCGCTCCACTCCTCACCGGCGATGGCACGCCGGAGGAGAAGAAGAAGGGGAAGGGGAAGAGGAGGAAAGGGTGTCCGAGCGGGGGCGGAAGAAGAGGAACTCGAAGGGTTTTTAACCCCTCTCCTCAAGTAGAAACCGTGGGTTTCTAAACTTAGAAACTCACGGTTTCTAAAAGAAATTTTTTATTTTATTTTATTTTTTTATTATTATTTTATTTTTATTTTTATTTTTGAACCAGGGGTTTTGCGGGCTTGGGCTCGAGGTTAATGGGCCGTTTGGCCATGACCACTAGGCCAAGAGCTGATGCCACGTGTTGGCCAGTGGTTGGCCGAGAGATGACGCCACGAGTCGGCCAGTGGTTGGCCAATGGGAACGCTAAAAATCGTGGGCCCAGAGTGCATCGGCCATGGGCCAGAAGGTAGGTGAGAAGGATAGTGGGCCACTGGGCTCGATGGATGTGGGTTAGGGTGCGTTTGGTTGCCAGGGGAGAAAAATGCATTTTCCCCTTGAAATACCCATCAAGGAAAAATGTATTTTCCTTTCTTCGGAAATCGAGCTCTACGCTCTCAGCCACAATCAATCATCTGAGGCATTTCTCTACAATCAAACCTGCCTTAGGGACTGATATTTTACAATGGAGATCGGGTGGTTGATAGGATGGATGATCGACTGATCGGTAGCACGATCGGATGGTCGGATGCATAGAATTGATAGATCAGATGGCGATCTATAGAGATTCAACGGCCCGATGGAAGATCCAACGGTCAGAAAGCTAAGGGAGATGAGACAGAGCCAATGAGCAGGAGTTCTGGGGTTAAGTCAATAGATTCGAGGACCGAGAAATGAAGAGAGAGAGAATAAGGAGAGATGAGAGAGAAAATATCAGAAAAAGTATTGGCAGAGGGTCATGAACCCTGGTTTTCCATTGTTCTTCACTTGAGCTTTGCCAGTAGAGCAGGCCATCATTTGATGTGGCTTTAAATGATTTGGTCCTTCTCTTGGTTATCAGCTCTCCCGCTCTCGTGGTTCCTTGGGCCAGCTCTTCGATCCCCTTGTTCAGCCCATAATAGGCTCATATCTTCTAGACATAGCCTGTGGACTCTTTAAGCTTTGATAATGGGCTTTCATGATCCATGTGGGCCCACAAGTCTCGAGAATCATCCAATCAGGGTTTCCTGCGACAAAAGAAGCGCGTAATGAGACTTAATCAGAACGGCTTAATATCTAAACTTCTAAAAATGTGTTTAATGCATGCAAATATACCATTTCGTCCAGAAAAGTGTGTTCTACGTAATGAGATAGACTCTTACGTAGAAAAGTGGATAATTAGAGCAGTTTTACGTAGGAGAGTGCGATAATGCTAAAAGGATAATTGCTTAAAGTGAGCACTTTTGAGCGAATATTAGTTTTCCATTTAGAATCTTAACCTAGTAGTCAGAGAGTACCTGTGTGACTCAACACTCTTGAGCAACTATAGGGTTCAGGGTGCACTGAATCCTTCATCCTCAATAGAGACTGTTGATATTCGCTCAAAAGTGCTTATTTTAAGCCATTATCCTTATAGCGATGTCGCATTCTCCTACGCAAAACTTGTCTTTTCGTCGACTTTTTCACGTAAGAGTTTCTTCCAATGCGTAGAGCGCAATCTTTAAACGAAAATCGACTATTTGCATGAAATATACGCATTTCGGATAGTCTAGATATGAAGCCATTTTGATTAAGTCTCATTACGTGCTTTTCTCTCGCAGGAAACCCAGTCGGGCGATTTTAGAGACTTGCGGGCCCACGATCAACCATAGAAGCCTAATATCAAAGCTTAAGGAGTCAACAAGCTATGACAAGAAGAGGCCGGCCAAGTACGGGTCAAGTCAGAGGATCGTAGAGCTAGATAAAGAACCAAGAGAGAGGAAAAGCTGAAGACCAAGAGACTAGCTAAAGTGATTCAAAGCCGCACCAACTGACATAAAATGACGGCTTACGTAATTGGTAAAGCCGACGGAAGATTACATTGAAGATCAGGGTTCATGACCCTCCGCCAGCTCTTTTGCCATTATTTTGTATTATTTTCTCTCTCCTCTCTCCTAATTCTCTCTCCATCTCTCTAGACTCTAATATCTAACCTGTAGATCATCTCATCCTACCATTAGATCCCTAGATCTACCATCCGATCCCCCTTTCCATGATCGAATTGCCTATATCTCACCATCCGATCCTTAGATCGATCGTCCTAACCCTCTGATCTCCATCATCTAACCTCAGATCTTCTCTCCTTTAGCTTTATTCCATCTCTCATAGTTCTTCTACCGTTAGATCTTCAATTCGATCGTTAGATCATTCATCTGACCGTTGGATCTTTCCAGATCCTACGGTCCGCCAATTGTGGACCGAGTCAAACTGCCACCTCATCTCATCCAATTATCATAGTTTCATCATCTAACAGCCCCCATGGCCAAGTGACCGACAAGCAAATTGGAAGCCCACGGCCTTGTAACCCGTCCTAGAGCCCATGGTGTTTTGGGCTCATTTACCATTTTTCTCCTCTAGCGGCCAAACGCACCCTAACCCATGGCCTCGCAAGAGGCCCATATCTATCCGGCCCATTAGCCCGCTTATCCTTGAGCCCATGCCCATACCCATTGACACATGGTCACAAGGCCCACGGGCCAATTATCCTTGTAATGACCCAATCAAAGCAAGTGGCCAACATAAACCCATGGGCTCTCATAAGCCCACATTCAAGCCAATGGGAGAAGTGGTGACCACTTCTCATCAATCCCCAACTTCATTCCCACGTTTCTCTCTCCCACAACAAACTACTCCTATAAAAGAGAGAGAAACCTTGGGTTTCTTTGGTTCCCTCCCCCTCTAAAAATCTTCTTCTTATACCATCTCTTCTCTCACTTCTCCTTGAAAACTTTGGGTGGCTGTGTGACAGCCAGCACCCCCCACCCCTCCTCACCATTAATTCCGACGAGAAGCTCGCCGGAATTGCGCCACCAACTTCTTCTTCTTTCTCTTTATCTTCTACTTCTTCTTCTTCTTCTTCACGTCCTCCTCGGAGTTGCGGCCTGCAACTCCGGTCGCCACCACCATCTTGCTGCCACGCCTTTCATCTCCATACCGGCATCTTCTTCTTTGTAACTTGCAAACCTGCAAGTTGCACAGTCTGCAACTCCTCCGGAGAGACACCCCAAGACCGTGCACATTGCTATCTCCATCTCCTCCAAAGGATCTCCTCACGAACCGTCCTCCTTCACGAGCTCCATCTTTGCTCGTCAAAAAAAAAAAAAAACTACAACGGGTCTCTTCTCTTGCTGGCGTTACAAACTGAAACACCAGCCAACCCGTGATCTCCACCAGCCTATCACGATCTGCAACTTGGAGTTGCAGGTCCGTAGCACAGCACCTCCTCCTCTTCTCGTTGGTGTGCAGCCCATTTCTGGGCCCTTCTATCTTCTCCACCATTCCCCTGAACCACCAGACTGGTGCGCCTCCTTCCACTCTTCACGGCTCAGCAACTCTCCAAGCACACAAGGTCTGCAACTCGATCTCCTTTCTTTCAGGCGATCTCCATTGCTGCTCGTGACAGGGGTAACGCCCTTCTATCTTCATCACAACAGGCAACTCGGAGTTGCAGGTCCATAGCATCTCCTCTTCCACCATTCTTTTTGCAGGTCTGCACCACCATCTTCCTCCCACATCCTCAGCGTCTGCAACTCTCTTTGATGCAGCCAGCGACCACCAGCAGCTTCGCCTCTTTCCACCTTTTTCCTCCACTTTGTCACCCTTCCCTTCTCCTTCCTCTCCTCTCTAACCTTCATTACCGGAGTTGCAAACCTGCAACTCCGGCTAGATCCCATCATCCTCCAAGCAACTCCTCTTGGCCAACCCGTTTTATTCTCCATTAGTGGTGAGCTGAACCAGCAATAAACTGCAAAGAAGCACCCTTCTTTGCTGCCAACACTTGCAACTCCATCATAGTTGTGCGCACCAGCCACCGCTTTCTTGTTGCTCACCACCAACCTCGCTACCGTGAACACTCTTCTCTTCTTCTTGTTCACACTTGCCACGTCAGCGATCAGCAAGTGTGCCACGTGCACCTTGGTTGCATGTTGAAGAATTTCTCCTTCACCACCACACCGCCCTCCTCTCCTCTTGCTGGTCATTCCAACAACCACAGAAGCACAACCTGCTCCTCCCTTCATTCTCCTTCACTGCCACACCACCCTCACCTTGCTTGCATCACCTCTTCCTCTAAGACCAGCACTGTCTTGCACAACAACTACATCTCAAGCTGCTTGTGACAGGAGCAACCTCACAAGTACACCACGTGTGCACATCCAGTAATCACCACGTGAGTTGCAAATCTTTCCTTGGCAAACCACTAGCCAAGAGCATCACTCCGGCACTTTGGTAAGTTGGTAAGTCTTTCTCTCTCTAACTCTCTCTCACCATTCTTTCTAGATCTACTTTTCCTCTCTAAATTTCTATTTCTCTCTCTAAAAACCATTTCTCTCTCTATCTCTATTTTCTCTTTCTAGATTTCTTGTTTCTCTCTCTATCCTTCATTCTCTTACTTGCTTTCTAGATAGTTTGAATGTCTCCATTTTTAGTTTAATTGCATATTTCAATTTCAGTGTAAGTCCAATCTTTATTTTAATGAAATTTTAGTTCAATTATTAATTCTTGCTTCTATTTTATTGTTATTCATTAGAATCAATCTCAGAAATCATGTTTTAAAAATCGACCTTAATCACCATTCTCCCCCTTCCATAAGTTTTAGCAAATTTCCGTTCATTTGTTCTTTAATTGCCCTAACCCCGAGTGCGGACGATATCCGACACGAGCCACTGTGCAAGTCTGCATTTTTGCAGATTAAGTGAACCAAATCGGAGAAATTACAAATATTGTTGAACTTTAGGGTTTCCGTAACCAACGACGCGAAAAAAAACTTTAATTTCAAATGGCGCCGTTGCCGCTCGGTTGACGGGATTGCAAAAAGACGAACAGGAATTCGGAAAGCTGCTTAATCTTCAAGATCCGATCCAGATCGGAAACTTTCCACTTTATTTTTCACATTTTCCACTTATTATTTTAATGCCTCGGACGGCCGAGTGCAAAGTTGTAATAATTTAGGACTTTATTTTCTCTGCTTTTAGAATAACTGCTAGATAATTAACTAATTAAAAATACCAAAAATATTAAGGTCAGATTTCAATTCTGCTATTTCTAGTTAGATCACCATTGGTTATTTGATTCAAATTGGAAGATTTCCAACTCCGGGTAATTCAAAAGTAGATATTTTCGAATCTTAATTTGGGAATAGCTAAAGTTGAATTTCAAACCCTAATTGGAACTAATTCACAATATCGGCCCTAAATCATTGAGTATTTCTTGAAACCCTAAAGGCGGTATATCTTCCAATTACATACCATAGACCATTGTGGACTAACGTGATTGCGGATTGCGTTTACCAAGTGAGTAGGGAGCGAAAGCTCAAAGAGGTGGAGTCGGGCCCAAGCCCATTTGGATACCCCTCCCTATCTCACGGAGGAGACCCCGTGCGTAGCCAACGGGTAGGTAAGTTTCTACACCTCACCTTGAGTGCGATCTTGCTCATTGTGCAAAATACTGTGCCGATTGTCTATTTGCTTTCGCAAAAATTATCGGAACTGCTTGGTTTGGCCGTAATAAAATACATTAAAGAGCAAACCCAGCTCTAACTTGAAACTGGTGGGATTTCATCACTCACCTCGTCATTCCAGCTTTTGTGCAACCACAGCCAAGAATTAAAATCAATCAAGAATAGAGCCCACTTAGATCGGTGTTCGAGGAAAACTCCACACAAAGCGACCCCTTCAAAGATCAAGTCGATTAAGTCCATGAGTGCGGGTCCCTGTTATCTAACACACCCATAGGTCCCTACAACTCAAGTATACCGAGCTCGTAAGTGGCCTCCTTGATTGTCTGTCGGATTAGCTAGTGTCGGATTAGGAACACGAACCAACCCTAGCTCCTCTTCTGGGAAAACTCTTCTTCACGCTTGACAAATCCGGTTAGTCTGGGGCGTACTTAAGTCAGCCGATGTGCCGCACGTCTGTCTAGGCTTCGGATTATCTTGCAGTCAACTTGAGTTAGTACTAGCGGATTTGCTTTGAAGAGTGTATCCTGGTGAGAACCTACAGAGTGAAAAGTTAGTCCGGCGGGTGTTTGAAGATAAACCAGTGGTCCGCCCACTGTCATAATCTACACTAGCCCTACACTAACAAGATAATTCATAATACTATCCTGATTGTTTAGGTTAAGAATATCTGTTGCTTTGTGTGCATCATCTAGGCTTATTTGGTTTCATACACCTCTTGCCGACTCTAGAGGCTTGCTCTTTCAGCACATGCCCGCTTGGATTAGATCCAATCGTAGATTGATTCGATCTGAGAATCATTCTCTTACAGTGGAGTCTTCCACTATTCATCACCCTTCCCCCTTTCCTCCCCCCTCTTCCAGAGAAAATACCTTTATCGTCATGGCAGACGAACGTCCCCTCATCGAGACGTATGCGCCAATCTCGGCCAACCCGCCATCATGCATTGTTCTTCCACCTACTGTGGCGGTACAATTCGAGATCAGGCCGCAAACTATTCAAACGCTGCCAACTTTTAGAGGTCTCCCCAGAGAAGACCCCTATTCCCATATCAGGGAATTCCAACATGTCATCCTGCTCTTTAGAAATTAGAATCTTGATGATGACAATGTTAGACTGAGAGTTTTTCCTTTCTCTCTAAAGGATAGAGCCTCGGACTGGCTTTACTCTCTTCCTGCGGATTCTATCACAAGTTGGAAAGAACTTGTAGGAAAATTTATGTCCAAATTTTACCCCATGACTCGTACTAATCAAATGAAACAACTCATATAGGACTTCCGACAAAAGTCCAATGAGAAATTTTATGAAGCCTGGGAACGATTCCAGGATCATCTGACCAAGTGTCCTCATCACAGTATCGACAAAGGCAGTCTGGTTCACATTTTCTACAAAGGACTTACTGATGAGTCCCGCACTATGGTTGAGTCAATGTGCCAAGGAAAATTCATGCATAATACTCCTACTGAAGCGTACAAATTTCTGGGAGAATTAAGTGAAAATTCCCAGCATTGGACGATTGACAATGAGTTCAGTCGAAATACTCCGGTCCTGAAAACTAATATGGGAAATGAAGCAAAGGTTGACCCTGAACTCAAATCCCTCATTCAAGAGTTGACCAAGTCAGTCTCTGCCCTGGCTGTGTCTGTACACAAGCCTGTTCACCATTCTACCCCAGTCATGAATATAGGTCAAGAGAACCTAATGGAACCCTGTAATATCTGTTTACAGCCCTCCCACTCTACTGAAAATTGTCCTTTAAATGACGGATGTGCCCCTCCACTCCAAGAAGAAGTTTGTGCGTTTAATACCTTTAAACCACCTACCCAGAACTCGTATAGCCAAACATACCATCCTGATACGAGAAATCATCCTAACTTCTCCTGGAGGCAGCAGTCTGCTCCACAACAAAGACCTGCGCAGAGCACATATCCTCCTGGGTTTAATCAACCCAACAGGCAATACCAACAGGGACAATACCAACAGGGACAGTACCAACAGAGTCAGAACCAGACGAGTCAATACCCGTCTAATCAGAATCGATCATTCCAGCAAGGACAATACTCTGGTCAATAGGCACCTAATCAGAATCCCCAGAATCTGCAGTTAAGTCAAACTGTACCTCAATCCTACAATTATTCTGCCCCTATGAGCTCAAATCGTGAACTGGTTGCTCAAGCTGCTCCTAAACCGGGTCTAGAAGACCTCTTATCACAATTTATTGTGCAGCAAACCCAGTCCATGCAGCGCCTAGAGCAGCGTCTCGGGAATTTAGAAGCTGAGAAAGCCAAAGGCATCTTCCCTAGCCAACCTATTGCAAATCCTAAAAGGAATGTCAAGGGCGCAGTTTATGAGGTCGGTTCCCAGTCACAGAATCCAAACTACCAAGGAGAGGTACAAGCTGTTACCACACTCCGATCTGGAAAGACTGTGGATATGGGAGTAAAAGAACCATCAGAGCCATCTCCCTCTCCTATTCCTAAACCCAGCACGGAGGAACACATTTCAAAATCCACCTCTGATGCTGTGAAGCCTACACCAAAATCTACAATCCCAGTGCAGAGATATCAGGCGAAGGACAAATCTATTTGTCGGATTAAGCCTCCCTTCCCGGACAGGCTTGTCCAAGACAAAAGAGATCAGCAATTTTCAGAGATATTAGACGTTTTCAAAGACGTCCAGATCAATATCCCCTTCCTATCTGCTATCAAACAGATCCCTTCCTATGCCAAATTCCTGAAAGAATTATGCACTGTCAAACGGCGTACGCATGTACCCAAAGATGCCTTTTTGGCAGAAAAAGCTACAGCGTTCATCCAACGCAATAGTGTAATTAAGCATAAGGATCCGGGAAGTCCTACTGTGCAATGTGAAATTGGTGATAACTTTAGTTGCACAGCTTTGTTGGACTTAGGAGCTAGTGTGAATCTCATACCGTTTTCGGTATACCAGCAGTTAGGCCTCAAGGATATGAAGCCAACAAAAATCACTCTGAAGCTGGCCGACCAGTCCATAAAAATTCCAAGGGGAATTATTGAAGATGTCCTAGTGAAAGTAGCTGACTTTTACTACCCTGTAGACTTCATCATCCTCGACACAGAACCGTGTCAGGATAATCGGATCCCAGTCATTCTAGGCCGACCGTTCCTTGCTACCGCGAATGCACACATCGGGTGTAGGGACGGGAATATGTCAATTGCCTTCGGCAACCTAAAGGCTGAGGTTAACATCTTTCGACTTATGCCACAGGATGCCGATCGCGATGTGACAGATGAAATATATGCCGTTGAGAGTCTAATTCAGGACTCCACCGAAGATATCTTGAAACAGTGCCAAGAGCACTTTGATACTGACTTCCAATGGGAGTCAGCAATTTTTGAGGATAATACTATCCAAGAGTCAGCTACACTGATTTCTACTCCTCCTCCTATTGTTGAGTATGAGCCTCTGCTAACCATGATCAGAGATCCTACTACTGTCAACTCTATCTCGGTAGAGGAGGAAGAATCAAGCTCCACTGATCAGAAACTTGAGCTTAAGCCTCTACCCTCTGAACTATCTTATGCTTATCTTGGTCCTGAAGAGACTTATCCTATCATCATTTCTTCTGCCCTATCTGCGTCCCAAAAAGAGAGACTGATTATGTTGTTAAAAAAGCACAAAGCAGCAATAGGATGGACCATTGACGACATTCGTGGGATAGACCCTTCTGTGTGTCAACATCACATTTATCTTGAAGACGACTCTAAGACGTCTAGAGAGCACCAGAGGAGGTTAAATCCAGTCCTAAAAGAAGTAGTACGGGATGAAATTTTAAAATTGCTAGATGCGGGTATCATTTACCCCATCTCTAATAGCAAATGGGTGAGTCCAATCCATGTCGTACCTAAGAAGGCAGGTTTCACTGTTGTAGAAAATGATCAAGGCGAAATGGTGACCCAGCGCTTAAAGAAAGGATGGAGAGTCTGTATTGACTACAGACGGCTCAATAACAACACCCGGAAAGACCATTTCCCTCTCCCATTCATTGATCAGATGTTGGAACGTCTTGCAGGTCATTCTTACTATTACTTCCTAGATGGTTACTCGGGATATAATCAGATTCCCATTGCACCCGAGGACCATGAGAAGACCACGTTCACCTGTCCCTTTGGCACTTTTGCCTACAGTCGCATGCCTTTTGGCATTTGTAATGCACCTGCGACTTTTCAAAGGTGTATGATGAGTATATTTTCGGACATGGTCGAACGGTTCTTAGAAGTTTTCATGGATGACTTCTCCGTCTTTGGATCATCTTTCGATGACTGTCTCCAACATCTGAGTCTGGTACTCGAAAGATGTCAGGATAAGCGACTTGTCCTAAATTAGGAAAAATGCCACTTCATGGTAAAGAAAGGAATCGTGCTAGGACATGTCATTTCTGACAAGGGTATTGAGGTCGACAAAGCTAAGATTGATATTATCTCGACCCTACCAATTCCTAAATCTGTGCGTGATATTCGATCTTTTCTTGGACATAGAGGATTCTACAGGAGATTCATTAAGGATTTCTCCCAGATAGCTCGACCCCTATGTAGTCTTCTAGCTAAGGATAGCCCTTTTGACTTCAATGCTGACTGTGCAAAGGCATTCGAGCGTCTTAAATCTGAGCTTACTTCTGCGCCCATCATCCGCCCTCCTGATTGGACCATACCTTTTGAAGTGATGTGTGACGCATCCGACTATGCTCTTGGAGCAGTTTTGGGCCAAAGAGTCAACAAAATGCCACATGTGATATACTATGCAAGTAAGACTTTAAACTCGGCTCAGTTAAACTACTCTACTACTGAAAAAGAGCTTCTGGCCGTTGTTTTTGCTCTGGATAAATTCAGACCATACTTATTGGCCACTAAAGTCATAGTTTATACGGATCATGCGGCTCTGAGATATCTAATGTCCAAAAAGGAGACGAAGTTGAGATTGATAAGATGGATCCTTCTATTACAGGAATTCGATCTAGAGATCAGGGACAAGAAAGGAACTGAGAATGTTGTGGCTGATCACTTGTCAAGGCTGACTTTAGAGTCTAATTTTGAATCTCAGCCCATTCTCGAAACTTTTCCTGACGAACAACTGTTCGCTATCTCCGTCACCCCATGGTATGCTGACATTGTCAATTACCTAGTGACGGAGGAAATACCATCTCATTGGTCAAAACAGGACAAAAATCAATTCCTGGCAAGAGTTAAGTATTACTCTTGGGACGAGCCTTATTTATATAAATACTGTCCTGACCAGATTATTCGTCTCTGTGTCCCTGAATCTCAGCAATTAAACATCTTGTCCTCTTGTCATGACCAACCATGTGGTGGTCACTTTAGTTCCAAAAAGACGGCTGAGAAAATCCTACAATGTGGATTCTACTGGCCTTCTCTGTTTCGAGAAACACATATCTACTGCAAGGCATACCCTAATTGTCAAAACCTTGGCAGAATTTCTCAGAGAAATATGATGCCCTTGAACCCTATTCAAGTCGATGAGATATTCGATATGTGGGGTATTGATTTCATGGGGCCCTTTCCTACATCCAATGGTTTCCAATTCATCCTCCTAGCTGTGGATTATGTCTCTAAGTGGATTGAGGCAATTCCTACAAGAACCAATGACCATCAAGTTGTGATGAGATTTTTGAGGGAGTACATTTTCACAAGATTCGGAGCCCCCAAAGCCATTATAAGTGATGGGGGTAGCCATTTCTGCAATAGAGTTTTTGAAAAGTTAATGAAAAAGTACGGTGTAACTCATAAGGTTGCCCTTGCTTACCATCCGCAGACCAGCAGTCAGGTCGAGGTCTCCAATCGACAAATCAAGCAGATACTGGAGAAGACAGTCAATACAACTCATAAAGACTGGTCTACACACCTCTCAGATGCTCTATGGGCTTACCGAACATCTTATAAAACTCCCTTGAATATGTCTCCATACCGTTTGGTTTATGGTAAACCTTGTCATCTCCCTGTTGAGATTGAGCATCACGCCCTATGGGCGATCAAAAAACTCAATTTTGACTTAGACGCAGCAGGAGAGGAAAGGAATTTACAACTCAATGAATTGGATGAACTGAGAAATGATTCTTATGCCTTGTCAAAAAAGTATAAAGATAAAATGAAATGGATACATGACAAGAGCATTCTTAGGAAGGATTTCCACCAGGGACAGAAGGTCTTACTTTACAATTCTAGACTTCACATCTTCCCTGGAAAATTGAAGTCCCGATGGTCAGGCCCATTTGTTGTTACTGAAGTCAAGCCCTATGGGGCTATAACTGTTGAGGATCCGAAGGATAATTCAACCTTCTAGGTCAATGGACAACGTCTCAAACCTTTTCAAGAATTAGACGTGTCATCTATTCAAACCTTCGAGATAGATCTTATTGATCCAATATATGAAGACTGATGTTTCTGTCAGTCTCTCTGAGCTCCAACTTAGTTGGGGGTGAATTTCACCCCCGTTGTGTCTGGCTGAAGACATAAAACTTAGCGCTTTCGGAAAGGCAATTCCGATATTCCTAGAAGTCATTGAGTCACATGCATAATTCTTATATTTCATATATTATTATGGCTATACAGGTACAATTCCTCTCACTACCATCAGGTATCACCAAATCTCAGCCATACTGGTATAACTCTTCCTCTAACATGCATCACATTCAGAGTTTTCATACATTTTTGTCCCGGTCAGAGCACCGAGGACGGTGCTGTATTTCAGTTGGGGGTGGAGATTTATCAAAACTCATATCTTCATAAAAAAAAAAAAAAAAAAAATTTGAGAAAAATGAGAAAAAGATGTATTTTGGGGTGATAACCTATGTTTTACAAAGTTTTCTGAGTACTTTCGAAATACTTTTCAAATCCTTTACAATGATGAGTACAAAATTTTCGGAAAGTCTATTTATTGAAAAGGATGTCTGTTTTGAAAAATCACTTATTAGCTCTTCATTCAGTTTGAAAGCAAACATTACTACAGTGGATTGAAAAATCTTTGAAAGCTCAGATTCAGCAAAAATGTTCACATATCAACGTCAGAATTATCCGAAGTTTAGATTATCCAGAGATCCAAGAAGAACAATTGTGGAGACCTAACCCAGTGAGCTTTTGAGCTTTTCATTATTTCTGAGGGTTATAAAATTATTCTGAGTCACAAGATGACTCACAATTCTTCTAGTCCCCAAATATTTCCATTGAGTGATCTCATTAACCTTTGCTTTGGTCATGGAACTCAGAACGACATCAAATTCGGATTATTACATAAAGAAACTTCTCTATATCCATTCGAGACAGCGAAGATAAAGTACAAACTCTAAAAAATGATATAGGCCATCTTTCTAACCAATCAGACTTTTTAGCTTCCCTAAACATCTATACCATTAGAAACTATTTTTGAGCCTTTTGATGAAAACCTTTTCTTGTTAAACCCATCAACCAAAAACCCAATCCCAAAAAGAGTTCAATACGATAACCTACTTCTGAGAGGGATCAAAGAGTATTTGGTATGATTACACCAAGAAAAGAAAAGAAAACAAATGTTTGTGCTGAAAAGAAACATGATCAGAAAAAAAAGAACGAAAGGAAAAAGAATTTGAAAAAGGTTGAAGAATATCCAAAAAGACAAAAATTGGAGAAAGGAAAGAAGAAAAATCAAGGAAATATTACCCTTGAAAAAAATTGCAAAGAATAGTGAGATACCCTCTCAGAATTTTTGAATACCAGAATATCCTTCTTTTCTGAACCTATCCTAAGCCTTAATATAACCTATATAAGTCCTATTTGATTCTAGATTTGTACCATCATCAAGTGTGGAGAATGGAGAAAAGAGAAATTATAGAGTTTGATCCGACGTTCTTAAGTGATATGACATTCCAATCATGAGATCTTAAATCTTCTTATATCTTCCATTCAAGAACTATATATGTGAGACGTTTGCCAGTTTTTATATTCATCTCCTCACATATAGTTTGAGAGAAAAGTATAAAACCATTTCTGAGTGATTCACTTCTGAGTGGTATACAAGTGAGGATTGAGGTCGAGGCATAGATTCTCTAAGGAGATCCAAATATCTCTACTACCAGATAAGGATGATGTTGAACACACACACACTGAGTCTGAGTAATCTTTTGTTTGAAGGTCCATTTGTAGAAGTGTTGTATTTTGCTGATTAGTTCTAATTTGTGAATGATTTCTTGCATCCTTGAAATAATCGGACAAAACGGAATTTTTCTGAGTAATGCAAATAAGTTTTCTACCATGTTCTGCCAAGCCCTTTTTAGCTCACTTATTTCGCAATAATTGCCAAGGATTGTCAATATGCTAGTTGGGGGTTGTGATATTCGCTCAAAAGTGCTTATTTTAAGCCATTATCCTTATAGCGATGTCGCATTCTCCTACGCAAAACTTGTCTTTTCGTCGACTTTTTCACGTAAGAGTTTCTTCCAATGCGTAGAGCGCAATCTTTAAACGAAAATCGACTATTTGCATGAAATATACGCATTTCGGATAGTCTAGATATGAAGCCATTTTGATTAAGTCTCATTACGTGCTTTTCTCTCGTAGGAAACCCAGTCGGGCGATTTTAGAGACTTGCGGGCCCACGATCAACCATAGAAGCCTAATATCAAAGCTTAAGGAGTCAACAAGCTATGACAAGAAGAGACCGGCCAAGTACGGGTCAAGTCAGAGGATCGTAGAGCCAGATAAAGAACCAAGAGAGAGGAAAAGCTGAAGACCAAGAGACGAGCTAAAGTGATTCAAAGCCGCACCAACTGACATAAAATGACGGCTTACGTAATTGGTAAAGCCGACGGAAGATTACATTGAAGATCAGGGTTCATGACCCTCCGCCAGCTCTTTTGCCATTATTTTGTATTATTTTCTCTCTCCTCTCTCCTAATTCTCTCTCCATCTCTCTAGACTCTAATATCTAACCTGTAGATCATCTCATCCTACCATTAGATCCCTAGATCTACCATCCGATCCCCCTTTCCATGATCGAATTGCCTATATCTCACCATCCAATCCTTAGATCGATCGTCCTAACCCTCTGATCTCCATCATCTAACCTCAGATCTTCTCTCCTTTAGCTTTATTCCATCTCTCATAGTTCTTCTACCGTTAGATCTTCAATTCGATCGTTAGATCATTCATCTGACCGTTGGATCTTTCCAGATCCTACGGTCCGCCAATTGTGGACCGAGTCAAACTGCCACCTCATCTCATCCAATTATCATAGTTTCATCATCTAACAGCCCCCATGGCCAAGTGACCCACAAGCAAATTGGAAGCCCACGGCCTTGTAACCCGTCCTAGAGCCCATGGTGTTTTGGGCTCATTTACCATTTTTCTCCTCTAGCGGCCAAACGCACCCTAACCCATGGCCTCGCAAGAGGCCCATATCTATCCGGCCCATTAGCCCGCTTATCCTTGAGCCCATGCCCATACCCATTGACACATGGTCACAAGGCCCACGGGCCAATTATCCTTGTAATGACCCAATCAAAGCAAGTGGCCAACATAAACCCATGGGCTCTCACAAGCCCACATTCAAGCCAATGGGAGAAGTGGTCAACTTTGACCACTTCTCATCAATCCCCAACTTCATTCCCACGTTTCTCTCTCCCACAACAAACTACTCCTATAAAAGAGAAAGAAACCTTGGGTTTCTTTGGTTCCCTCCCCCTCTAAAAATCTTCTTCTTATACCATCTCTTCTCTCACTTCTCCTTGAAAACTTTGGGTGGCTGTGTGACAGCCAGCACCCCCCACCCCTCCTCACCATTAATTCCGACGAGAAGCTCGCCGGAATTGCGCCACCAACTTCTTCTTCTTTCTCTTTATCTTCTACTTCTTCTTCTTCTTCTTCTTCTTCTTCTTCACGTCCTCCTCGGAGTTGCGGCCTGCAACTCCGGTCGCCACCACCATCTTGCTGCCACGCCTTTCATCTCCATACCGGCATCTTCTTCTTTGTAACTTGCAAACCTGCAAGTTGCACAGTCTGCAACTCCTCCGGAGAGACACCCCAAGACCGTGCACATTGCTATCTCCATCTCCTCTAAAGGATTTCCTCACGAACCGTCCTCCTTCACGAGCTCCATCTTTGCTCGTCAAAAAAAAAAAAAAACTACAACGGGTCTCTTCTCTTGCTGGCGTTACAAACTGAAACACCAGCCAACCCGTGATCTCCACCAGCGTATCACAATCTGCAACTTGGAGTTGCAGGTCCGTTGAAAGTAAGGTATTTCTGTGTCGTTGGATCGGAAACCCTAATCTCAACAATATTTGTAATTATCTGAGACTTATTCCTGCAAAATTGACAGATTTGTATAGGGATTCGTGTCGGATGTCGATCCGCACTCGGGATTAGCTGGGTGAGTGCAACAAAGAGCATGAAATGACGAATTTTTACTAGAAATTGGTGGAGATGTGAGAATGGTGGATTGATTTAAAACATTTTCAATAATTTTTGGAGAGAGAATTTTTCAAAACTACAAACTAAAGCAATGAACATTAAAGAAGATTGAGAGAGAACAAACATGCTAAAATTCAATTTTTATTCTTCAAATAAAATGAAGCTTACAATGCTTGAATCCCACTACTTACGCAAATAATAGGAAATTAATCTAGAAAGCAAGATAAAGAGAGTAGTAGAGAGAGTAACAAGAGAGAAAAAGAGATCTCTAGAGAGAAAAAGTAAGTTTAGAGAAAGAAAGTGGTGAGAAGTTTTAGAGAGGAAAGATGGGGAAATAAAGAGAGGAAATTAGAGATAGAAGATAGAGAGAGAGAGAGAGAAAATTGCCATTAAACAACTTGCCGGAGTTAGATGAGATTGGCCAAGATGAGACTATAATGCATGGAGTGGTTCGGGCAGCAACATGTTGCACTTGGAGCATAGTGAGGAGCTCGGGAAGAGCACGTTGGGGTTGCAGATCAGCAGCTTAGCACGGTGGTGGGAAGAGCTCACGGCCACCAGCAGATCATGGATGAGGGAGACGCACTTGCAGGCCAACTAGTGGACCTCTAAACCGGAGTTCTTGGTTTCATCGCCGGTGAGAACATCTGAAACCCACCCGGAATAACACGTTGGAGGCATGTAGGGCGGTGGAGGAGACAGCAGGCGGAATGGGTAGGGCAGCACCGTGGCAAGTTGCGGTAGGTGTCGCCGAGGTTGAAGATAACGGTCTTGGCCGTTGGGTGGAGCAGCAGGTGGTGCGGGGAGTGATGAAGGCGGACTGGTTGCAGCGGCAGGCGGTGTTTTCCGGCAGGTGGCGGTGTTGCTGTTTGCAACACCAAAACAGTGTGGGCAGCAGCAAGATAGAGAAGAAGAAGAAGAAGAAGAAGAAGAAGGCGGCCGGAGAAGATGGTGGAGGCGGAGAGGTGCGCTGGCGACCGGAGTTGCAGCCTGCAACTCCGGTGAGGACGTGAAAACGAAAATAAAAATAAAAAAAATGAGAAGAAGAAACAGAAGAAGAAGAAGAAGAAGAAGAAGAAGAAGAAGGAGGAGGAGGAGGAGGAAGAGGACCAGATGGCTGGAGTTGCTGCCTGCAACTCCGGCGAAGATGGAGGAGGAAGAAGAAGAAGAAGAAGAAGAAAAGAAGAAGAAACGGCCACCGGTGGAGGGAGAACGTGGGGGGATTGAAAGGGGAGAAGAGAGGAAAAGATAGGAGGGGGATTAGGGTTCGAACGAACCCCTATCCTTCTCCTTTTAAAGCTCCCTATTTCCTTTAATGGAAATAGGGTATTTTTTAAAAATAAAAAATATGAAAAATATATATATATATTTTTTTTAAAGTAAAAACCTACTTTTCTATGGGGAATCTCCCCAATTAGTGGACCCCCCATTTAATTAAAATTATTTTGAAATTCGCGGGGTCCACTAACTGGTCGGACAGCGGGTCGATGAAGATGGGCCCGGCTATTGGCCCTCATGGATTGATGATGTCCATCGTCTCACAAGATGATGTGACAGACAGTTTGATGGCGATCGGATGGATGGTGACTTGATTGGGACCCAGATTGGTAAATCGACGGATCTAGAGAGATCCAACGGTCCGATTGAAGATCCAACGGTCCGATGGAAGATCCAATGGTCAGAAAGCTAAGGGAGATGAGATAGAGCCGATGGGCAGGAGTTCTGGGGTTAGGTCAGTAGATTCGAGGACCGAGAGATGAAGAGAGATAGAGAATAAGGAGAAATGAGAGAAAAAGTATCAGAAAATAGAGAGAAAAGCACTGGCGGAGGGTCTGGAACCCTGGTCTTCACTGTGACCATCCTCACGCTTCTCCAGTAGAGTCGACTATCATTCTTTGCTGACTCATGTGGCTTTAAACGCTTTGGTCCGTCTCTTGGTCATTGGCTCTCCTGCTCTCTTCGTTCTTTGGGCCGGCTTTTTGGTCCTCTTATTCAGCTCATATTTGGCCCATATCTTCTAGTCATAGCATGTGGGCTCTTTAAGCTTTGATAATGGGCTTTCATGATCGATTTGGGCTCACAAGTCTCGAGAATCATCCCATCGGGGTTTCCTGCGACAGAAGAAGCGCGTAATGAGACTTTATCAGAACGGCTTAATATCTAGACTTCCGAAAATGTGTTTAATGCATGCAAATATACCATTTCGTCCAGAAAAGTGTGTTTTACGCAACACAAGAGACTCTTACGTAGAAAAGTAGGTAAATAGAATATTTTACGTAGGAGAATGCAATAACGCTAAAAGGATAATTGCTTAAAATAAGCACTTTTGAGCGAATATCATCCGTAGCACAGCACCTCCTCCTCTTCTCGTTGGTGTGCAGCCCATTTCTGGGCCCTTCTATCTTCTCCACCATTCCCCTGAACCACCAGACTGGTGCGCCTCCTTCCACTCTTCACGGCTCAGCAACTCTCCAAGCACACAAGGTCTGCAACTCGATCTCCTTTCTTTCAGGCGATCTCCATTGCTGCTCGTGACAGGGGTAACGCCCTTCTATCTTCATCACAACAGGCAACTCGGAGTTGCAGGTCCATAGCATCTCCTCTTCCACCATTCTTTTTGCAGGTCTGCACCACCGTCTTCCTCCCACATCCTCAGCGTCTGCAACTCTCTTTGATGCAGCCAGCGACCACCAGCAGCTTCGCCTCTTTCCACCTTTTTCCTCCACTTTGTCACCCTTCCCTTCTCCTTCCTCTCCTCTCTAACCTTCATTACCGGAGTTGCAAACCTGCAACTCCGGCTAGATCCCGTCATCCTCCAAGCAACTCCTCTTGGCCAACCCATTTTATTCTCCATTAGTGGTGAGCTGAACCAGCAATAAACTGCAAAGAAGCACCCTTCTTTGCTGCCAACACTTGCAACTCCATCATAGTTGTGCGCACCAGCCACCGCTTTCTTGTTGCTCACCACCAACCTCGCTACCGTGAACACTCTTCTCTTCTTCTTGTTCACACTTGCCACGTCAGCGATCAGCAAGTGTGCCACGTGCACCTTGGTTGCATGTTGAAGAATTTCTCCTTCACCACCACACCGCCCTCCTCTCCTCTTGCTGGTCATTCCAACAACCACAGAAGCACAACCTGCTCCTCCCTTCATTCTCCTTCACTGCCACACCACCCTCACCTTGCTTGCATCACCTCTTCCTCTAAGACCAGCACTGTCTTGCACAACAACTACATCTCAAGCTGCTTGTGACAGGAGCAACCTCACAAGTACACCACGTGTGCACATCCAGTAATCACCACGTGAGTTGCAAATCTTTCCTTGGCAAACCACTAGCCAAGAGCATCACTCCGGCACTTTGGTAAGTTGGTAAGTCTTTCTCTCTCTAACTCTCTCTCACCATTCTTTCTAGATCTACTTTTCCTCTCTAAATTTCTATTTCTCTCTCTAAAAACCATTTCTCTCTCTATCTCTATTTTCTCTTTCTAGATTTCTTGTTTCTCTCTCTATCCTTCATTCTCTTACTTGCTTTCTAGATAGTTTGAATGTCTCCATTTTTAGTTTAATTGCATATTTCAATTTCAGTGTAAGTCCAATCTTTATTTTAATGAAATTTTAGTTCAATTATTAATTCTTGCTTCTATTTTATTGTTATTCATTAGAATCAATCTCAGAAATCATGTTTTAAAAATCGACCTTAATCACCATTCTCCCCCTTCCATAAGTTTTAGCAAATTTCCGTTCATTTGTTCTTTAATTGCCCTAACCCCGAGTGCGGACGATATCCGACACGAGCCACTGTGCAAGTCTGCATTTTTGCAGATTAAGTGAACCAAATCGGAGAAATTACAAATATTGTTGAACTTTAGGGTTTCCGTAACCAACGACGCGGAAAAAAACCTTAATTTCAACTGTCGTGTAAGAATTAAGATCGGGGTGTACTGATCGAAGGTAGGTTTGGGGTGTACCAAACAGAACAATCGGCAAAGGCTTCGTGGATTCGTAGTGTGGAGCCAGAGGACGTGGATGCACCAGCAGTGGGCCTTGGCTAAGGTTGGAAGCTGCATTTGCAACGGTGCTGCGTAGGTAACTTCTGTAACTCAGAATTTTCTAGTTAGTGATACTTTCCACATGAAAGTGGTCCTATGGATTTTTCTTGGCTAAGGTTTCCACGTAAAAAGATCGCATGTGTTATGAGTTATTTGATTACTGTCCTATTGTTTGATTAACTCAAACAACACAGAGATAATATATCACGGAGATATATTTGATCCTAACTAGTCAGTTGAGATAATCCCTTCATTATCAATCAACTATTTTATTTTGGTATGCGATTTTTGAAAGTAGGGTTTTTCCGTCGTTGAGAGAACGACCCTAATCTCAACACATTTGTAAATTGATCCGATTATCCTGCAAAATTTAGAATTCTTGCACAGTGGGAAGTTTCGGATGTCGATCCACACTCGGGATTAGTAGCGCAGACAAGAACATAAAATGACGAATTTTTCCACAGAAAATGATAAAAATAAAGGATGGAGGGGTGAGAGTGATGATCACGAGATTTAAAAATCTATTTTTTTAGAGAGAGAATTTATCAAAAAGAAAATAGAATGATCAACAATAACAAATTACCCAAAAAAAATAACTATTTTATTATTTGAAATAAAAGTTGCTTACATTGCTTGAATGAAAGACTAATCTAATAGAGAGAAAGAAAGCATTATTCTAGAGAGAGAAAGGGAGGAGAGAGAGAGAAAGGGAGAAAGTCCTAGAGAGAGAAACTATAGTAAAAAAAATGTTTTACCTTCAACTTATTTGGAGAGATAAGATCTGCCCGGTGAGTGGTTCGCTGGTGGTGTTGACTGTAGATGCAGTCATTAATGGCTTGGACGAGGTTGTGGAGGGGATGTTGATGCTGAACGGTGATGGAGGTAGCAGCTGTTGCAGGTCACCAGGAAGGATCTATTTCGTGTTGCAGCTTTGGAGGAGCAACCGTCCAGCAATGAAAAACGTGAAGAAGCTTGCTGATGTGGTGGTGTTTGGCAGGTGCGTGGGATAGTTCGGGATGGGCTGAGCACACCCAACCGTCTCTTTTCTTCTCCTCTTTCTCTATTTTTTTTTCCTTTTTTTTTGGTTTTTCCTTGGGTTTAGCGGTGAGGAAGAAGAGAGGGATGATGACGGTTGAGAGAGAGGCGGCAAGGGAGGATAAAAGCCAGCCACGCAGTCCTCTAATGGTGGTTTTTAACGGTGAAGGCAGCAAGGCAGAGGCAATGCAGGGATTGGTGTTGGACGGCTAGCAGCAAGGTGAGGACGGTCTCGCCTCCTCTTCCTCTTTCTAGAGAATGGGCTGACGGCTGGGGTTTGTAGATGAAGAGAGGGACGTGCTGGAGAATGGAGGGGGCGGTTTTAATGGAGGTACAAGGAATGGCAGTATGCAGTTGCAGGTTTTGCAACTATGGAGGAGGGTGACGGTGGTGCAAAGAAGATGGAACGGCTAGGGGGAGAAGAGAGGAGCGTGGAGTCCAGATCTGCAAAGTAGGACGTCCAAGACTACTTGCTGGAGATGGTGGTTCCAACGAGTGCCAAGGAGGGAAGCTAACAGCTTCCTCCTTATCTCTTCTCCTTCTTCCACTCTTTTTCTCTTTTTTTTTTCTTGGGAAAACGGTAGAGAGAGGTGAGGTGCAGGCGGTAATAGCAGTATTGGGTGGGACACCTGCAGAGGACGGTGGCCTAAGGTGTGGTGAAGAAGATGGAGATGGTGGTTTCGATCGGGATGCACAACACTTGCAGCAGTTTGTGGAGGTGGTTCAGATGCTGGCCGGAGTTGCAGGCTGCAACTCCGGTGATAAGGTGAAGAAGATGACGAAGAGGGTGGAAGAAGAAGAGGAGAAAGAAGGAGCGAAAATGTGGTGGGGTTTTTTGGGGAGAGAAGGGAGCAATAAGGAGGGGGATTAGGGTTTCAAAGAACCCTTCTCCTTCCCCTTTTAAAGCTCCCTAGTTTCCATTAATAGTAAAATGCTACTTTTCTTTGGGGAATGTCCCCATTTAGTGGACCCCCCCATTTTTTTAAAATTTAATTAAAATTATTTTGAAATTCACAGGGTCCACTAACTAGTCGGACAGCGGGTCGATGATGATGGGCCCGGCTACTGGCCCACATGGATTGATGATGTCCATCATCTCACAAGATGATGTGACAGACAGTCTGATGGCGATCGGATGGATGGTGACTTGATTGGGACCCAGATTGGTAGATCGACGGATCTAGAGAGATCCAACGGTCCGATTGAAGATCCAACGGTCCGATGGAAGATCCAACGGTCAGAAAGCTAAGGGAGATGAGATAGAGCCGATGAGCAGGAGTTCTGGGGTTAGGTCAGTAGATTCGAGGACCGAGAGATGAAGAGAGAGAGAGAATAAGGAGAGATGAGAGAGAAAGTATCAGAAAATGGAGATAAAAGTATTGGCAGAGGGTCTGGAACCCTGGTCTTCACTGTGACCATCCTCACGCTTCTCCAGTAGAGTAGACTATCATTCCTTGCTGACTCAAGTGGCTTTAAACGCTTTGGTCCGTCTTTTGGTCATTAGCTCTCCTACTCTCTTCGTTCTTTGGGCCGGCTTTTTGGTCCTCTTATTCAGCCCATATCTTCTAGTCATAGCATGTGGGCTCTTTAAGCTTTGATAATGGGCTTTCTTGATCGATGTGGGCTTGCAAGTCTCGAGAATTGTCCCATCGGAGTTTCTTGCGACAGAAGAAGCGCGTAATGAGACTCTATCAGAATGACTTCATGTCTAGACTTCCGAAAATGTGTTTAATGCATGCAAATATACCATTTCGTCCAGAAAAGTGTATTCTACGCAACAAAAGAGACTCTTACGTAGAAAAGTAGATAAATAGAGCATTTTAACGTAGGAGAATGCAATAACACTAAAAGGATAATTGCTTAAAATAAGCACTTTTGAGCGAATATCACAACCCCCAACCAGCATATTGCCAATCCTTGGCAATTAGTGCGAAATAAATGAGCTTAAAAGGGCTCTGCACATGCTGCACACTTTCACATTAGGTCCGGGAAAACACCGTTCGTCAAATCGTTGAATGGATGCAAAAACAGTTACATGCTAGCGAAGAGTTTGAAAGTTTTGGCAAGACTACAGACTGATAATCATGACCCAGAATAGTCAGACTCTACGTGTGTGTGTGCTCAACATTCTCATCATCCGACAGTAAAGATTTCCAGATCACCTCTAAGTTTTTTTTCTGTCTCGACCTCAAATCTCACATGTTTAGCACTCAGAATAGAATCACACAAGAAGGGTTTTCTTCTTTTCTCTCAATTTATATGTGAGGAGATGCGTTGATATATGAAAGCAAGGATCTCACATATGTATTATTTAAAGGAAGGACATCTTTAACAGAAGAAGATCTCATGATTGGAATACCACTTCACTCGGGAACGTCAGATCAAACTCTATAGCTTCTCTTTCTCCAATCTCCACATTTTATGATCGTGCTACCCTAGAATCAAATAGGACTTTCCTGGGTTGTAATAAGGCTTAGGTCAGGTGTAGAGAGATAAAGGGATACAGGATTTCAAAGATCTTGAGAGGATATTGCCATTTTCTTGCATTTTTCCTACGGCGTAACACCATTATCTGGTTCTTTTTCCTTTTTTTTTTTTCGTATTTTTCTCTTTTTCTTGATATTTTTAAGACTGCTCAATTTCTTTTCAGCTCTTTTTCAGACTTTCTTTCCATATTTTGTTTTCAGCTTGAACCACTTTTTTTTCTTTGGATTTTTCTTCTTTACTTTTCTTTTCACGGTATACCCACATTAGTTATTCTTTTGTCCATCTCAAAATAAGGGTAGCCAGTCATGCTTCATAGCTTGACTGGGTTTTAGGTTGATGGGTTTACAAAGAAAAGGTTTTTATAGAAAGGCTCAAGGGTTTCTAGTGAAGTATAATTCAGGTGAGTAAAAAGGCTGAATGGTTCAGAAAAATGGCCTAAATCATTTTCTAGGGTTTGCACTACCATGCATACTATCTTGACTGGATACAGAGAAGGTTCTGTTGTAGTAATCCAATTTTGATGTCGTTCCGAGTTTTATGATCGAAGCAAAAGATAATGAGATCTCTCAACGAATATTGCGGGCATGAAGAATATTGAGTCATCTAGTGACTCAGATTTGTTGTATAAGCCTCTGAAATGATTAAAGGCTCGAAAGCTCACAGGGTTAGGTCTCCACAATTTTTTTCACAGGATCTCCAGAATTTTCAAACTGAGGATGACTCTGATGTTGATAGTGTACAATTGTGCCGAATCTGAGTTTTTCTAAGTTTTCAAACCTGCTGTAGTCACACTTGACTTGACTCAACGCCAACTTTAAACAAAAATTGACATCCTCAATATTGACTTAACGGAGGTTTTCAGCTCATCAAAGTCAGGGTATTTGACACATTTTTGAAATTCTAGAAAACTTTTGGAGAACATTGGAAATCACCCAAAAAACAAGAAGTTTATTTTATTTATTTATTTTATTTATTTATTTATTTATTTTTATTTATTTATTTTTTTTTTTCAAAATGAAGACATGAGTTTAGGTAAATACCCCACCCCCAACCAAAATATAGCACCGTCCTCGGTGCTCATGACCGGGATATAAAATGATGAAAAATCGGTGATGATGATGCAAAGGTTCAGGGAGGATGTTACCAAGTGGGCAGAAACTCGACAGTGTGTGGTACCTGATGATCGGATGTACCTGCATTTCCAATGATATAACAGTAATAACAAATGCATGAGACTCATGTACTCTAGGAATATCGGAATTGCCTTTCCGAAAGCTCTAAGTTTTACGTCTTCAGCCAGACACAACAGGGCTGACAGGCACCCCCAACCAAGTTGGAGCACAGGAGACTGAGTGGATCATCAGTCGACATAGACAGGATCGATGAGATCGATCTCAAAAGTCTGAATGAATAATACGTCAAGTTCATGAAACTATTTTAGACGCTGCCCATTGACCTGAAAAGAGGAGTGATCCTTGGGATCCTCAATAGTGATTGCCCCAAAGGGTGTGATTGCTGTGACCGTATAAGGACCGGTCCACCTAGATTTCAATTTCCCAGGGAAGAGATGAAGACGGGAATTATAAAGAAGGACCTTCTGTCCTAGATGGAACTCTTTCCTGAGGATGCTCTTGTCATGTATCCACTTCATTTTTGCTTTATAATTCTTGGACAAGTTCTAGGCATCATTTCTGAGTTCTTCTAACTCATTCATTTGAAGTTTTCGCTCCTCCCCTACAGAGTCGAGGTCGAAGTTGAGCTTCTTAATGGCCCACAGAGCACGATGTTCAATCTCTACCGGTAGATGACAGGGTTTCCCAAAGACGAGACGATAGGGAGACATATTGAGTGGGGTCTTGTAGGCGGTTCTGTATGCCCATAAAGCATCAGTGAGACGAGTAGACCAGTCTTTACGTGTGGTATTGACTGTTTTCTCCAAGATCTGCTTGATCTAACGATTAGAAACCTCCACTTGACCACTAGTCTGCGGATGATAAGCTAGGGCAATCTTGTGGGTTACCCCATACTTTTTCATTAATTTCTCAAATATCCTATTGCAGAAATGGGTGCCCCCATCACTAATGATGGCCTTAGGGGCACCGAATCGGGCGAAGATGAACTCCTTTAGGAATTTGACCACCACTTTGTGGTCATTGGTCTTGGTGGGAATGGCTTCTATCCATTTGGATACATAGTCTACCGCAAGGAGAATGTACTCAAAACCATAGGAAACGGGAAAGGGGCCCATGAAGTTGATGCCCCAAATGTCAAATATTTCATCTACCTGGATGGGAGTTAGGGGCAGCATGTTCCTCTGGGAGATGCGGCCTAGATGCTGGCAATTAGGACAAGTTTTGCTGTAGATGTAGGCATCTTTAAATAATGTGGGCCAGTAGAATCCGCATTACAGAACTTTTTCTGCAGTTTTCTTAGTATTGAAATGACTACCACAAGGTGGGTCATGACATGAGGACAAGATATTGAGTTGGTCCGACTCAGGACAGTATTTATACAAATAAGGGTCATCCCAAGAGTAGTACTTAACTCTTGCTAGGAATTGGCTTTTGTCTTGTTTTGACCAGTGTGAAGGCATTTCTTCGGTGACAAGGTAGTTGACAATGTCAGCATACCAAGGATTAACAGAGATGGCGAACAGTTGTTCATCTGGAAAGGTCTCATGGATGGGCTGGTTGTCGAAGGATGACTCTAAAGTTAGTCTAGACAAGTGATTAGCCACTACATTCTCAGTTCCTTTTTTATCCTTGATCTCGAGGTCGAATTCCTGCAGTAAGAGAATCCAGCGAATTAATCGAGGCTTGGTTTCCTTTTTCGACATGAGATAACGAAGGGCTGTATGATCAGTGTAGACGACCACCTTAGTGGCTAAGAGGTACTGACAAAATTTATCAAGGGCGAAGACTACCGCCAAGAGTTATTTCTCAGTGGTGGAGTAGTTCATTTGGGCAGAGTTAAGAGTTTTGCTCGCGTAGTAGATCACGTGTGACCTTTTGTCAACTCTCTGCCCTAGAACGGCGCCTAACGCGTAGTCAGAAGCATCGCACATTACCTCGAAAGGTAGAGTCTAGTCAGGGGGATGAATAATGGGCGCAGTAGTGAGCTCAGATTTGAGACGCTCGAATGCCTTGACACAGTCAGCATTAAAGTCGAAAGGACTATCTTTAGCCAGAAGATGGGACAGTGGTCGAGCGATTTGAGAGAAGTCCTTGATGAATCGCCTATAGAATCCTCCATGTCCCAAAAAGGACCGGATGTCACGCACGGACTTAGGAATGGGCAATGTCTAGATGATATCGATTTTAGCTTTGTCGACTTCAATGCCCTGGTGGGAAATGACATGTCCCAGAACTATGCCTTTCTTCACCATGAAGTGGCATTTCTCCCAATTGAGGACAAGTCGCTTGTCCTGACAGCGTTGAAGTACAAGCCCTAGATGGTTCAGATAGTCATCAAAGGATGACCCAAAAACTGAGAAGTCGTCCATAAAGACTTCGAGGAATTTTTCCACCATGTCAGAGATTATGCTCATCATACACCTTTGAAAGGTCGCGGGTGCATTGCAGAGGCCAAAGGGCATGCGCTTGTAGGCAAAAGTGCCAAAGGAACAGGTGAAAGTTGTCTTCTCGTGATCCTCAGGGGTGATGGGTATTTGATTATACCCTGAGTAACCATTGAGGAAGCAGTAATAGGAGTGACCTGCTAGTCTCTCCAACATTTGGTCTATGAAGGGTAAAGGAAAGTGGTCCTTCCTAGTGTTGGTGTTGAGTCGTCGGTAATCGATGTAGACTCTCCACCCTTTCTTTAGGCGCTGGGTGACCATTTCCTTGTTCTCATTTTCCACAACTGTGAATCCTGCCTTTTTGGGGATGACATGAATAGGACTCACCCATTTGCTATCGGAGATGGGGTAAATGATACCCGCATCTAACAGTTTAAGGACCTCGTCCCGGACTACATCCTTCAAGATGGGGTTCAACCTCCTCTGGTGTTCTCGAGAGGTTTTGGATTCATCCTCGAGATAGATGTGATGTTGGCACACCGAGGGGTCTATGCCACGAATATCATCTATAGTCCAACCTATCGCAGATTTGTGCTCGTTGAGCAGTTCGAGAAGTTTCTTACGTTCACTCGCAGACAAAGCGGAAGCAATAATGATAGGGTAGGTTTGCTTAGGACCAAGATAGGCATAGGAAAGATCTGTTGGAAGCGGCTTGAGCTCCAATGTTGGAGCAGATGGAGTTGAAGTAGGTGTCACAGAAGACACGGATTGAAGAGGTTTGACTTCAGTAGTAAAAGGAAGGATGGGTTCTCTGGCCATGGTTATCAGAGGCTCGAACTCGATGAGTGTAGTGGGGATCTCTAGCAGTGGAGCAGTCTCCAAAAGATCATTGAGATCAGAAATAGCTGACTCTGTTGCAAAGTCAGCCCCAAAGTGTGCTAAACACTGTTTAAGAATATCTTCGGTGGAGTCCGGGATTAGACTCTCAACGGCACACATTTCATCGGCCACATCGCGATCGGCGTCTTGTTGCATTAGACGAAAGATATTGACCTCAGCTTTGAGGTTTCTGAAAGCAATGGACATGTTTCCGTCCCAGCACCCGATGTGTGCATTCGCGGTGGCAAGGAAAGGACGGCCTAGGATGACTGGAATGCGGTTATCCTGACATGGCTCGGTGTCAAGAATGATAAAGTCCACAGGATAATAAAAGTCAGCGACTTTTACTAGGACATCTTCAATGATTCCTCTTGGAATCTTGATGGACTGATCAGCCAATTTCAGGGTGACATTGGTAGGCTTCATATCTTTCAGTCCTAACTACTGATATACCGAGAATGGTATGAGGTTAACGCTAGCCCCTAAATCTAGCAAGGCAGTGCAGCTAAAGTTGTCTCCAATTTCACATTGGACAGTTGGGCTACCTGGATCCTTGTGTTTGATCACACTGTTGCGTTGAATGAACGCGGTAGCTTTTTCGGCCAAGAAGGCAGCTTTGGGTACATGCGTACGCCGCTTAACTGTGCACAAGTCCTTGAGGAATTTGGCATAGGAGGGGATTTGCTTGATAGCAGAAAGGAATGGGATATTGATCTGGACGTCTTTAAAGACATCTAAGATCTCTGAGAATTGCTGATCTCGCTTATCTTGGACAAGTCTGTCTGAGAAGGGAGGCTTTACTCGACAAATGGATTTGTCTTTAGCCTTAGATTTTTGCACAGGGATATCTGATGTTGGTGCAGAGGTAGAAGAAGCAGAGGTAGGATTGGTACTAGTTTCCTTTGTACGAGTGATGGGTGCTGGAGATGGTACCGGCGGTGGTTGGACTCCCTGTCCACAGTTTTTCCAGATCGTAGGGTGGTTACAGCTTGCACCTCCCCTTGATAGTTCTCATTCTGGCTTTGAGATTGGGATCCGATCTCATATACTGCCCCTTTGGCATTTCCTTTAGGGTTGGCAATGGGTTGGCTAGGAAAGATCCCCTTAGCTTTCTCAGCTTCTAAGTTACCTAGACGTTGCTCTAGACGAAGCATGGATTGCTGTTGCTGTTGCTCTAGGCGTTGCATAGATTGAGTAATGAGTTGAGCTAGAAGGTCTTCAATACCAGGTTTGGAGACCGACTGTTGGGGGGCAGCTAATGGGAGTTGAGGCACCAATTCGTGACTCGAGCTCATCGGGGCATTATAGTTATAGGCTGGAGAATTAGTTGGGACTATCGGTTGGTTCTGAAAGGTCTGTGGGACTCTTTGCTGATTCTGAAATGTGCTCGGTTGTCCAGAGTATTGACCCTGTTGGAACTGTTGGTTCTGAGTAGATGGGTACTGACTCTGCTGGTACTGACCCTGATTGAATTGCCTAGTGGGTTGATTGAACCCAGGGGGATACATGCCCTGAGGTTGACGCGGAGGTTGAGCTGGCGGTTGAGTAGACTGAGGCCTCCAAGAGAAGTTAGGGTGGTTTCTCGTGTCTAGATGATAAGATTGACTATACGAGTTCTGAATGGGTGGTTTGTATGTGCTGAAAGCACAAACTTCTTCCTGAAGAGGATTAGACCATCATTCATTCAAAGGACAATGCTCAGTAGTATGGGAGGGTTGCAGACAAAGGGTGCAGGATTCCAGAGAGCTCTCATGTCCTACATGCATGACTGGGGTAGAATGTTGAGTAGGCTTTTGTACAGACCCAGCCAGTGCCGAGACTGACTTGCTCAACCCTTGAATGACAGATCGAAGCTCAGTATCAGCTGTAGCATCATGTCCCTTGGTTGTCCTTTGGACCGAAGTGGTTCGACCGAAGTCAGTCGTCCAATGTTGAGAGTTTTCTCCTAACTCTCCCAAGAATTTGTATGCATCGGTCGGAGTTTGGTACAGGAATTTTCCTTGGCACATTGACTCTACCATGGTCCGGGACTCATCAGTAAGTCCCTTATAGAAGACGTGGACAAGATTGCCCTTGTCGATGCTATGGTGGGGACACTTAGTCAGGTAGTCTTGGAATCTATCCCACGCTTTGAAAAATTTCTCATCGGACTTCTGTCGAAAGTCCTGGATGAGTTGCTTCATTTGGTTGGTCCGAGTCATGGGGTAGAAGTTAGACATGAATTTGCCCACCAACTCTTTCCAACTACTGATTTAATCAGCGGGTAAGGAGTAGAGCCAATCCGAGGCTAGGTCTTTGAGCGAGAATGGAAAAACTCGCAGACGCACATTGTCGTCATCGAGGTTCTGATTCTTGAAAAGTAGGATGACATGTTGGAATTCCCGAATATGGGAATATGGGTCTTCTCTTGGGAGACCACGAAAGGTTGGCAGCATTTGGATCGTCTGTGGCCTGATCTCGAACTGTACCGTCGTAGTAGGTGGGAGAATAATGCAAGTGGGCGGATTCGCAGAGATAGGGGCGAACGTCTCGATAAGAGGTCGTTCGACTGCCATGACTACAAAGGTAGTAGTACTGGGGGAGGCGGGTGGGGAAAGAGATGGGGAAGAATTTAGTAGAGGATCCACTGTAGGTACGTGATTCTCAGATCAAACCAAGCATTTGTTCGGACGATTCAAAACGGGCATACGCGAATGAGGCAAGCTCTATACTTGGCAAAAAGTTGCCAGAGAGGAACACTATCCTAAATGATGCACACCAAGCATAGATAATCCTATTATAAGCAATCCGGATATATTTTAGGAATTATCTTTGTTAGTTTTGGGGCTAGAGTAGATTATGACAGTGGGCGGACCACTGGTTTATCTTTTAACCGCCGGACTAACTGTTTTGCACTCAGAGGTTCTCACCAGGCTACACTCTTCAGAGCGAATCCTTTAGTACTAACTCTAGTTAACAACAAGGCAATCCGAAGCCTAGACAGATGTGCGGCACAATGGCTGACTTAAGTACGTCCCAGACTAACTGGATTGGTCAAGTGGATAAGAAGAGTGTTCCCTCGGGTTAAGCTAGGGTTGATGCGTGTTCCTAGTCCACACGCAACTAACCGCCGAATAGTCCAAGATGCCACGTCGAGCTCAGTGTACTTGAGTAGCAGGGACTTATGGGTGTGTTAGACAACAGGGACCCGCGCTCGTGGTCTTATTTCGATTGGATGTTAAGCTAGTTCATTTTGAGTGGATTTTTCCTCGAACACCGGGCTAATTGGCTCTAATTCTTGATTATTTTTAATTAAATGGAGCCTTGGGATCAAATCAGTTGGAATGATGAGGTGGGTGATGAAATCCCACCAGTTTCAATTTGGAGCTGGGTCTGCTCTCTTAGAGTTGATTGATTAACGGCCACGCCATGCAAGTCGAAGAATATGGATGCGAAAGCAAATAGACAAGCGGCAATGATTTACCCAATAACACCGTATCGCACTCAAGGCGAGGATAGGGACTTACCTCCTGTGGGCCACGCCACGGGGTCTCCTCCGTGGGTTAAGGAGGGGTATCCTAATGGGCTTGGGCCCGACTCCACCTCTTTGAGCTTTCGCTCCCTACCCACACTGGATTGTGTTCCTGCAGAAATAGTTAGATCGCACGGTCTAGGTATGTGGGATTCTATTTGGAAGATCCTTGCCTTTTTAGGGTTCACTGAACAAGCACTAAATTTAGGCAAGTTTTTGAATTAGTTTCCAAATTCGAGATGGGTTAAAATTTAGGAATTCCCAGATTGGAAAATACCTAGATTGGAAAGTTTCTCAAACTGTGGAGATCTTCCAAGAAAGATTTGATTACGAGATCCCTTACAATTTTGAGAAATTTCCCAAAATTGAAATTCTGCTAGATTTGGGGTGTTTCCTTTTGCAGACTTTTCCAAATTCGGAAGATTTCTAAAGATAGAAATTCTTCTAAAGAGGAAACTTCTAAGAGGGGAAACCCTATTTAGCAAAGTTTCAAAATTTTAGAATCTTTCCAAAAAGCGCAAATCCTAGAATGGTGATTTCTAAAAAACTGCAGAAGATAAAACCCTAATTTTTTTGAATTTTGATTTTTTTGGTAATTTCCACCTAATCTAGGGTTTCTAAAAAACCCTAGAACAAGATCTAGCAGTTATTTGGAAAGCAGTAAAAATTCCTAAATTATTACAACTTTGCAATCGGCCTTCCGAGGCATTAAAAATAGTAATTTAAAAATTGCTAAAAATCACTAAAATAAAAATAGAAAGTTCCTCGAAAAGGTCAGGCTGTCCAAATTGAGCAGCTTTTCGCTTCAGCAACTTTCTAATTCCGTCTTTATGTCCTTTTTCGCACTCCCGTACACCCGAGCGGCAGCGGCGCCATTTGCAAGTAGGGTTTTTCCGTCGTTGAGAGAACGACCCTAATCTCAACATATTTGTAAATTGATCCGATTATCCTGCAAAATTTAGAATTCTTGCACAGTGGGAAGTTTCGGATGTCGATCCACACTCGGGATTAGTAGCGCAGACAAGAACATAAAATGACGAATTTTTCCACAAAAAATGATAAAAATAAAGGATGGAGGGGTGAGAGTGATGATCACGAGATTTAAAAATCTATTTTCTTAGAGAGAGAATTTATCAAAAAGCATATAGAATGATCAACAATAACAAATTGCCCAAAAAAAATAACTATTTTATTATTTGAAATAAAAGTTGCTTACATTACTTGAATGAAAGACTAATCTAATAGAGAGAAAGAAAGCATTATTCTAGAGAGAGAAAGGGAGGAGAGAGAGAGAAAGGGAGAAAGTCCTAGAGAGAGAAACTATAGTAAAAAAAATGTTTTACCTTCAACTTATTTAGAGAGATAAGATCTGCCCGGTGAGTGGTTCGCTGGTGGTGTTGACTGTAGATGCAGTCATTAATGGCTTGGACGAGGTTGTGGAGGGGATGTTGATGCTGAACGGTGATGGAGGTAGCAGCTGTTGCAGGTCACTAGGAAGGATCTATTTCGTGTTGCAGCTTTGGAGGAGCAATCGTCCAGCAATGAAAAACGTGAAGAAGCTTGCTGATGTGGTGGTGTTTGGCAGGTGCGTGGGATAGTTCGGGATGGGCTGAGCACACCCAACTGTCTCTTTTCTTCTCCTCTTTCTCTATTTTTTTTTCTTTTTTTTTGGTTTTTCCTTGGGTTTAGCGGTGAGGAAGAAGAGAAGGATGATGGCGGCTGAGAGAGAGGTGGCAAGGGAGGATAAAAGCCAGCCACGCAGTCCTCTAATGGTGGTTTTTAACGGTGAAGGCAGCAAGGCAGAGGCAATGCAGGGACTGGTGTTGGACGGCTAGCAGCAAGGTGAGGACGGTCTCGCCTCCTCTTCCTCTTTCTAGAGAATGGGCTGACGGCTGGGGTTTGTAGATGAAGAGAGGGACGTGCTGGAGAATGGAGAGGGCGGTTTTAATGGAGGTACAAGGAATGGCAGTATGCAGTTGCAGGTTTTGCAACTATGCAGGAGGGTGACGGTGGTGCAAAGAAGATGGAACGGCTAGGGGGAGAAGAGAGGAGCGTGGAGTCCAGATCTGCAAAGTAGGACATCCAAGACTACTTGCTGGAGATGGTGGTTCCTGATATTCGCTCAAAAGTGCTTATTTTAAGCAATTATCCTTTTAGCGTTATCGCACTCTCTTATGTAAAAGGCTCTATTTATCTCCTTTTCTATGTAAGAGTCTCTTCTGTTGCGTAGAACACACTTTTCTGGACGAAATGGTATATTTGCATGCATTAAACACATTTTCAGAAGTCTAGACATTGAGTCATTCGGATAAAGTCTCATTACGCGCTTCTTCTGTCGCAGGAAACCCCGATGGGATAATTCTCGAGACTTGCAAGCCCACATCGATCAGGAAAGCCCATTATCAAAGCTTAAAGAGCCCACATGCTATGACTAGAAGATATGGGCCAAATATGGGCCGAATAAGAGGACCAAAAAGCCAGCCCAAAGAACGAAGAGAGTAGGAGAGCCAATGACCAAAAGACGGACCAAAGCGTTTAAAGCCACATGAGTCAGCAAGGAATGATAGTCTACTCTACTGGAGAAGCGTGAGGATGGTCACAGTGAAGACCAGTGTTCCAGACCCTCCGCCAGTGCTTTTCTCTCTATTTTCTGATACTTTCTCTCTCATCTCTCCTTATTCTCTCTCTCTCTCTTCATCTCTCGATCCTCGAATCTATTGACCTAACCCCAGAACTCCTGCCCATCAGCTCTATCTCATCTCCCTTAGCTTTCTGACCGTTGGATCCTCCATCGGACCGTTGGATCTTCAATCGGACCGTTAGATCTCTCTAGATCCGTCGATCCACCAATCTGAGTCCCAATCAAGTCACCATCCATCCGATCGCCATCAAACCGTCTGTCACATCATCTTGTGAGACAATGGACATCACAAATCCATGTGGGCCAGTAGCCGGGCCCATCATCATCGACCCGCTGTCCGACCAGTTAGTGGACCCCGTGAATTTCCAAAGAATTTTAATTAAATTTCAAAAAAATGGGGGGTCCACTAATTGGGGAGATTCCCCATAGAAAAGTAGAATTTTACTTTAAAAAAAAAAAAAAATTATTATTTTTTTTTATTTCAAAAATACCCTATTTCCATTAATGGAAATAGGGAGCTTTAAAAGGAGAAGGAGAGGGGTTCGTTCGAACCCTAATCCCCCTCCTTTCCTCTCCTTTCTCTTCCCAAAACCCCCCCCTACGTTCTTTCTCTTCTTCTTCTCTTCTTCTTCTTCTTCTTCTTCTTCTTCTTCTTCTTCTTCTTCTTCTTCTTTTACCGGCCGGAGTTGCAGAACTCCGGCCACCTCGTCTTCTTCACGTTTTTCTCCTCTTCCAGCCACTGCCCAACCCCTTGCTCACCTCCCCAGCGTCCTCCACGATCTCTTTTGGAGGTCCACCGCCCTCAGCCATCACCAGCGTGTGCAACTGCTTGCTGTCAAAACCGCACCACCCAGCCCACCGGACTGGTTCGCCTCCGTCTCCTCCGCCTGCAACAGCGCCTCCTCTTCTCTCCGGCAACGCCCCCTCCTTCTCCACCTGCTACGCCTGTCTCCACGACCACCTCCCTGTTGCTGTTGCGAATAGCAACTCCGGCAATACCCACCTGCAACCTTCTTCTCTCCGCTTGAACGAGCTCCACGTCGCCAGCAACACCACCTCCGCCTGCATTCCGCCCTCCTTTTTGTTGTGCACACCACGTTGCAAATCTGCAACGTCCTCTCCTTTTAGGACCAGCAAGTTGCAGCTCTAGAACCACGCACCACCTGTTAGTGCACCTGCGCACTCCTCCACAGGTTCTTCTCCAACCAGCACACCGTCTCCACATGTTGCTCCCTTCATTGCTGCACCAACGTGCTCCCAAGCTAACCCTCCATCATTACTGCTTGTGCGCCACTCGATCCAGCAACCCCAAGATGTTGGATCTTTCCTCTTCCATGCATCTTCTCCATTTTCCAAGGTAAGGTGAGAATCTCTCCTCTCAAGGTAAGTCTTTTCTTCAAATCTCACCCTATTTTCTCTCTCTAGAAATGTCCCTTCTTTCTATCTCTAGTTCTTTTCTTCTCTCTAACTTTCTCTCTCTATAACCCTCTCTCTCTCTCTAGGATAATTGTTAGTTCTTTCGAATTGTCAGTATTTGTTTGATATTTTGTTTGAGCATTGTAAGGACTTGTTTGGATTCAATAAATTTTATTTGCTTCACTATAATGGATTTTCTTTAGTGCTCTTCGTTCTCTTTATTTGTATTAGTTTAATTCATAATTTCTAGGATATCAATAGCTTTAAAAGAAAAGAAATAAAATCAATCAAGTTTTAATCCATCCCACCATCATCACCCTTCCATCCTTTTAATTTTAGCAATTTCTGATAAATTTCGTCAGTTCATGTTCTGAATTAGCGCTAATCCGACTAATCCTGAGTGCGGATCGACATCCGACACGAATCCCTATACTGATCTAAAATTTTGCAGGATTTACGAATCGGATCAATTTACAAATGTGTTGAAGTTAGGGTTTCCGTAACCAAAGACGCGGAAAATACCTAGTTTCAGTTCCAACGAGTGCCAAGGAGGGAAGCTAACAGCTTCCTCCTTATCTCTTCTCCTTCTTTCACTCTTTTTCTCCTTTTTTTTTTCTTGGGAAAACGGTAGAGAGAGGTGAGGTGCTGGCGGTAATAGCAGTATTGGGTGGGACACCTATAGAGGACGGTGGCCTGAGGTGTGGTGAAGAAGATGGAGATGGTGGTTTCAATCGAGATGCACAGCACTTGCAGCAGTTTGTGGAGGTGGTTCAGATGTTGGCCGGAGTTGCAGGCTGCAACTCCGGTGATAACGTGAAGAAGATGACGAAGAGGGTGGAAGAAGAAGAGGAGAAAGAAGGAGAAAGAAGGAGCGAAAATGTGGTGGGGTTTTTTGGGGAGAGAATGGAGCAATAAGGAGGGGGATTAGGGTTCGAAAGAACCCTTCTCCTTCCCCTTTTAAAGCTCCCTAGTTTCCATTAATGGAAATTAGGGAATTTTTGAAATAAAATATATATATATATATATATATTTTTTTTTTTTTTAAGTAAAATGCTACTTTTCTTTGGGGAATGTCCCCATTTAGTGGACCCCCCATTTTTTTAAAATTTAATTAAAATTATTTTGAAATTCACGGGGTCTACTACCTAGTCGGACAACGAGTCGATGATGATGGGCCGGCTGCTGGCCCACATGGATTGATGATGTCCATCGTCTCACAAGATGATATGACAGACAGTCTGATGGCGATCGGATGGATGGTGACTTGATTGGGACCCAAATTGGTAGATCGACGGATCTAGAGAGATCCAACGGTCCGATTGAAGATCCAACGGTCCGATGGAAGATCCAACGGTCAGAAAGCTAAGGGCGATGAGGTAGAGCCGATGGGCAGGAGTTCTGGGGTTAGGTCAGTAGATTCGAGGACCGAGAGATGAAGAGAGAGAGAGAGAATAAGGAGAGATGAGAGAGAAAGTATTAGAAAATGGAGATAAAAGTATTGGCAGAGGGTCTGGAACCCTGGTCTTCGCTGTAACCATCCTCACACTTCTCCAGTAGAGTAGACTATCATTCCTTGCTGACTCAAGTGGCTTTAAACGCTTTGGTCCGTCTTTTGGTCATTAGTTCTCCTACTCTCTTCGTTCTTTGGGCCAATTTTTTGGTCATCTTATTCAGCCTATATTTGGCCCATATCTTCTAGTCATAGCATGTGGGCTCTTTAAGCTTTGATAATGGGCTTTCCTGATCGATGTGGGCTTGCAAGTCTCGAGAATTGTCCCATCGGGGTTTCCTACGATAGAAGAAGCGCGTAATGAGACTCTATCAGAATGACTTCATGTCTAGACTTCCGAAAATGTGTTTAATGCATGCAAATATACCATTTCGTCCAGAAAAGTGTGTTCTACGCAACAAAAGAGACTCTTACGTAGAAAAGTAGATAAATAGAGCATTTTAACGTAGGAGAATACAATAATACTAAAAGGATAATTGCTTAAAATAAGTACTTTTGAGCGAATATCAATTTTATTTACCCCTACTAGACCAGTAAAGTTATTTAGGTTAACGTAAATTTTAATACTTAATCAACCCCCCTTTCTAGGTAAAAGTGAACAAACGGTTATTTCATTGCGGGTCCACAATTGACCCCCAAATCCTATGATCAAAGCTTAAAGAGCTAACAGGGTAAGATAAGAAGATATAGGGCGAATGCAGTCTGAGTTAGAGGATCGAAGAGCAGAGAGACAACCAAAAGAGTAGGAGAGTCACGTCCCGAAAGAAGAGACTAAGGAAATTAAAGCCTAAACAACTAACACGAGATGAAAACTTGCTCAATTGATAAAGCTAATAGAAGTCCAAGTCAAAGACAAGGGTTCAAGACCCTCTGCTTGCATTTTCTCTTATTTGTCTCTATTTTCTCTCTCCTCTCTCTAAATTCTAATTTCTCTTCTAGAGGTCATTGAAATTAAGGTTTTTCCGTGTCGTTAGATCGAAAACCCTTGTATTTTAACAATATTTGTAAATTGTTTGAATTGGTTCACTTAATCTGCAAATAATCAGACTTGCACAGTGGCTCGTGTCGGATATCGTCCGCACTCAGGATTAGTTAGCACAATAAGAAATAAGAATAATAAAAAAATGCTCGGAATAAATGGAAGGGTGAGGGTGGTGGAGGTTGATTTAAAATATGCTTGAGATTGTTGTTAAAACTATTAGAATGAAAAAAACATAAGAGAAATTAGAATGAAAAAAATATAATAATTGAAAACAACTTAAACTTGAATTTAAAACTTATTTATTAAACTAAAAACAAATGCTTACAATGCATATTCAAATGCTTTACAACGAAAATAACATTAAACCAAATTAATCTAGAAAGCCATTAAAATATTACCCTAGAAAGCATGTAAAGGTAGAGAGGAAAAGAAGAAAGAGAAAGAAGGTAGGAAGGCTAGAGAGATGAATTAGAGAGAAGCTTAGCATTGAAGAGGTAGATGGTGCAACTCTGATTGGATCGACCTCAATAGGATTGAGGATTGTAGCCTTTGATTGTGGCGAATGGAATGGGCAGCAAGGAGACGTTGCTGTTTGACGCTTTGCACCTCGAGGTGGAGGCGTTAATGGTGAGCTCGCCGGAGAAGAAGGGTGAAGAAGAAGAGAAAGAAAGAAGAAAGAGAGGAAGAGAAGGGAGAGAGAACCAACCCAAGAAGGAGAGATCGTAGATCTCTTATAGACTTTTTTTTTTTGCTTGTTGTAAAAATGATGACCGTTGGATCTAGAGAGATCCAACGGTTGGGAATGAGTTAGTTAGATGAGAAAGAGAGTGACTAGGATAGAGAGAGATGGGGGAGAGATGAATCGGTCAAGTGAGACCAATTCTCTCTTGTTGCAAATGGGCATGGGTCATGGGTATGGGCATGGGTCATGGGTATGGGCTTGGGTCATGGGCTTAGGTCATGGGCCAAAATAGATATAGTGAGAAATAGGAAGATGTGAGAGAAAAAGAACAAAAATAAAAGACATGGAGGGTCTTGAACCTTGGTCTTCTTTATTCTCTATCGTTTGCTCCACCAATAAGTCAAACTTATCCTTTGATGTCAATTGGTGTGGCCTTTAACACCTAAGTCCTTATTTTGATCTCTAGCTATTCTTCTCTCCTTTAGTCTTTGTTCCGGCTCTACGATCCTCTAGCTATGCCCGTTGAAACTAGGGTTTTTTCGCGTCGTTGGTTACGAAAACCCTAATCTCAACACATTTATAATTTGATCCGCATTTTAATCCTGCAAAATATGAACTTTTATATAGGGATTCGGGTCGGATGTCGATCTGCACTCGGGATTAGTCACGTTATCGCAATAAGAGCATTATTGACGAATTGTTCACAGAAATTTGTGGAGATGTGAGAATGATGGTGGGTTTAAAACATGATACTTTTAGAGAGAGATTATCTCCTACAAAGAATTAAATAAAGAAAACACATAGCGTAACAAAATCAACTTTATTTAATGAAGAATCCTCTTACAAACGACTGAAAAGAAGCAATTAAAACTAGACTAAAAAAATTCACTAAAAGCCACTATAAGAGTGATAGAAAGAAAGAGAAATAAGAGAGAGAAAGTGAGATCTAGAGAGAGAGAATAAATCTAGAGAGGAAAATAAAGAAATTAGAAAAAGAAACAAAGAGAAAGAGAGAGACGGAGGTTTTTAGAGAGAGAAAGGGAGGTGAGAGAGAAAATTAGAAAGAGAATAGAAGAGTAGAGGGAAAAAAAGGGGAATTACCACTAAATCTTACCGGAATGCTCAGGGAGGGGAAGAAACTATTTACAGAGTTACAGCCCAGCCTGTTGATGAAGGAGAATAGGACGGTGTGTGTTGAAGGCACTGCCAAAGGGAGAAGCAATGGTGGATTGCAGCTGTGGAAGAAGGTGGTCCGCCGGAGTTCAGGTGGGTTGCTTGGTTGTAGAATGGCAGGAGATGGAGAGGCGGTGTTGCAGTCCGTCCAAGCAATTTTTGCAGGTCGTCTTGATGCCTTGGAAGAGGACCAGTCCGGCGACTTCTTCCTTTCTTCTTCTTTGTTTTACCTATTTTTTTTGGAGAAGACGAGAAGGGAGCATTGCAGGCTGGTGTGCAGATCAGTGGTGGTGCTCTGGACGGTGGTCAAGATGGAGATGGCCGGAGAAGACGATAACGGCCTGCATGTGTTGCAGGCCGTGATGTGGTGGCTGGACGGTGATGGTGCTGTTGTGGAGGATTCAAGCCGTTAGCTTGCTGTTCACCATATCAAGTCATGGAGAGGCAGAGCGGTGCTGCAAGGTGGTGGAGTGACAATGGGAGGTACGACCTCCTTTCTTCTTCCCCTCTTCTTCTCCTCTTCTCCTTCTTCCTTCTTCTTTTTGCTTTTTTTTTTTCTGGTTCGATGAAGAAAAGGTGAAAGGGATGAGGGAGTGTAACGGCTTGGAGATAAGAAAACGTGGGGAGAGGGTGATGACGACTTGGCTTGGGAGGGAAAGAGAGAAGGAGACGTGCTGAAGAATGGAGGGGTGAAGGCAGTAGACCTGCTGCTGTGGTGGAGGCGGTAGAGGAGGTGCAGACCACCTCCTCCTCTCTTCTTCTTATTCTTCTCCTTCTTCACTTTTTTGTTTTTTTTGTTTTTTTTCTTTGCTTTTAGAGGAATGATGGAGAGGGGCGTTGGAGAGAGGAGAGGAGAGTGACGGCTTGGCTTGGGAGGGAAAGAGAGGGGGTTTTTGGGGTATGGAAAGTGACACCCCGTTTGGTTCAGTTCTGCCCATCATATAGTGGGAATTGGATCACCCTCTTCTCCTTTCCTTTTTCTCCTTAAAAAAACGTGGGTCACTCCCCTAATTAGATGACCTCTTGCCCTCTTTCCATTTTTGCATATTTATATTATTTGATACTCTTTCATGTATCCCATCCATATCCCAAAGGAATACCTCCTGTGAGATCTCACCATCCATTTATGTGCATGTGTTGTCCACCTCTTGATTAATTGAAGTCAGCACCCTTTCCTTGTTCTTATATTCTTTATAGTTTGGAAGTCAAGTCAGCAACATCTGATTTGTAAAGGGTCAACCATTAACACCCCATGTTGTGAACATCAAGGATGTCCGTACCTCTATCAATCGCCACCACACACCTTGCTTGATTTAATTTGTAGAAGTTACAAGTCTAACGTCTCCACGTCCCTTATTTGCAGACACCAGCATCGATCTTAATTGCAACCTTCTATCATAAGCTTTCTTAGTTGTTTGAATTTCCAACCATGACCATATCATCCCACACTTGTTCCGTGATTTAGCAACTTGGATCTCTCCTGGTCCACTAGCTTATTTATTGGCCCGCCAATTTATCGTGTTTGCTTCAGTTGCCCATATACTTGGCCCATGATTTTGCTGGTGCGGCCCACTAGCTTTTCAGATTGAATTTGGGCTTATCGTACAACGGGTCGTGGGCCTTAGTTAAATATACAACTCTTGAGTTCTGGCATCTAGGTTCAGTTGCGGTCCCTCATTGGTTCACTAGTTCTGCTCACTCTCTTGGTTATCGGTTCAGCTCTGTGATCTCTCGGCTCAGTCCATACTTGGCCCATATCCTCTTGTTTTGGCCTGCTGGCTCTTTAAGTTTTGATCAATGGCTCTGGCAGTCAGTTGTGGGCCCACCATCCCTAAAATTCTCCAATCGGGTTTCCTGCGACAAAAGAAGCGCGTAATGAGACTTAATCAGAACGACTTTATATCTAGACTTTCGAAAATGTATTTAATGCATGCAAATATACCATTTCGTACAGACATTCTACGCAATGGAAGAGACTCTTACGTAGAAAAGTGGATAACTATAGCAGTTTTACATAAGAGAATACAATAACGCTAGAAGAATAGTTGCTTTAAATAGCACTTTTGAGCGAATATCACAACCCCCAACCAGCATATTGCCAATCCTTGGCAATTAGTACGAAATAAATGAGCTTAAAAGGGCTCTGCACATGCTGCACACTTTTTCATATTAGCTAAAGGAAAATACCGTTTATCAAATTATCGAATGGATGCAAAAGCAGTTACAGGTTAGCAAAGAGTTGTGAAGTTTTGGCCAGACTACAGACTGATAATCATGACCCAGAATAGTCAGACTCTGTGTGTGTGTGTGTGCTCAACATTCTCATCATCTGATAGTAAAGATTTCAAGATCACCTCTAAGTTCTTATGCCTCGACCTCAAATCTCACTTGTAAACTACTCAGAATGGAATTACTCAAGGATGATTTTCTTCTTTTCTCTAAATTTATATGTAAGGAGATGTGAAAGCAAAGATCTCACATATGTCTTATTTGAAGGATGGACATCTTTAACAGAAGACGATCTCATGATTGGAATATCACTTCACTCGGGAACGTCAGATCAAACTCTATAGCTACTCTTTCTCCAATTTTCATATTTTATGATCGTGCTATCCTGGAATCAAGTAGGACTTTCCTGGGTTGTAATGAGGCTTAGGTCAGGTGTAGAAAAATAAGAGAATACAGGATTTCAAAGTTCTGAGAGGATATCTCTATTTTCTTGTATTTTTCCTACGAGTGTAACACCATTTCTTTTCATTTTCCATCTTTCGTGTTTTTCTCTTTTTCTCGATATTTCTGAGACTGCTCAATTTCTTTTCAGCTTTTTTTCATACTTTCTTTCCATATTTTGTTTTCAGCTTGAACCACTCTATTTTTCTTTGATTTTTATTGACTTATCTTTTTATGGTACACCCATATCCATCATTTCTCTATCCTTCTCAGAAGTAGGGCTGTGAGTCGTAACTTGACCGGGTTTTTGGTTAATGGGCTTAATAAAGAAAGGCTCTTATAAATGGTTCAAAAGGTTTTCTAGTGAAGTATAATTTAGGTGAAGTAAAAGGCTGAATGGTTCAAAAAATGGCCTAAATTGTTTTCTAGGGTTTGCACTATCATGTAGACTGTCTTGACTAGATACAGAGAAGGTTCTGTCGTAGTAATCCAATGTTGATATCGTTCTGAATTTTATGATCGAAGCAAAAGATAATGAAATCTCTCAACTAATATTGCGGGCATGGAGAATAGTGAGTCATCTTGTGACTCAAGATTGTTGTATAACCCTCTGAAATGATTAAAGGCTCGAAAGCTCACTGGGTTAGGTCTCAACAATTCTTCTCACAGGATCTCTAGAGTTTCCAGACTTATGATTACTCTCATGTTGATAGTGTACAATTGTGCTGAATCTGAGTTTTTCTAAGTTTTCAAACCTGCTGTAGCCACACTTGACTTGACTCAGAGCTAACCTTTAACAAAAATTGTCATCCTCAATATCGACTTAACGGAGGTTTTTAGCTAATCAAAGTCAGGGTATTTGACACATTTTTGAAATTCTAGAAAATTTTTGGAGAACATCGGAAATCACCCCAAAAATAAGAAGTTTTTTTTTTTTATCAACATGAAGACATGAGCTTTTGGTAAATACCCACCCCCAACCAAAATACAACACTGTCCTCAGTGCTCATGACCGGGACATAAAATGGTGAAAAATCGATAATGATGATGCAAGGGTTCAGGGAAGATGTTACTAAGTCGGCAAAAACTCGACAGTGTGTGGTACCTGATGATCGGAATAATGAATGTACTTGCATTGCCAGAGATATAACAGTAATAACAAATGAATGAGACTCATGTACTCTAGGAATACTGGAATTGCCTTTCCGAAAGCGCTAAGTTTTACGTCTTCAGCCAGACATGACGGGGATATATCAAGTACCTCCAACCAGGTTGAAACTCATGGAGACTGAGTGAATCTGCAGTCTTCCTGACACTTAAAGTGGAACGAGACAGTTATCCTATCACTTGTCTAGGTATACCTGTGTAGAACAGGTCTTTCTCAGTGTAGAATGAGAGAAGGACAGTAAGTTCTCTGAGCAGACCCACAAAAACATTTTGTTCAGCGGGGAGGGATAGAAGCTTCTCAGTAAAGACTGAGAGGAGAGTAGTAGTGGGTTCTCTGATAGTGGTTAGCAGAGCTGCAAACTCATTGAGTTTTGCGGGAATGTATCTGAATGGAGCAGACTCCTGCAGATCAGTAATACCAGAATTGTCTGACTCCGAGATGAAGTCAGACTCAAAGTGTTCTTGACACTTGGATAATTTATCTTTGGGAGAGTCCTGAATTAGACTCTCTATGGCACACGGGTCATCGATAATATCGATGTAGGGTAGCGGGTGAAAATTGTTGACCTCTCCCTCGAGGTTTCCTAATTTGATAAGGATGTTCCAATCCCTACACTCAATATGTTCATCCTTAGTAGGGAACGGTAGGTCCAAGACAACAGGAATCCCATGTTCTAGACACGGCTCATTAGTAGGAATGTCTGCATCCCGGGCAGAGAAAGAATTATCAGAGATAGAGATGGAACTGAGTTCCTCTATGCTCGGTCCAGAAGTTAGTGCTGTTAAGGGCACCAAAGATTGAGACTCGGGTTCATCACTATTGTTGCACAATCCAAGGGAGGTGGGGAGGAACGGTAGATCTATGACAGTTGGGATCCTACGATCGAGACACAACTCAGTGTCATGGAGATCGACATCAGGGTCAGCAGAGGTAGAGTGAGAAATAGGTTGCTTTGAGGTAGGTTCAAGATTTGGTGTTGTTAAAGGCATCGAATAAGGATACACTGGCTCCTCAATAATCGGGCTTGATCTAGGGGTGGTAACAACTTCTATTTCATCCTGGCAATTCTGGTACTTAGTCCAATTGTGCAACTCCTCATTATAGACAGTGGCCATGTTACTCTCCTCAGGATAGGCTATTGGTGGGTTAGTGAAGTTGACTTCCTCTCTCTCATTTTCTAATTGAACTAGACGTTGCTCCAAGCTCTCCATAGATTGCTGTTGTTGGTGCTCTAGACCTTGAAAATACTGTTGTTGCTGGGCAATGTACTAAGAGAGAAGGTCCTCTAGACAGGGTTTAGTAGCCAACGGAGGCGGTTCAGCCAAGGGGAGCTGAGGTGCCAACTCTTGATTGTAGTCTGACTGGGTATGAAAGTTGTAAGGCAGAGTGGAGTCTGGGACTAGCTGCTGACTCTGAAAATCCTGAGGGGGCCACTGTTGATCAAAATAGTCATTATGTGGATATGACGGGTATTGCGACTGCGAGTATTGCCAATCATACTCTCCATTGGGTTGATGAAACCCGGAAGGATTATCCTGCGACAGTTGCTGTGGGAGAGCATACTGTTCCCAATTAAAGCTATGGTGACTCCTATTGTCTGAAAAATAATTGTTATCATAGGAGGTCGGCATCGGAGATGGAAAGATACAGACATTTTGCTGGATAGAAGGGTAATATCCTACAGACTGGGAATTGTGCACAGGTTGCTAGACTGCGACACTAAGGGCCAGCGATTGAGTTTTTAAGCTCTTGGAGTACAGAGTTGTACTCCGGATCTCTATAATTGTCATACCCCATAGAAGGCTGCGAAACTGGAGTATCATGATGATACACAGAATTGTCATACCATTGTTGAGAGTGATCACCTAGATTTTTAGAGAAACTATAGTAGGTCTCATACAGAGGCCGTTCATCTGCCATCTGAGGCGATAGAGGGGTGCGGAAAACTGACTCTCAGATCGAATCAGTCAAAGATTAGGACAGGTCCAACCGGGCATACACTTGAAAAAGTGAGTCCGAGAGTTTGCAAAAAATTGCCAAAAAGAAAATACTATCCGAGGGATATATGATGCACACGAAGCACAGATAATCATATTATTAAACAATCAGGATATATTTTAGAAATTATCTTATTAGTTTTGGGGCTAGTGTAGATTATTACAGTGGGCGGACCACTGGTTTATCTTTTAACCGTCGGACTAACTGTTTGTACTCAGGGGCTCTTACCAGGCTACACTCTTCAGAGCGAATCCTTTAGTACTAACTCTAGTTAACAACAAGGCAATCCAAAGCCTAGACAGACGTGCGGTACAATGGCTATCTTAAATACGTCCCAAACTAACCAGATTGGTCAAGTGTTTAAGAAGAGTGTTCCCTCGGGTTAAGCTATGGTTGGTGCGTGTTCCTAGTCCACACGCAACTAACCGCCGAATAGTCCAGGACGCCACGTCGAGCTTAGTGTACTTGAGTAGCAAGGACCTATGGGTGTGTTAGACAACAGGGACCCGTGCTCGTGGTCTTATTTCGACTGGATGTTAAGCAGGTTCGCTTTGTGTGGATTTTTCCTCGAACACCGTGCTAATTGGCTCTACTTCTTGATTCTTTTTATTAAATGGAGCCTTGGGATCAAATCAGTTGGAATGATGAGGTGGGTGATGAAATCCCACCAATTTTAATTTTGGAGCTAGGTCTACTCTCTTAGAGTTGATTGATTAACGACTACACCATGCAAGTCGAATAAGTTGGTGCTAAAAAGCAATTAGACATACGGCACAATAATCACCTAATTGCGCAGTATCGCACTCAAGGCGAGGATAGAGACTTACCTCCCGTGGGCCACGCCACGGGGTCGCCTCCGTGGAATAGGGAAGGGTATCCTAATGGGCTTGGGCCCGACTCCACTTCTTTGAGCTTTCGCTCCCTACCCACACTGGATCGTGTTTCTACACTCAATAGTTAGATTGGGTCTAGGGTTGTGGGATATTTATTGGAAGGTTTGACTGGCTATTAGGGTTTCACGAAACACGCAGTGGTTTGAGCCGGTAATAGAGTTGTTTCCAATTATGGTTCGAAGTAGAGAATATAAATTTCTGAATTTGGATTCGGATCTTTCTCTTTTCAAACGTTCTTAGATAAGGAAACCTTCCAAATAAAGTGAAGATGTAAAATCCCGTCTATTTTGAAAATTTTCCAAATTGAGGAAATCTTTTCAAATTAGAAGATCTCATATTTTATAATTTTCCAAAATTAGAGAATATCTATAAATAGACTCTCTCCAAATTGGAATGTCCTAAAAATGGGAACCCTAATTTCGAGATTCTTATGTTACTAAAAACTATCCAAAAATAGAAAATCCTAGAATCTCTCTAAAAAGAGCAAGAAATGAAAACCCTAATTTTTTTTTTGAATTTTGAATTTTTGATTCTTTTGGTATTTTTCACTTAATCTAGGGTTCCTAGAAAACCCTAGAACAAGATCTAGCAGTTATTTGGAAAGCAGTAAAATTCCTAAATTATTACAACTTTGCACTCGGCCTTCCGAGGCATTAAAAATAGTAATTTAAAAGTAGCTAAAAATAACTAAAAAAGAGAAATAGAAAGTTTCCAAAACACTCTTCCCGCTTGAGTAGCTTTCCGATTCCGTCAGCTACGTCCTTTTTTGCACTACCATACACCCGAGTGGCAACGATGCCATTTGAAACTAGGGTTTTTTTCGCGTCGTTGGTTACGGAAACCCTAATCTCAACACATTTATAATTTGATCCGCATTTTAATCCTGCAAAATATGAACTTTTGTATAGGGATTCGTGACGGATGTTGATCCGCACTCGGGATTAGTCACGTTAGCATAATAAGAGCATTAATGACGAATTGTTCACAAAAATTTGTGGAGAGGTGAGAATGATGGTGGGTTTAAAATAAGATATTTTTAGAGAGAGATTATCTCCTACAAAGAATTAAATAAAGAAAACACATAGCGTAACAAAATCAACTGATTTAATGAAGAATCCTCTTACAAATGACTGAAAAGAAGCAACTAAAACTAGACTAAAAAAATTCACTAAAAAGCGATTATAAGAGTGATAGAATGAAAGAGAAATAAGAGAGAGAAAGTGAGATCTAGAGAGAGAATAAATCTAGAGAGGAAAACAAAGAAATTAGAAAAAGAAAGAAAGAGAGAGAGAGAGACATAGGTTTTTAGAGAGAGAAAGGGAGGTGAGAGAGAAAATTAGAAAGAGAATAGAAGAGTAGAGGGAAAAAAGGGGAATTACCACTGAATCTTACCCTAATGCTTGGGGAGGGGTAGAAACTATTTACAGAGTTGCAGCCCAGCCTGGTGATGAAGGAGAATAGGATGGTGTGTGTTGAAGGCGCTGCCAAAGGGAGAAGCAATGGTGGGCTGCAGCGGTAGAAGAAGGTGGTCCGCCGGAGTTCAGGTGGGTTGCTTGGTTGTAGCATGGCAGGAGATGGAGAGGCGGTGTTGCAGTCCGTCCAAGCAATTTTTGCAGGTCGTCTTGATGCCTTGGAAGAGGACCAGTCCGGCGACTTCCTCCTTCTTCCTTTCCTCTTCTTTGTTTTACCTATTTTTTTTGGAGAAGACGAGAAGGGAGCGTTGCAGGCTGGTGTGCAGATTAGTGGTGGTGCTCCGGGCAGTGGTGAAGATGGAGATGGCCGAAGAAGATGATAACGGCCTGCAAGTGTTGCAGGTCGTGATGTGGTGGCTGGACGGTGATGGTGCTGTTGTGGAGGATTCAAGCCGTTAGCTTGCTGTTCCCCATATCAAGTCATGGAGAGGCAGAGCAGTGCTGCAAGGTGGTGGAGCCACAATGGGAGGTACGACCTCCTCTCCTCTTCCCCTCTTCTTCTTCTCTTCTCCTTCTTCCTTCCTTTTTTTGCTTTTTTTCTGGTTTGATAAAGAAAAGGTGAAAGGGATGAGGGAGTATAACGGCTTGGAGATAAGAAAACGTGGGGAAAGGGTGATGACGACTTGGCTTGGGAGGGAAAGAGAGAAGGAGATGTGCTGGAGAATGGAGGGGTGAGGGCAGTGGACCTGCTGTTGTGGTGGAGATGGTAGAGGAGGTGCAGACCACCTACTCCTCTCTTCTTGTTCTTCTTCTCCTTCTTCACTTTTTTTTTTTTTTCTGGTTTTCTTTTTTTTCTTTTAGAGGAATGATGGAGAGGGGCGTTAGAGAGAGTAGAGGAGAGTGACGGCTTGGCTTGGGAGGGAAAGAGAGGGGGAAGAGAGATGGAATGGAAGGAGTTTTAGGGTTTTTGGGGTATGGAAAGTGAGACCCCGTTTGGTTCAATTCTGCCCATCATATTGTGGGAATTGGATCACCCTCTTCTCCTTTCCTTTTTCTCCGTAAAAAAACGTGGGTCACTCCCCTAATTAGATGACCTCTTGCCCTCTTTCCATTTTTGCATATTTCTATTATTTGATACTCTTTCATGTATCCCATCCATATCCCAAAGGAATACCTCCTGTGAGATCTCACCATCCATTTATATGCATGTGTTGTCCACCTCTTGATTAATTGGAGTCAGCACCCTTTCCTTGTTCTTATATTCTTTATAGTTTGGAAGTCAAGTCAGCAGCATCTGATTTTTAAAGGGTCAACCATTAACACCCCATGTTGTGAACATCAACGATGTCCGTACCTCTATCAATCGCCACCACATGCCTTGCTTGATTTAATTTGCAGAAGTTACAAGTCTAACATCTCCACGTCCCTTATTTGCAGACACCACCATCGATCTTAATCGCAACCTTCTATCATAAGCTTTCTTAGTTGTTTGAATTTCCAACCATGACCATATCATCCCACACTTGTTCTGTGATTTAGCAACTTGGATCTCTCCTGGTCCACTAGCTTATATATTGGCCTGCCAATTTTATTGTGTTTGCTTCAGTTGCCCATATACTTGGCCCATGATTTTGCTGGTGCGGCCCACTAGCTTTTCAGATTGAATTTGGGCTTATCGTACAATAGGCTGTGGGCCTTGGTTAAATATACAACTCTTGAGTTCTGGCATCTAGGTTCAGTTGAGGTCCCTCATTGGTTCACTAGTTCTGCTCACTCTCTTGGTTATCGGTTCAGCTCTGTGATCTCTCGGCTCAGTCCGTACTTGGCCCATATACTCTTGTTTTGGCTTGCTAGCTCTTTAAGCTTTGATCAAAGGCTTTGGCAGTCAGTTGTGGGCCCACAATCCCTAAAATTCTCCAATCGGGGTTCCTGCGACAAAAGAAGCGCGTAATGAGACTTAATCAGAATGACTTTATATTTAGACTTTCGAAAATGTGTTTAATGCATGCAAATATACCATTTCGTCCAGAAAAGTGTGTTCTACACAACAGAGGAGACTCTTACGTAGAAAAGTGGATAAATATAGCAGTTTTACATATGAGAATGCGATAACGCTAGAAGAATAGTTGCTTTAAATAGCACTTTTGAGCGAATATCACCCGTACATGTCTTCTATCTTTTTATCCTTGCCTGCTGGCTCTTTATGCTTTGATAGAAGTCTTCTATGGTTGATAGTGGGCCCGCTTGTCCTCGAGAATCGCCTGATAGGGTCTCCTGCAAGTGAAAAAGTACGTAATGAGATTCAAGTAAAACGCCTTAATACTGGACTATCCGAAATGCGTTTATTTCATGCAAATAGTCGATTTTCGTCTAAAGAATGCGTTCTACGCAATGGAAGAAACTCTTATGTTAAAAAGTCGACGAAAAGACAAGTTTTACATAGGAGAATGCGACATCGCTATAAGGATAATGGCTTAAAATAAGCACTTTTGAACGAATATCAGTTATCCTTCATTCCCTCTTCTCCAAGATCCATCCGCTCATATATTATCTCTCAAAGTGATTAAACTTTTTGCACAAGTGTTAGGCTCTGATACCAATTGAAGTTCCCTCGATATTGATATAAGAAGACCTAGATGGGGGAGTGAATAGGTCTATTAATTTTACACCTAAGTTGATTATTAATATGTTTGAATGGAGCAATCATCAAAGATAGTAAATATAAAGAGACAACAATCCACAACACAAAGATATATAGTGGTTCGATGTATCAACACCCATGGCCACTCTCAGAATAGCTCTACTGAGTTTGTCACCTTATCAATTCAATATTTAAGCAACCTTACAATATTGAATAGGGTAAAGAACCCAGTCTCGATCGCAATCGATATGGACGGAGTAAGGTCACAACCAAACTTCAGCTCAATCAAGATTTCTCTTGACTCGAGCAGCACAACAGTAGGAAATATGATTTATCAATCAAGAGAGATTTTCTAGCTAACAAACAAGTTACATCTCAATCGAGATTGATGAGGAAGAGAGCTTCGATGTTGTTGAAGCTAGATTGAGCCTGCAGATCGAAACCACAATGTGCACCAATCACCAAGTCGATCCGAAATTGAAGAATGCGATCACCAAAGTCGATCTCCCACACAAGGCTAGCAAGCTAGACCATTGAAGTAAGCACACCACCAGGGCAAGGGAGCAAGAACATAAGCTAGAAGCTTAGAACAATACTCTTGAAAGTTAGGAGCTCAAGAGAAGGCTGAGTGAATTGGTGAGTTTGAATAAAGGAGGTGAAATTTCCTTTTAATTACCATGTTATGTCCTAGAGGGGCGGTGAATAGGACAATTTTTAATTTCTCTGTAGATTCTATATGGATTAAAAATTAATGATCACGCAAGGCGAAAAATGATCAAACAATCAAAATACGAATCATCCGCAGAACAAAGATATGAAAAAATCTGAGACAAAGTATGAAAACATTCACAATCACATGAGACACAAATTTATAGTGGTTCGGCGACTTCGCATCTACGTCCACTGTCCAATACTCAACACGAGTAGTATTCTATTATTTTAATAATGCATTACAATATTTTCAATCGAAATAAATAATCAAACAACTAAGATTCACTTAGTCTCAATCTAACGAGAATCCCTTCTGGCTTACCTAGAGAGTCAGCCTAGGCTAGTAGTCTTTTAGAGAGGCACTCTTCTCACAGATCTAATATCCTCAATTCGATTTATAAGAAAATCACTTCTCGATTCACCTAGAGAGTCAGACTAGGCTCGTAATATTTAGAGAAACATATTTCTTAAGGATTCCACATTCCTCAACTCAATTTGATGAGTACTCACTCATCTACCAATCACAAATAATCAAGTTTGATTATTTTGAATGCACTCTAAAATGTTTGTTCTAATAGATACTTACCTTTCGATGAATTCAATAAAATGGAGAATCCTTGGAGAAGAATTCACCATTGAGACACTCTTGATAGTTGAACGCGGTGCATCCTTAGATGCACGCAAGTAATTGCAACACGAGATTCTTGATAGTTGAACGTTTGTTGAGTGAGAACGTACTTTGATCATTCACATCTTCATGCTTGAGCTTGACTTTGTCTTCAGTTGAGCTTGAACACTTGGGTTGGTTTTCTTCAGCTTTAATTATTCTTTGATTTGTTGATGAAGTCTACTTGATCTTTGATACTTTAGTCTTCAACGGACTTCTAACTTAGTGATATAAATTACAGAAAACCAAGTGTTCTTGGGATTGACAATCGAGACTTTTTAGGAGGGAGGGATAGGAAAATGTGCACATGCCATTCGAGGATCTCCTGGACTAGTTGATTGGTCATACTTCCGGTCGCCCGGTCTATTGGTGACCGGTCACCCTGTTTGACAAAAACCCACTTTTAGGGTTTCCCATCATAGGGGACCCTCATGATATTTTGGGGGGTTCCAAATGTGTCCAAGTGGACTTCCTGGGGATTTTTCCAAGTCCATGATTCTTCAGTTCCGTTATCCTTCAAGGTTCGGTCCTCTGACACTTCTCAGAATTAGTGCGACACACTTTCCCAAGACCAATGTGGAGAGCCAATATCGGTTACATAAATACCCAAGGTTGTTCTAGAATTGAAAACACAAAGTATACTTATCAGAAGTGCTTGCTTAACTACTTTGAAGTTTGCCAGGTCTTAAGATCAGTTTTAGGAAGAGCAAAATTATAAGTGTAGAGGAGAGCGATAATTTAGAGGACTTAGCGAGGATTTTGGCATGTTCCACAAATACTCTACCCTCGGCATATCTTGGCCTTCCCTTGGAAGCACTGTACAAAGTTAGGTCGATTTGAAACCTGGTAGTGGAGAGCCTGATAGTGGAGAGGGTTCGTAGGAGGTTGGTAGGATGGAAAGAGAAGTACTTATACAAAGGGGAAAGATGGTATTCATTAAAAGTACTATTTCCAGTCTTCTAATTTATTTTCTTTTTCATTTTTCCATTTATGAGAACTTTTCTTTAGAATGATTCGGAAGATTCATTCAGTTATCATCTAGTAATTAAGGTGGGCACAAGCATGTCTACCTAAGAAGGAGGGAGGCCTAGGGGAGGATCGGTCTTATGAATATTGAAATTCCACCAGTCCGTTCTCTTTAACTCAATATACCTAGAAGGGGGGGGGTTGATTAGGTATTTAAAATTAATGATACCTATACAGTTTTACTGGTCTATGGTATGGGGATAAAATCTCATGCCTTGGTTGTTTGAAAAAGGATTATCACAACCGAGTCAAATCAAATATACCTCCATGGTATATTGTCTTTTTGTTGTTTGATCTAATCAGGATATAATGCAAAACACAAACAAACAATCACACAAGACATGATATTTTTACGTGGAAGCCTTAGCCAAGGAAAAACCACAGGACCACGTCCAGATGAAAAGTATCACTAACTAAAAAGTTAAATGAAACAAAGGTTACCTACGCAGCCCCGTTGTAAATACAGCATCCAACCTTAGCCAAGGCCCACTGCCGATGCATCCACGTCCTCTGAATCAATGCCACGAATCCACGCGCGCCCTTCCAGCTAAGAAGCCTTATCCACTTGTTCAGTTTGGTATACCCCAAACCTACCTTCAACTGGCTCGTCCGATCTTAATTCTCAACACTCCCGCCTTTGCAGAAGGTGAAGGATTCAGTACACCCTGAACCCCAAATTGGTCAAAAGGTGTTTGAGTCACACTGGTACTCTCAGGCTTACTAGGTTGAATATAAAAGTAGAAGACCTAGGCTGAGTAAAGATCAAGCTCTTGACTTTGATTGAGAAGAGAACAAGCTCACAAGATGTGAATGAAACCAAGCTTCTTGCTCTTCAAATTGGACACTCTAGTAAATATAGCCTTTGCTTCTCTCTCTTGAAGATTGAGTCACTCTGTGTCTCTGTGTGTGTTTAGAGAAGGCATAGAAGAGTTCTATTTATAGAATTCCAAGACTCTGAGTCGTGTGGAACGTGGGATAATGGAACCATGAATTTTGGATCTGAGAAAATCGATTTTGTTCAAGGTCCAATCAATTGTACACTTGGTCCAATAGATTGGGCCATGTCCAATCGATTGGGGATAAGTGTCCAATCGATTGGGCTCAATATGTTTTCTGTTCTGAAGGCGCCAATCGATTGCACAGGGTTCTCCAATCGATTTAACTTAAATAACTTTCTATCCCGAAGGCTCCAATCGATTACCCAGAGTCTCCAATCGATTGTACTCAGAAAGATTTCTGTCCTGAAGGCTCCAATCGATTACACAGTGTCTCCAATCAATTGTACTCAATTATGTTTCTGCCTCGTAGTCTCCAATCGATTACACAGTGTCTCCAATCAATTGGGCTATATCCAATCGATTGGAGATACATGTCCAATCGATTGGACTTTCCCACTAATCAATATAATTGACTTTGACTCGAGTCTGTCCAATGACTCAGTTTGGCCATTATATTTTGTTCATTTTAATCAACTCCCATGGCCACTAAGTCACATACCTTCCTAATCGAGCGTACACGATCGTTAACTGACAAATCGACAGTTACTCAAATGATTCCTGTCGTCAACTGTCTGATTCTTGCTGTCTCTGTTTTTTAGTCTTCACGTAGTTGGCGAAGTATGCGTACCACGACATTTTCACGCTATACTTGTGCTCGTAGGAACGGTTACAAGAATGTTTTTATGTTAAATGGAATCTTTGCCAAATTGAATATGAAAATATTCCTTATAATCTCCCCCTTTGGCAATTCCGTGACAAAAAATATTTAATCATAAAGAAGGTTAAAAATAGAAAATACAATCCCACCCTCTTACATGATTCACTCACTATCTCACACTCTCTTAGAGATAATCGAACAGATATATTATAATGGCTTTTGATCTGTTCCCTGTACATTCTACCAATAATACATACCATGTAATATCATCGGCAATCAATAATTCATATAAAATGCAGTGAGTATTATTATCCACATCACAAGTAGAAAAATTAGAAAAATAATAAAATATTTTTCTCCCTCTAACGTTCTCTCCCCCTATCTCATGCATCAACTTATTTTTACCGGCTATGATTTTCTCTCTCCCTTTTTATCACAGATTGACAAAGGTACAGAAATATAAGCAAATAATAAGCATGCAAAGAAGATTATCATGAGAAACAAGTGCAATATATACATCCATAACTAAATACATACTGGTTTATACCCTGTAACACAATACAACACAAGTAGAGTGTAACCATACAAAATCTGAGTTTATCGGTGTACAATAATAATAAAAAAATAAAAACACCTGATAACTCTCTCTAGGAGTCTATGTAGATGGTCCAGCACCATCATGCTGATCAGGTCCTTGAGTTGGTGGATGCTATCCAAAGCCCATCATGGTGAACTGGTACTCCATGTATCGCTGCATCATCTCCTGACCCTCCTCTAGACGGCAAAAGCTCAGTGTCGTCCGCTCATGCGCTGTGAGAAGCTGGTCGAATCCCATCATCTGATGATGAAGAGACTCAAAGGAGTAAGGAGCATGCATCTCAGGAGGCATATCAGTATCTGGCTACTGACCCCCAGGCTCGATATCATCTCCCAAGTCCTCATCGAAAATATCATCGAAGTGTGGGGGTACATCTGTTATCCTCCGAACCTGAGACATGCTCTTCCTGATAGTCGAAGGCCCAATAGGCCCCATGGGAGTGCACACCTCCTCATTGGCTCGAATCGCCACATCCAGATGAAGTAATATAGAGCTCACCAGTAGAGGGAATGGGAGACAAGGATGGTTAGCCAACTGGCTACCTGCTCTAACCATGTCTCTAAAAATGAACCTCGGAAGGTCATTGACAAAACCAGTGCCTAGATGGTAAAGAAGCTGAAGACGATCGATGTTCACCTGTGCCCCATGGCCAAGTGGATCAATGTTGTACCCACAGATGAGGTGCAACAAACGATACTCAGGGAGAAGGGATGTGAGAGGTATGAAGGTACTCCAGTCAAATATCTGCCCTGTGAGCGTTTCGGTCAATGTGACCCTAGAAGTCGTCATCTCACGAGTCCTAGGAATGTACTCATATGAGGTAGACGGATGAGGAATGTCCAACAAGGTAGAGATAAGATCAGGTGTAATAGTTAGGTAAGCCCCAGAGACAAAGGTCTAGAAGGATAGCTCACTCGGGTCATCACACTGAATGACGTGCATGTTGGCTTAAAAAAGTTTAACCAGGACAGGGTAAAATGGAATGGTCAAGCTAGATTTAGAAATCCACTCGCGAGATACGAACTGTGAATGGACCATCGTACCCAAAATAGTGCTAAACTCAACTACTCTCTCAGTAGTGAATTTTTGACCAGAGAAATGCTCAAAGCGATCTCTAGCGTAATCAAAAATGAATGGAGAGATAGGAGCACTCACCGGAGGAGTATCACTATGACGGGCACGACCCCGAGCTCTCCTAGGTGCTCTGGATGATCCACCTCGCTCAGAGTGTGGCGACCCACTGAGTCGACCACCCCATTTGATTTGCGATTGAGTCCGTTGAATCAGCGGTTCTTTATCACCACTTTCTTCTTCAGATAACACAACAGCTCTTCTACGATGAGGATAGTCACCATGAGCACCAAGAAAGGAAGAAATATACCAAAAAATCTCCATTTTTACTCAAAAATGCCCAAAAAGGTCAACGAAGAGGGTGAAGTGAAAAACAAGGAAATCGAGAGAATCTCTCCACAAAACCTTATGTGAATAGTAGATCAAGCACCTGCGATCGATTGGGAGAAATCTGGGAGGCGATCGGATTGATTGGGGTTGAAAATGACCCATTTTGGGTTTTATAAAACCAAACGTCTAAAATTAAGGTTTTTCTGTGTCGTTGGATCGGAAACCCTTGATTTCAATAATATTTATAATTTCTTCGAATTGGTTCACTTAATCTGCAAATAAGCAAACTTGCACAGTCGCTCGTGTCAGATATCGTCCGCACTCAGGATTAGTTTGCACAATAAGAAACAAGAATAATCAGAAAATGCTCGGAATAAATGGAAGGGTGAGAATGGTGGAGGTTGATTTAAAATATACTTGAGATTGTTGTTAAAACTATTAAAATAAAAAAACATAAGAGAAACGAGTATGAAAAACATAATAAATGAAAACAACTTAAACTTGAATATAAAACTAGTTCATTAAACTAAAAACAAATGCTTACAATGCTTATTCAAATGCTTTACAATGGAAATAACATTAAACCAAATTAATCTAGAAAGCCATTAAAATATTACCCTAGAAAGCATGTAAAGGTAGAGAGGGAAAGAAGAGAGAGAAAGAAGGTAGGAAGGTTAGAGAGATGAATTAGAGAGAAGCTTACCATTGAAGACGTAGATGGTGCAACTTCGATTGGATAGACCTCAATAGGATTGAGGATTGTAGCCTTTGATTGTGGTGGATGGAATGGATAGCAACGAGACGTTGTCGTTTGACGCTTTGCACCTCAAGGTGGAGGCGTTAATGGTGAGCTGGCCAGAGAAGAAGGGTGAAGAAGAAGAGAAAGAAATAAGAAAGAGAGGAAGAGAAGGGGGAGGGAATCCACGTGGGTGGTGACGAAGGAGGAGGAGATTGTAGCAGATGGCAACACACCCACCCGTGAAGAAGAAGAAAAAAATGGAGAAGCTGCTCGTGGGTAGGAGACACAGGGTGTTCCAATCGTAGTGGCTGGACATGGAGGAGAAAGTGAGAGAAAACTCATCAGAGTTTCAAATGTTGGTGGCTGCATTGGAGAGAGCTGCAACATTAGTTGCTGCCCATGAAAGGGAGGATGAGGAGCATGACCGGCTAGCTATGGAGGAGGAGCAGGATGTTGCTGACCTGCTGGTTGCAGGTGATGCAAGCAGCACCGTTTGAGGGAGGTTGAACCAGTCCGGCCATTGTGGTTGTTGGAAAAGAAGAAGAAGAAGAAGAAGTGGGAAGGGGATGACGGCCTGGTCTCCAGCGTGGAGGAGAGGCAAGGAGGAGCCAGTCCGGCCATAGAGAAGACGGTGACTGAGTCTTGAAGGTGTGGGGAATCTGGCTGAGCGCAAGGCAAGGTAGCAAGGAAGCAAGACCGTGGGGAGGAAAAGATGCACAGCACATTGCAAGTGCTACCATGGAGTTGCTGGTGGAGATGGAAAACGTGGTTGTGAGATAAGCGCAAGAGAGACTCTTGAATTAACTATTTGAGAAAGAGAGAGAGTTAGTTAGAGAGATATGGGTTAGTAACGTGGAGTGGTGGACTGATTCATGGAAAGGAATCTCCACGTGAGAGAGAGGGGATGTTATGGATATGGGAGAAAAGGTCAATGATGACCATTTCTCTCGTGGCATGGGCATGGCTAGTGTTAATGAAGCCATGGGCTTCAAGATGAATGTGGCCATGGGCCAATGAGGTCACATGGGCTATTGAGAACCCGTGGATATTAAATGGGTGAAGCTTGTTGATAATGGAAGAAAAATTGATCTAGGCCGTTGGATTAGAGCATGAATTGGGCCTATTCAGACAAGACCGTTGGCTTCTTTAGTGGGCCCTTTTGCCATTAGACTTGTGGGCCACTTGGCCACTAAGATGGGATATTGAGGTTTCTAATGGGGATGGGCCAAGATTAGCGAACCGTCGGATGTGGAGAGATGCAATGGTCCGATGGATGATCTAACGGCCTGAAAGAAGATCTAACGGTGGAAAAGCTATGTGAGATGGGATGGAGCTAGAGGAGAGAAGATTAGAGTTTAGATGATGGAGATCAGAGAGATCGGGGTGGTCGATCTGATGATCAAATGGTAGGATGAGAAGATCTAAGGGTCAGATGTTAGGGTTTATTGAGATGGAGAAAGAGGAGAGAGGAGATAGAAAATAATACAAATTAAAGACAAAAGAGCTGGCAGAGGGTCTTGAACCCTGATCTTCAATGTAATCTTCAGTCGGCTTCATCAATTACGTAAGCCGTCATTTTATATCATTTGGTGCGGCTTTGAATCACTTTGGCCCGTCTCTTGGTCTTCAGCTTTGCCTCTCTCTTGGTTCTTTATCTGGCTCTACGATCCTCTGACTTGACCCGTACTTGGCCTATATCTTCTAGTCATAGCCTGTTGGCTCCTTAAGCTTTGATATTAGGCTTCTATGGTTGATCGTGGGCCCGTAAGTCTCGAGAATAGCCCGATCGTGTTTCCTGTAATAACGAAAATTGCGTAATAAGACTTGATCAAAACAGCTTCATATCTAGACTTCCAAAAATGTGTTTAATGCATGCAAATATACCATTTCGTCTAGAAAAGTGTGTTCTTCGCAATGAAAGAGACTCTTACGTAGAAAAGTAGATAAATAGAGAAGTTTTGAGTAGGAGAGTGCGATAATGCTAAAGGATAATGGCTTAAAATAAACACTTTTAAACGAATATCAATGTCGCACTGTCCAATCGATTGGACTAAGTGGCCAATCGATTGGAGCTTGTCCAATCGATTGGGCTATATCCTCCACTCGATTGGACTGGTCTGGAAAAATAATAAAAAATAAAAAAAAATTTAAAAATTTTAAACCAATAGGCTCATTTTCCAGGACTCTCAAAAATCTTTTCAAGTAAAAAAAAATCCATTTTTAAACTCATCAAGAAAAGATAAATCGTCAGAAAAACATAGAATTCACTTCATGACTATACTCTTGGTAAGTAATAAACACTGATATTGATTTGAGAGAATTAGTGATATTGGCTTAAAAGTGTATATTTTCCACTGTTATCTTTTAAGCGTTTTCACACTCTCCTATGTTTAAATGCTCTATTTATCTACTTTTCTACGTAAGAGTCTCTTTTGTTGCATAGAACACACTTTTCTGGACGAAATGGTATATTTGCATGCATTAAACATATTTTCGGAAGTCTAGACATGAAGTCATTCTGATAGAGTCTCATTACGCGCTTCTTCTGTCGTAGGATACCCCGATGGGACAATTCTCCAGACTTGCGAGCCCACATCGATCAGGAAAGCCCATTATCAAAGCTTAAAGAGCCCACATGTTATGACTAGAAGAAATGGGCCAAATATGGGTTGAATAAGAGGACCAAAAAGCCGGCCCAAAGAACGAAGAGAGCAAGAGAGCCAATGACCAAGAGACGGACCAAAGCGTTTAAAGCCACATGAGTCAGCAAAGAATGATAGTCTATTCTACTGGAGAAGCGTGAGGATGGTCACAGTAAAGACCAGGGTTCCAGACCCTTTGCCAATACTTTTATCTCCATTTTCTAATATTTTCTCTCTCATCTCTCCTTATTCTCTCTCTCTTCATCTCTCGGTCCTCGAATCTACTGACCTAACCCCAGAACTCCTGTCCATTAGCTTTGTCTCATCTCCCTTAGCTTTCTGACCGTTGGATCTTCAATCGGACCGTTGGATCTTCCACCGGATCGTTGGACCTCTCTAGATCCGTCGATCTACCAATCTGGGTCCCAATCAAGTCACCATCCATCCGATTGCCATCAGATTGTCTGTGACATCATCTTGTGAGACGATGGACATCATCAATCCATGTGGGCCAGTAACCGGGCCCATCATCATCGACCTGCTGTCCGACCATTTAGTGGACCCCGTGAATTTCAAAATAATTTCAATTAAATTTTAAAAAATGGGGAGTCCACTAAATGGGGAAATTCCCCAAAGAAAAGTAGGGTTTTACTTAAAAAAAAAAAAAAATTATTTTTCTTATTTTTTTATTTTTGAAAAATACCATATTTCCATTAAAGGAAATAGGGAGCTTTAAAAGGGGAAGGAGAAGGGTTCGTTTGAACCCTAATCTCTCTCCCATCTCCACCTCTCCTTCCCCCAAAACTCCCCCAACGTTTTTCACTTCTTCCTCTCCTTTTTCTTCTTCTTTTTCTTCTTCTTCTTCGTCCTCATCCTTCGCCGGAGTTGCAGGTATCTTCTTCTTCTTCATTCCCTTCTTCCCTTCCTCCACCAGCCGTTGCTCATTCCTCCGCCTCTGCTGCGTGTAGCAGCGCCTGCAACGACTCCACCCTTCTCTACCGCCCCTTCCAGCAACTCCGGCAAGCAACCAGCATGCTCGCCGGACTGGTTCGCCCCTTCACCTGCTACACCGCCCAACACCTCTCCATTATTTTCTGTTTTACAGGTCCACCACGCTACCAGTTCTCCTTGCCCCAGCGCCTCCTCCATTGGTCTGCAAAGATACAGATCTGCATCACATGCAGATCTGTCCTTCTTCATCGTCACCTCCTTTACCACGCTGCTGGTGTAGCGCCTGCAACTCTTTCCCACGCCCAGCACTTCAGATGTTCCAGCAACTAGCAACCAGGGTCGTAATCTCCTAGCAGCAACGCTTGGAGATAACGACCACTATCACCATCTTGCACCAGCAGGTCAGACCCTCAACGCTGCTCCTCTTATCTACAACGGTTTTCTAATCGTGCTCACCATCAAGAAGCACCACTACCTGCTGCTCATCCACTCCACCATCTCCATTAGAGCACTGGCTTGCCGTCTTTCTTCTCAAAAGGTGCATACCAGTTCCCCATGGCAGTAGACACACCAGCACCTCCTTGCACCACCTGCGCCTTGTCAAAGACGGACTGCAACCTAAGGCTGCCAACCACCTTCAAGCTTCTCTCACGGCTTGCCCATTCTTGTAGCTGCTAGACACGATCTTCATTAAGGGCGCCGTTAGGCCATCCTCCCCTCCAACCATTGCAAGTGCTACCTGCACTCCTAACCCCCACAACAGCCACCATTATTGTCGTCATGCCCTCGAGCTCCACCACGTGGTGCACTGGTCCAACCATTTTCTTCACACTGAAGCAGTCTGTGAATGCACAAGGTAAAAGATCAACTCTTTCCCTCATCATTTTCTCTCTCTAATTTTATCTCTTTCCTCATCTTGATCTCTTTTCTTATGCTTTTTAGTTAGAGTTTCTTTATTGCTTTTAGTTTGTTCGATTTCAGATTATTATTATAAGGAATTTTTAATGATTAATACAATGGTTGTTCCGCAATTTCTTTATTTAGTCATGTTCTTTATAACTCTACATTTGTAAGAATTTTCTCTCTCTAAAAATACCAAAGAATGCTTTTAATCACCTACAATCCCCACTCTCACCCCTCCATCCTTTTATTTTTAGCAAATTTCTGTGATAAAAAGCGTCATTTCATGTTCTTGCATCGCGCGAACTAACCCCGAGTGTGGATTGACATCCGACACTTCCCACTGTGCAAGAAGTTCTAAATTTTGCAGGATAATCAGATTAAATTTACAAATGTGTTGAGATTAGGGTTTCCGTAACCAACGACGCTGAAAAACCTTACTTTCAATTAACTAGCACGTTAGCACAATCTTTTGTTTCATCAAAAATATTAATTCTTTTAGACATTAGCGCAAGTCACAAATGACTAGTAATCATAGATTCTAATATCAATAGTAATATCATCACGTGTAAGTGATCTGAGTCTATCTGTGGTACCGGATAAGATTTCAGTAGTAATTTTTTATAAAATCCTCATTAGAGTTATTTAGGGATCTCACATACTCTCATGTATATGGGTATTTGCTGATCGATAAGAATTTTTCTAGCAAATTGGCTATCTTTTACACCATTTTTATTCACTTTGAATATAGGTAGCTTTCACTCTCCATGTAGGTAGCCCTTTTCTGCAATAATGAGAATCAGATTTCAAATTTTAAACAGGGCCATACAGATGGTATTCACTATAATTTTTGTAGAGGTAGCTTTTTCCTTAATATAATAACTCTCATTGGGTAGCCAGCAGTCGACTATAGCACAGTTTTGAAATCAACTGAAGGCAAGAACACTACTAATTTGAAGTTATAATCAGTAGAGATTTATTCCTAATTCCAATACTATAAAATTTTACACTTCTATCAAATCCATTCTCACAAAAATACTCAGTGTGCATGTGGATATGAGATATACTGTTTCAATAATCTTCTAATGCATACTAGTAAAAATTGACCAATCATAACAATTAAAAGATATAATACCTGGATTAGCAAAATTTTTACTAACAGTTAAGTCATTTTTCTTGGAATGTCTAAGAAATTACTGCTTATCAAAATTGTATAAAATAATAATTTTAACATTCTTCTGAACACTTGATCTTTTGATTTTTCTGAAATATTATCAATTTTTATTCTTCAAAAAGAAGCAAAAACAAAAAGAAACAAAAATCCCTCAAAATATAAGAATATGATAACAGGAGGGAATAGAGAGCACATTGCTCAGAGATATGACATTGACGAACATTTCTCCTTCAGAGAATCTTTCCTAACCCTCACCGATGTGAGTTTGGCAAAAGGATCAACTCTCTTAGGACCTTTCCTCTATTGAGTTACATGACTCTGAGGTTGTTTGAATTTTTCAAGAGACTCAATCTCCTTGATTAATTATTTAGACCTTTCCAGAAGGTCTTTCCTTTTTCTAGATAGCACATCCAAATAATTTATCTTATAATGTGTTTTCATAGGAGTTCTCTGACTTTTCACTTTCTGAGTGGTATTCATCATTTTTTAGAGGATTTTGATATCCTCTTCTCAACTTGTGATAGTCTATAATCACATGACCCATGTTTTCGCATTACTTGCATTGACGACTGCTTTTTACCATTTTGATTGGGTCATTGATCTGTGTGGGAATAGCTTGGGTTTTCACAAAAATTATTTTGGATGAAACCCTTTTTCTTGATTGTTTTTGTAACCCAAACCCTGTTTGTCTCCATAGACTTTTTCCACATGAAGAATCTCATCAAGCTTTGTAGAGCTGGATGAGAATCCTGACACATCCCTTTTTGATTTGAGAACCTCATTCTCTAGAGATTCCTTGCGTGTCATGCAAGTTTGGAATTCACATTCTAGTGACTTGTTCCTTTTTAGCAGAGACTCATTCTCTTGTTCTAAATCAGTAATCAACACATTTAATTTTTCAGTGTCAATTACTAAGGCTGCACTTTCTGAGTCAAGATATTTCACCCTGTCAGATAAAACTTTGTTAGCCTTGATGAATTTTATCAATTCCTCATACAGTTCTTTCACACCAACTGTCTAGTCATCTGAGTCCCCATTGTAAGAGTCTTCCGAACTCTCATAATCATTTTTCTTGGACTCTCCATGAGATCCATAGGGACTATTGAAACGAGCAACAAAAGCTATATACTTATCAGTCTTTTCATTGCTATTAGAATTATCAGAATGATCTTCTGATTCTTCATCCCATGTGGCATTGAATGCTTTTGCCTTGCCCTTGTATTCTTCTTTGTTTGGGCACACATTTGTAAAGTGACCAAAACCCTTACATTTGAAACATTGGGGATCGCTTGAGCGGCTTTTCCTAGGGTTCCTGTCACTTTTGCTACCTCTCTCATGAGGTCTGGCATGTCAGTTTTATCAAACTGTTTATTGTTCTTGAACCTATCATTTTTCGAACGAAAGAACTGTTTGAATTTTTTCACGAACAATGCCATTTCTACTTCAGAGTCAACATCTGACTCTGAATCTTGAGTTTCAGAAACCTTAAGGGCAATTCCTTTTGATTTATTTGGTTGTCTCAAATTCATCTCATAAGTTTGTAGAGACCCAACTAGCTCATCGACTTTAAGAGAATCAACATCTTTGCTATCTTCAATCGTAGTGACCTTAGCCTGAAATCTATCAGGTAAGGATCTCAAAATTTTTCGAACAACTTTTGATTCCGGGATGATCTCACCCAAGTTGTGAGCAAAGTTCACAATATCACTAAGTTTTGCATAAAACTCAGTGAATGTATCATTATCCTCCATTCTCATGGATTCGAACTTGAATGTCAGCATTTGAAGCTTGAAAATTTTAACGGCTGACGTTCCTTCATGTGTGACTCTAAGAATGTCCCATGCTTCTTTAGCTAGGGAACAAGTAGAGATTCTTCTAAATTCATTCTTATCAACGGCATTAAAAATGGCATTTAAACCTTTGCTGTTAAGACAACAACAGTCTATATCCTCTTTAGTCCAGTCGTTCTTAAGTTTAAGAATGATTTTATCTCCTACTTCCATTGTGGGTGGTGACCAACCATCCACTACTAACATCCAGACTCTTTCATCAATGGACTTTAGAAAAGCTCTCATCTTAGCCTTCCAATAGGCATAGTCTTCTCCATCAAACAATGGAGGTCTGGATGTATTTCCACATTCTCTTTGCATTTTATCAAATTAATGAAAATGGACTGGTTTCTTAGGAATCTAAATTCAGGTGATTAAACCTTAAATAGAAATACCCGCTCTGATACCAATTGAAATTTCACCGGTCTGTTCTCTTTAACTGAATATACCTAGATGGGGAGGGGTTGATTAGGTAGTTAAAATTAATGATACCTATACAGTTTTACTGGTCTATGGTATGGGGATAAAATCTCATGCCTTGTGAAACTAGGGTTTTTCCGCGTTGTTGGTTATGGAAACCCTAGAATCAACACATTTGTAATTAATCCGAAACTTTTAACCTGTAGAATGAGCAATTTTCCACAGTAGCTTGTGTCGGATGTCGATCCGCACTCAGGATTAGTTGGATTAGCGCGATTAAGAGCATGAAATAACAAATTTTTCACAGAAATTACTACTAAGAAAAATGGAGAGCCCTCAATGGTAAGGGCGGTGATTGGTTCCTGCAAAAACGTAGAGGGAAGATTGGGTTAAAACATGGAGAAGCAAGGGAGGTATGGGTAGAAGTGAAGGAGAAGAGAAGGAAGAGGAACAGCAGGAAGATGCTTAAGTGGTGACCGGAGTTGCAGGCTGCAACTCCGGTGGGGCGTTAATGGGGTGATGGCTCGCTGGTTGTGGTGCAGCAATGGAGTGGGAGATGAAGAAGATCGATAAAATGGACGACGTGTTGATGAAGGTAGCTGGTGGAGTGGCTTGTGGAGGTGTTGTGCTAGAGGCGGACTATTGCAGGCGGAGTTGCAGGTCTGCAACTCCGGCGTTGAGAAGAAGAAGAAGAAGAAGACGAAGAAGAAGAGGAGAAGGGGCAAAAGGAGAGGATGGGGTTGTGCAGGTGATGGCTGGAGTTGCAACCTGCAACTCCGGCGAAAACGGGAGAGAAGGGAGCAATAAGGAGGGGGATTAGGGTTCCAAAGAACCATTCTCCTTCCCCTTTTAAAGCTCCCTAGTTTCCATTAATGGAAATTAGGGAATTTTTTAAATAAAAAAAAATATATATATATATATATATATATTTTTAGTAAAACACTACTTTTCTTTGGGGAATTTCCCCATTTAGTGGACCCCCCATTTTTTAAAATCTAATTAAAATTATTTTGAAATTCACGGGGTCCACTAACTGGTCGGACAGCGGGTCGCTGATGATGGGCCCGGCTACTGGCCCACATGGATTGATGATGTCCATCGTCTCTCAAGATGATGTGACAGACAGTCTGATGGCAATCGGATGGATGGTGACTTGATTGGGACCCAGATTGGTAGATCGACAGATCTAGAGAGATCCAACGGTCCGGTGGAAGATCCAACGGTCCGAAAGCTAAGGGAGATGATACAGAGCCAATGGACATGAGTTCTGGGGTTAGGTCAGTAGATTCGAGGACCGAGAGATGAAGAGAGAGAATAAGAGAGATAAGAGAGAAAATATCAGAAAATAGAAATAAAAGTATTGGCAGAGGGTCTAGAACCTTGGTCTTCATTGTGACCATCCTCACGCTTCTCCAGTAGAGTAAACTATCATTCTTTGCTGACTCATGTGGCCTTAAACACTTTGGTCCGTCTCTTGGTTATTGGCTCTCCTGCTCTCTTCGTTCTTTGGGCCGGCTTTTTGGTCCTCTTATTCAGCTCATATTTAGCCCATATCTTCTAGTCATAACATATGGGCTCTTTAAGCTTTGATAATGGGCTTTCCTGATCGATGTGGGCTCGCAAGTCTCGAGAATTGTCCCATCGGGGTTTCCTGCGACAGAAGAAGCGCGTAATGAGACTTTATCAGAACGACTCAATGTCTAGACTTCCAAAAATGTGTTTAATGCATGCAAATATACTATTTCATCTAGAAAAGTGTGTTCTATACAACAAAAGATACTCTTATGTAAAAAAGTAGATAAATAGAACATTTTAACGTAGGAGAGTGTGAAAACGCTTAGAAGATAACAGTGGAAAATACGCACTTTTAAGCAAATATCACCTTGGTTGTTTGAAAAAGGATTATCACAACCGACTCAAATCAAATATACCTCCGTGGTATATTATCTTTTTGTCGTTTGATCTAATCAGGATAGATTGCGGAATACAAACAAACAATCACACAAGACAAGATATTTTTATGTGGAAACCTTAGCCAAGAAAAAACCACGGGACCACGTCCAGACAGAAAGTATCACTAACTGAAAAGTTAAACGAAACAAAGGTTACCTACGTAGCACCGTTGCAAATACAGCATCCAACCTTAGCCAAGGCCCACTGCCGAAGCGTCCACGTCCTTTGAATCAATGCCACGAATCCACACGCGCCCTTCTAGCCAAGAAGCCTTATCCGCTTGTTCAGTTTGGTACACCCCAAACCTACCTTCGACCGACTCCTCCGATCTTAATTCTTAACACTCCCGCCTTTGCAGAAGGTGAAGGATTCAGTACACCCTGAACCCCAAGTTGCTCAAAAGGTGTTTGAGTCACACTGGTACTCTCAGGCTTACTAGGTTGAATATAGAAGTGGAAAACCTATGCTGAGTAAAGATCAAGCTCTTGGCTTTGATCGAGAAGAGAACAAGCTCACAAGATGTGAATGGAACCAAGCTTCTTGCTCTTCAAATTGGACACTCTAGTAAATATAGCATTTGCTTCTCTCTTTTGAAGATTGAGTCACTCTGTGTCTCTGTGTGTGTTTAGAGAAGGCATAGAAGGGTTATATTTATAGAATTCCAAGACCCTGAGTCGTTCTGTTCAAGGTCCAATCAATTGTACACTTGGTCCAATAGATTGGGGATAAGTGTCTAATCGATTGGGCTCAATATGTTTTATGTTCCGAAGGTACCAATCGATTGCACAGGGTTCTCCAATCGATTTAACATAAATAACTTTCTATCTCGAAGGCTCCAATCGATTACCCAGAGTCTCCAATCGATTATACTCAGAAAGATTTATGTCCCGAAGGCTCCAATCGATTACACAGTGTCTCCAATCAATTGAACTCAATTATGTTTCTACCACATAGTCTTCAATCGATTACACAGTGTCTCCAAACGATTGGGCTATGTCTAATTGATTGGACTTTCCCACTAGTCAATATAATTGACTTTGACTCGGGTCTGTCCAATGACTCAGTTTGACCATTATATTTTGTTCATTTTAATCAACTCATATGGCCACTAAGTCACATACATTCCTAATCGAGCGTACACGATCGTTAACTGACAAATCGGCAGTTACTCAGATGACTCCTGTCGTCAACCGTCTGATTCTTGTTGTCTCTGTCTTTTAGTCTTCACGTAGTTGGCGAAGTATGCGTACCACGACATCTTCACGCTACACTTGTACTTGTAGGATCAGTTACAAGAATATTTTTATGTCAAACAGAATCTTTGTCAAATTGAATATGAAAATATTCCTTACAAATATGGCGATGTTGGGTAAGTGGTTATTGAGATTTGGGAAGGAGAGGAAAAGTCTATGGCGAAGAGTGATTATGGGTAAATATTGTGGGCAAGAACTGGGGGGATAGATGTCCATAAATCCAAGATCGTCTTCTGAGTGTGGAATGTGGAAGGGTATTCTCAGAGTTAAGGACCAGTTTTTGGAGGGACACCTAGATTCGTGTTAGGGGATGAATCTAGGATTAGGTTCTGGGAGGACACTTGGCTTGGGGACATCATTTAAGGGAGGCTTTCCTTCGTATGTATTCTCTTTCACAATGTAAAGTCAAACTATCGGTTAGTTTTGGAATGGTTCTTCAATGGAAGCTCCTTGGGATTTAGATCTCAGGAGAAATCTTTTTGAGTGGGAATGTGAACAGTTGAAATTTTGAAGGAACGTTTGAAACATTACCTAGTCTTAAACACAGAGGAGGACCATCTTTCTTGGGTCCATTTCAAATCGGGGTGCTTTTTTGGTCCATTCCTTTGATGAGTCTCTAGCTAGCTACTTTTCCTATCTCTCCTTTTTCCTACCCTAAAATATGGTAGGCCGTGGTACCATTGAAAATCCAATTTTTTGCATGGGTAGCTGTGGAGGGTCGAAACGGGTTTGCCGTCCGATCTTCGATTCTCCCTCCACAAGCAATCAACATATGGTTAGTCAAATGGTAATTAAACGCATAATCAAATTAAGAGAAAATAAATTAAAAGAGACACAACACAATACGTACGTGGTTCACCACCGGTCTCTTACCGGCGACTATGTCCACGGGAAATCGATCTCCGGCTAATCTTCATTATAAAACTTCATATTTTACAATCTCTCTCTAACTTCTCTCTCTAACTTTTCTCTACATATATCTTCTCTTTCTAACTTCTCTCTCTACATACCTCTTCCTCTCTCTAGCTTCATCCACAAAAAGTCGATCTCTTCTCCATCTACACACTCTTTCCTTTATAGGGCTCCTCATGTGACATGTGTCGACGCAAGAGAATTTCTAGGGTTTAAGGGAGCGATATAGTGCTTCGCGGTGTATTCTTCCCAATATAATGATGATGTGTCAATTTATGTACCCACAATAGCCCCCTCTCGAAGGTGGAGCTCTACCCAAAGTGATGGTCCGTCTCCGAGAGAAAATAAATCAGTACTTGATCTCATTTGTCTTCGTCGTAATCAGGAATGATACCATATCTGAGCCGATGTTTGAAAATAATAATGCGATATCCGATATACAAGAATAATGCCATAACTACGATAGCCAATATTTGAGAATAACGTCATAACTGCGATAGTCGATATTTGAGAATAATGTCATAACTGCGATAGCCGATATCTGAGAATAATGCCATAACTACGATAATACTGTGATAACCGATATACAAGAATAACGACATAACTGCGATAGCCAATATTTGATAATAACGTCATAACTGCGATAGTCAATATTTGAGAATAACATCATAACTGCGATAGCTGATATTTTTGAGAATAATGCCATAACTGCGATAATACTATGATAACCGACATACAAGAATAACGCCATGACTGCAATGCGCATCCTAGAGGTCACGGCCAAAGAGTACTTGGGCCCCACAACCCGAAGGAAGTGGGGGCCTCTTAGCTACCTCATAGGAAGTTGACCTTCAAATGCGCATCCTAGAGGTCGAGGCCAGAGAGTACTTGGGCCCCACAACCCGAAGGAAGTGGGGGCTTCTCGGCTACCTCATAGAAAGTTGGCCTTCAAATGCGCATCCTAGAGGTCGCGGCCAGAGAGTACTTGGGCCCCACAACCCGAAGGAAGTGGGGGCCTCTCGGCTACCTCCTAGGAAGTTTCTCGCCGAGCGCAATCCCTTTAACTGAGATTGGCTGGACTTTTCATTGGCCGAGCATGATTTTCTTTCTGGAGATGGCTGATATACTTTAATATACTTTCATATGCTTCAATATACTTTAGTGAATTTCAATATACTTCAATATATTTAACATGCTTTCAATATACTAATATGTTTCAAATATACTAACATGCTTCAACATACTAACATGCTTCAAATAGAATGAAATTTCATTTAATCAAGGTCACATGGTCTTAAGGGAGCTTGGGCTCCACTATTCCTCTTGTCTCCCTTTCTCTAATCAAGCCCCCAAGTCGGGGGGTTGGGCTTGGGTCAACTTTGCCAAGCCCCCAAGTGTGATAGTTTGGCTTACAAAATAATTTCTTATCAAATCATGCTTGGGTGGGCCTAATACATGGTCCACAAAGTTAGTTTCATAATCAGTCTATGCCCAAAGGCCTCATGAAAATAATTGGATCAATCACAACCCCAAATCAAATATAATTTTGGCCCATAGAGTCTAGGTTATAGAGTCTAGGCTAGTATAAGCCTTTCTATGCAGGCGTAAAATATGTTACATTCTTTTGGGTTCATTAACCCATGAATGATCTATCTATGCCACGAGAGGGTGGTGTACATGTTGTGCCGCAATGGCAACTTCTTTTCCAAGCCTCTTCATTATTGGATCCGGGCTTCTCGGGTTAATCACTTTTGATGGACCGACTACAAGGCCCACAAAATCTACAATGCACAATAAGGCCAGCCTAGGCCATTGCTATCAATTGGGACATTAAAATAAATTGGGCCAATGTCTAATTTATATGTTGATCGAGTGTGCATACTGTTATTCGCTCAAAAGTGCTTAGCGATATCGCATTCTCCTACGTAAAACTTGTCTTTTTGTCGACTTTTCCATATAAGAATTTCTTCCATTGCGTAGAACACATTCTTTAGACGAAAATCGACTATTTGCATGAAATATATGCATTTCGGATAGTACAGTATCAAGGCATTTTAGTTGAATCTCATTATGCACTTTTTCACTTGTAGGAGACCCTATCGGGCGATTCTCGAGGACTGGCGGGCCCACGATCAACCACAGAAGACTTCTATCAAAGCTTAAAGAGCCAAAAGGCTAGGATAAAAAGATAGAAGACATATACGGGCAAAGCTAGAGGATCGTAGAGCCGAAACAAGGACTAAGAGAGAGAATAGCCGGAGACCAAGAGAAGGACTTAGGTGTTAAAGGCCACACCAATTGACATCAAAGGATAAGTTTGACTTATTGGTGGAGCAGACGAGAGAGAATAAAGAAGACCAGGGTTCAAGACCCTCCAATGCTTTTATTTTTATATTTTTCTCTCACCTCTCTCCTATTTCTCTCTTTATCTATCTATCTTGGCCCGTGACATAGGCCCATGACCCATGACCCATGACCCATGCCCATACCCATACCCATACCCATGACCCATGACCCATGCCCATTTGCAACAACAAGAGAGAATTGGTCTCACTTGACTGATTCTTCTCTCTCCTATATCTCTCTATCCTAGTCACTCTCTCTCTCATCTAACTAACCCATTCCCAACCGTTGGATCTCTCTAGATCCAACAGTCATCATTTTTACAACAAGCAAAAAGAAAAAAAAGTCTATAAGAGATCTACGATCTCTCCTTCTTGGGTTGGTTCCCTCCCCCTCTCTTCCTCTCTTTCTTCTTTCTTTCTCTTCTTCTTCACCCTTCTTCTCCGGCGAGCAACTCCGGCGAGCTCACCATTAATGCCTCCACCTCAAGGTGCAAAATATCAAACAGCAACGTCTCCTTGCTGCCCATTCCATCTGCCACAATCAAAGGCTACAATCCTCAATCTTATTGAGGTCGATCCAATTGGAGTTGCACTATCTACCTCTTCAATGGTAAGCTTCTCTCTAATTCATCTCTCTAATCTTTCTACCTTCTTTCTCTCTTCTTTCCCTCTCTACCTTTACATGTTTTCTAGGGTAATATTTTAATGGCTTTCTAGATTAATTTGGTTTAATGTTATTTCTATTGTAAAGCATTTGAACAAGCATTGTAAGCATTTGTTTTTAGTTTAATGAACAAGTTTTAAATTCAAGTTTAAGTTGTTTTTATTTATTGTGTTTTTCATTCTCGTTTCTCTTATATTTTTTTCTTTCTAATAATTTTAACAACAATCTCAAGCATATTTTAAATCAACATCCACCATTCTCAACCTTCCATTTATTTCGAGCATTTTTTGATTATTCTTGTTTCTTATTGTGCTAACTAATCCCGAGTGCAGACGATATCCGATACGAGCCACTGTGCAAGTCTGCTTATTTACAAATTAAGTGAACCAATTCGGAGAAATTACAAATATTGTTGAGATCTAGGGTTTTCGTAACCAACGACGCGGAAAAACTTTAATTTCACATACCATCACATGCCAATGTACCATATATAAAATTAAAGAGTGGTGGTGTGCATACCTCGATGTGGCACCTCATGATTGGACCTCAAGGTAACTTCTTCACGCTTTCTTCACGTGCTCATCTTCCTTTGCTTCCCTCCCTCAAGCATATAACAATGCCATGTCTGTTTAAGCATTGTTGTTATAGCCAGATGTCCTTAATATTATCATGCATAGTGAAAGTAGGATTTTTTCGCGTCGTTGGTTACGGAAACCCTAATCTCAACACATTTGTAATTTTTTCTGAATTTTAATCCTGCAAAATATGAACTTTTGTATAGGGATTCGTGTCGGATGTCGATCCGCACTCGGGATTAGTCGGATTAGCACAGTAAGGAACATAAAATGATGGATTTTTTTTGCTTGCTTGGAATTGATTGGGTGATTAAAAACATCTTTTAGTGATTTAAGAGAGAGAATTTTTTCAACTAACCAATATAAATAAACGGGAACAAAAAAAATATAAAATGGAATAGACACATTTATTCATTAAAAATAATTGAGATTACAAGATGAATAACACAAGGTTGAACTAGAAAATTTGAAATATTAACCCAAAAAAAACATGTAAAGCTAGAGAGAGGAAGTCCTAAAGCCTAGTGAGAGAATGTCTAGTGAGAGAAAAAGTAGAGATCTAGAGAGAATGTTGCTAGAAAGAAAGAAAAGATCACTTACCATTGGAGGATTGAGAAGTAGAAGATCAGGCTGAGATCGAACTCAAGGGAGATGAAGACGATGCATCTTGCTGGAGTCGTTACGGGCCATGGAGAGAAAGAGATCGATCGTGAAGAAGAATGCTTGAGCGTGGAGTGCAGGGGCGGTGGTGGCTGGCGTTGCAAGCTATGGTTGCAGACCGTTGGGGAGGTGTAGAACAGCTGGCCGGAGTGCTTATGTTGCAGGTTTTAGAGGGAGGAAATCTTGCTGCCCTCCAAACCTGCTGGTGTGATGGAGACGGTGGTGATTGTTGGAGCAGGAGCTCTCTTGCAAGAAGACCTGCACTCAGATTTTTTCGGATGGTGTAGAAGTGATCCTCCACGTGAAGAGCAGCCGCTGGATATCGAGCCGCCAAGAAGATGGAGAGGTATGTGGGGTGGCTGGCGGTTTGAACTGCTGTTATGCAGAAAAAAATGGAGGTGGAGCAACTCGTGAGCTATGCGTGATCATCATCTCGGCAGGTTGCATGGTGGAGTTCTGCCAAGAGAAGGAGATCGAGGCAGTATTGTTGTGGTGGATAGCATGGAACGAGGATGGTTGGGCAGCAACCATGGGCTGCTGGTTCATGCAGCGGTGGAGAAGAAGAACTGAGGTGATCTGATGGGGAAACCGTCTGAAGTTTCCTCCTTTTGCAAGGGGAGATAGTAACAGGCGTCCCTTATTTTTACCGGTGCAGCAATGGCTTGAGGAAGAGCACAAACCAGGTGAGGGCATTCCTCCCCTCTTTCTTCCTCTCTTCTCTTCTTCTTTTCCTTTTTTTTTTTTTTTCTTTTCTTGCCGACAGAGAGAGAGGACGGTGATGTGAGGGAGAGAGGTGTGTCGGCTGGCTTTGTTAGAGGGCTGCTCTAACGTGGCTGAAGAGAGAGGCGTGAAGAGATAAAGAATAGGAGAGTTTTTTTTTTTAAAGAAAACGTCCAAGCCACAAAGAGGTGTGTCGGCTGGCTTTCTTTCAAGGTGGGAGATGAGATCGCTTTTGACGGCTTGGCATGAGGGTTTTGAAGAGGAAAAAAAAAAACTAGGATGTCGTAGAGAAGGGATCCCCTTTTAGGGTTAGAGGAAAGAACCCTTGTGTTGAGGACGGTCTTTCCTTTTGAGGAATAACACCCTCTCTTTTAGAAAGGATTGTTTTCCTTTTCCTTAGAGAAAGCAGCGTGAGAATCTTCTCTATGGAATGTGGACCCCACCTTAGCAACTTCAACAAGCTACCTCTCTCATTCTGCACTGTTTGATCCTTGTGATCCAACATCTTTTCAATTGACCTTCACATTTCATGATTTCAGCAACTTTCACCCTATTTGAACCATGAACTTGAGTTCCACCTCTTTATCAACTCACCACAACTTTGTTCAGCATGTTTACCTTGTGATGGTGATCTAACGGTTCAGCATCTCTTTCTTTGATCACCAAATGTTAACCCACTTCCATTGTGTTTCAAACAGTGTTCAAACACGTCAATTTCATCTCTCCATTTTGATTCCATCACAACCATCCAAATTCTCAAATTGGAAAATTCTCATGTGATGGTCCACTTATAATTTCTAGCCCGGTTATACATTAATCTCAACAATGGTATTTCGAAGTTTGAACCCTCTATGCATGCGATATGATCGCATGAAATTATATCTTGAGTTGTCATTCTTGTGCTGCACTTCTATGGGTTTTTGAACTTGTGATTATGGGTCTCATAAAGAATGAGATCTCTTTAGCCTTCTTTGATGATCCACTTCTGGTTATCCGCATTTGGCCCACACTATTTTTTTGGCGATGGCCTCTTATACGTGGGCATTGATCTTGAGTCTCTTGATCTTGCATTTCGACACTCTTTTGTAATCCCCAGGTTTGATCACCTCTTCGCCGTTCTTTTTCTGCTAGTCCATCTCCATTTAATATCTGCCCTTGCGGTTCGTTGACTTGGCCCATTAGCCCATCTGTTTTCAAATTTCTCAAATCGTGGCTTGCCACTAAGTCCACTAGTCTTCCATTTGGCTATATTTCAACTTCGCCAACTCTACTGTCTTGGTTCACCTTTTTATCCTGCATGGTTCACTGATCTTTGATCGTGATTTTCGTGGTTGATCATGGACCTGCTAGTCTCGAACATCATCTGATCTAGTTTCCTGCAATAACGAGAAGCACGTGATGAGCCTTAATCAGAATGGATTTATATCTAGACTTTCGAAAATGTGTTTAATGCATGCAAATATACCATTTCGTTCAGAAAAGTGTGTTCTATACAACATAAGAGACTCTTATGTAGAAAAGTCGATAAATAGAGCAGTTTTTCGTAGGAGATTGTGATAACGCTTAGAGGATAATAGTGAAAAATACGCACTTTTAAGCGAATATCACAACCCCCAACCAGCATATTGCCAATCCTTGGCAATTAGTGCAAAATAAATGAGCTTAAAAGGGCTCTGCACATGCTGTACACTTTTTCATATTAGCTCAGGGAAAACACCGTTTGTCAAATCATTGAATGGATGCAAAAATAGTTACATGCTAGCAAAGAGTTAGAAAGTTTTGGCAAGACTACAGACTGATAATCATGACCCAGAATAGTCAGACTCTGCGTGTGTGTGTGCTCAACATTCTCATCATCCGACAGTAAAGACTTCCAGATCACCTCTAAGTTCTTATGCCTTGACCTCAAATCTCACATGTTTAGCACTCAGAATAGAATCACACAAGAAGGGTTTTCTTCTTTTCTCTCAATTTATATGTGAGGAGATGTGTTGATATATGAAAGCAAAGATCTCACATATGTATTATTTAAAGGAATGACATCTTTAACAGAAGAAGATCTCATGATTGGAATACCACTTCACTTGGGAACGTCAGATCAAACTCTATAGCTTCCCTTTCTCCAATCTCCACATTTTATGATCGCGCTATCCTAGAATCAAATAGGACTTTCTTAGGTTATAATGAGGCTTAGGTCCGGTGTAGAAAAATTAAGGGATACAGGATTTCAAAGATCTTGAGAGGATGTCTCTATTTTCTTGTATTTTTTTTTTTTTTTTTTTGCGATGTAGCACCATCATCTGGTTCTTTTTCCTTTTTTTTTTTTTTTCTTATTTTTCTCTTTTTCTCGATATTTCTGAGACTGCTCAATTTCTTTTCAGCTCTTTTTCATACTTTCTTTCCATATTTTATTTTCAGCTTGAACCACTTTTTTTTTCTTTGGATTTTCCTTCTTTACTTTTCTTTTCACTGTATACCCACATCAGTTATTCTTTTGTCCATCTCAAAATAAGGATAGCCAGTATAGCTTGACTGGGTTTTAGGTTGATGGGTTTACAAAGAAAAGTTTTTTTATAGAAGGGCTCAAGGGGTTTCCAGTGAAGTATAATTCAGGTGAGTAAAAAGGCTGAATGGTTCAGAAAAATGGCCTAAATCATTTTCTAGGGTTTGCACTACCATGCATACTGTCTTGACTGGATATAGAGAAGGTTCTGTCATAGTAATCCAATGTTGATGTCGTTCCGAGTTTTATGATCGAAGCAAAAAGATAATGAGATCTCTCAACGAATATTGCGGGCATGAAGAATAGTGAGTCATCTTGTGACTCAGGATTATTGTATAACTCTCTGAAATGATTAAAGGCTCGAAAGCTCACTGGGTTAGGTCTCCACAATTATTCTCACAGGATCTCCAAAATTTCTAAACTTAGGATGACTCTAATATTGATAGTGTACAATTGTGCCGAATATGAGTTTTTCTGAGTTTTCAAACCTGCTGTAGTCACGCTTGACTTGACTCAAAGCTAACTTTAAACAAAAATTGACATCCTCAATACTGACCTAACGGAGGTTTTCAGCTAATCAAAGTCAGGGTATTTGACACATTTTTGAAATTCTAGAAAACTTTTGGAGAACATCGGACATCACCCCAAAAACAAGAATTTTTTTTTTTTTTTTTATCAAAATGAAGACATGAGTTTTGGTAAATACCCACCCCCAACCAAAATACAGCACCATCTTCGGTGCTCATGACCGGGACATAAAATGATAAAAAATCAGTGATGATGAAGCAAAAGTTCAGGGAGGATGTTACCAGGTCGGCAGAAATTCGACAGTGTGTGGTACCTAATGATCGGAAGAATGAATGGACCTGCATTTCCAAAAATATAACAGTAATAACAAATGCATGAGACTCATGTACTCTAGGAATATCGAAATTGCCTTTCCGAAAGCACTAAGTTTTACGTCTTCAGCCAGACACAACGGGGGTGACAGGCACCCCCAACCAAGTTGGAGGACAGGAGACTGAGTGGATCATCAGTCGACATAGACAGGATCGATGAGATCGATCTCAAAAGTCTGAATGAACAATACGTCTAGTTCATGGAACTATTTTAGACGCTGCCCATTGACCTGAAAAGAGGAGTGATCCTTGGGATCCTCAATAGTGATTGCCCCAAAGGGTGTGATTGATGTGACCGTATAAGGACCGGTCCACCTAGATTTCAATTTCCAGGGAAGAGATGAAGACCGGAATTATAAAGAAGGACCTTCTATCCTGGATGGAATTCTTGGACAAGTTGTAGGCATCATGTCTGAGTTCTTCTAACTCATTCATTTGAAGTTTTCGCTCTTCCCCTGTAGAGTCTAGGTCGAAGTTGAGTTTCTTAATGGCCCACAGGGCACGATGTTCAATCTCTACCGATAGATGACAGGGTTTCCCAAAGACGAGACGATAGGGAGACATATTGAGTGGGGTCTTGTAGGTGGTTCTGTATGCCCATAAAGCATCAGTGAGACGAGTAGACTAGTCTTTACGTGTGGTATTGACTGTCTTCTCCAAGATCTGCTTGATCTGACGATTAGAAACCTCAACTTGACCACTAGTCTGCGGATGATAAGCTAGGGCAACCTTGTGGGTTACCCCATACTTTTTCATTAATTTCTCGAATATCTTATTGCAGAAATGGGTGCCCCCATCACTAATGATGGCCTTAGGGGCACCGAATCGGGCAAAGATGAACTCCTTTAGGAATTTGACCACCACTTTGTGGTCATTGGTCTTGGTGGGAATGGCTTCTATCCATTTGGATACATAGTCTACCGCAAGGAGAATGTACTCAAAACCATAGGAAATGGGAAAGGGGCCCATGAAGTCGATGCCCCAAATGTCAAATATTTCATCGACCTAGATGGGAGTTAGGGGCATCATGTTCCTCTAGGAGATGCGGCCTAGATGCTGGCAATTAGGACAAGTTTTGCTGTAGATGTGGGCATCTTTAAATAATGTGGGCCAGTAGAATCCGCATTGCAGAACTTTTTCTACAGTTTTCTTAGTGCTGAAATGACCACCACAAGGTTGGTCATGACACGAGGACAAGATATTGAGTTGGTCCGACTCAGGGACACAGAGACAAATGATCTGGTCAGGACAGTATTTATACAAATAAGGGTCATCGCAAGAGTAGTACTTAACTCTTGCTAGGAATTGGCTTTTGTCCTGTTTTGACCAGTGTGAAGGCATTTCTTCGGTGACAAGGTAGTTGACAATGTCAGCATACCAAGGATTAACAGAGATAGCGAACAGTTGTTCATCTGAAAAGGTCTCATGGATGGGCTAGTTGTTGAAGGATGACTCTAAAGTCAATCTAGACAAGTGATCAGCCACTACATTCTCAGTTTCTTTCTTATCCTTGATCTCGAGGTCGAATTCTTGCAGTAAGAGAATCCAGCGAATTAATCGAGGTTTAGTTTCTTTTTTCGACATTAGATAACGAAGGGCTACATGATCAGTGTACACGACCACCTTAGTGGCTAAGAGGTACTGACGGAATTTATCAAGGACGAAGACTACCGCTAGGAGTTCTTTCTCAGTGGTGGAGTAATTCATTTGGGCAGAGTTAAGAGTTTTGCTCGCGTAGTAGATCACATGTGACCTTTTGTCAACTCTCTGCCCTAGAACAGCGCCTAACGCGTAGTCAGAAGCATCGCACATTACCTCGAAAGGTAGAGTCCAGTCCAGGGGACGGATAATGGGCGCAGTAGTGAGCTCAGATTTGAGACGCTCAAATGCCTTGACACAGTCAGTAGTAAAGTCGAAAGGACTATCTTTAGCCAGAAGATGGGACAGAGGTCGAGCGATTTGAGAGAAGTCCTTGATGAATCGCCTATAGAATCCTCCGTGTCCCAAAAAGGACCGGATGTCACGCACGGACTTAGGAATGGGCAAGGTCAAGATGATATCGATTTTAGCTTTGTCGACCTCAATGCCCTGATGGGAAATGACATGTCCCAGAACTATGCCTTTCTTCACCATGAAGTGGCATTTCTCCCAATTGAGGACAAGTCACTTGTCCTGACAGCGTTGAAGTACAAGCCCTAGATGGTTCAGACAGTCATCAAAGGATGACCCAAAAACTGAGAAGTCATCCATAAAAACTTCAAGGAATCTTTCCACCATGTCAGAGAATATGCTCATCATACACCGTTGAAAGGTCACAGGTGCATTGCAGAGGCCAAAGGGCATGCGCTTGTAGGCAAAAGTGCCAAAGGGACAGGTGAAAGTTGTCTTCTCGTGATCCTTAGGGGCGATGGGTATTTGATTATACCCTGAGTAACCATCAAGGAAGCAATAATAAGAGTGACCAGCTAGTCTCTCCAACATCTGGTCTATGAAGGGTAAAGAAAAATGGTCCTTCCTAGTGTTGGTGTTGAGTCGTCGGTAATCGATGCAGACTCTCCACCCTTTCTTCAGGCACTGAGTTACCATTTCCTTGTTCTCATTTTCCACAACTGTGAATCCTGCCTTTTTAGGGACGACATGAATAGGACTCACCCATTTGCTATCGGAGATGGGGTAAATGATACCCGCATCTAATAGTTTAAGGACCTCGTCTCAGACTACTTCCTTTAAGATAGGGTTCAACCTCCTCTGGTGTTCATGAGAGGTTTTGGATTCATCCTCGAGGTAGATGTGATGTTGGCACACCGAGGGGTCTATGCTTCGAATATCATCTATAGTCCAACCTATCGCAGATTTGTGCTCGTTGAGCAACTCGAGAAGTTTCTTACGTTCACTCGCAGATAAAGCGGAAGCAATAATGACAGGGTAGGTTTCCTTAGGACCAAGATAGGCATAGGAAAGATCTATGGGAAGAGGCTTAAGCTCCAATATTGGAGTAGATGGAGTAGAAATAGGTGTCACAGAAGACATGGATTGAAGAGGTTTGACTTCAGTAGGTAAAGGAAGGATAGGTTCTCTGGCCATGGTTATCAGAGGCTCGAACTCGATGAGTGGAGCAGGGATCTCTATCAGTGGAGCAATCTCCAAAAGATCATTGAGGTCAAAAATGGCTGACTCTGTGGCAAAGTCAGCTCCAAAGTGTTCTAGACACTGCTTAAGAATATCTTCGGTGGAGTCCGGGATCAGACTCTCAACGGCACACATTTCATCGGCCACATCATGATCGGTATCCTGTTGCATTAGACGAAAGATATTGACCTCAGCTTTGAGGTTTCCGAAAGCAATGGACATGTTTTCGTCCCGGCACCCGATGTGTGCATTCGCAGTGGCAAGAAAAGGGAGGCCTAAGATGATCGGAATGCGGTTATCCTGACACGGCTCGGTGTCGAGAATGATAAAGTCCATAGGATAATAAAAGTCAGCGACTTTTACTATGACATTTTTAATGATTCCTCTTGGAATCTTGATGGACTGATCAGCTAATTTCAGGGTGACATTGGTAGGTTTCATATCTTTCAGTCCTAACTGCTGATATACCGAGAACGGTATGAGGTTGACGCTAGCCCCTAAATCTAGCAAGGCAGTGCAGCTAAAATTGTCTCCAATTTTGCATTGGACAGTTGGGCTACCAGGATCCTTGTGTTTGATCACACTGTTGCGTTGAATGAACGCGGTAGCTTTTTCGGCCAAGAAGGCAGATTTGGGTACATGCGTACGCCGCTTAACTGTGCACAAGTCCTTAAGGAATTTGGCATAGGATGGGATTTGCTTGATGGCAGAAAGGAATGGGATATTGATCTGGACATCTTTAAAGACGTCTAAGATCTCTGAGAATTGCTGATCCCGCTTATCTTGGACAAGTCTGTCCGGGAAGGGAGGCTTTACTCAACAAATGGATTTGTCTTTAGCCTTTGATTTCTGCACAGGGATATCTGATATTGGTGCAGAGGTAGAAGAAGCAGAGGTAGGATTGGAACTAGTCTCCTCTGTACGAGTGATGGGTGCTTGAGATGGCACCGACGGTGGTTGGACTCCCATGTCCACAGTTTTTCCAGATCGTAGGGTGGTTACAGCTTGCACCTCCCCTTGACAATTCTCATTCTGGCTTTGAGATTGGGAACCGATCTCATATACTGCTCCTTTGGCATTTCCTTTTGGGTTAGCGATGGGTTGGCTAGGGAAGATGCCTTTAGCTTTCTCAGCTTCCAGGTTGCCTAAGCGTTGCTCTAGACGAAGCATGGATTGCTGTTGCTATTGCTCTAGGCGTTGCATAGATTGAGTAATGACTTGAGCTAGAAGGTCCTCGATACCGGGTTTGGGGGCCAACTGTTGGGGGGCAGCTAATGGGAGCTGGGGCCCCAATTCGAGACTCGAGCTCATCGGGGCATTATAGTTATAGGCGGGAGAATTAGTTGGGACAATCTATTGGTTTTGAAAGTTCTGGGGAACTCTTTGCTGATTCTGAAATGTGCTCTGTTGTCCAGAGTATTGACTCTGTTGGAACTGCTAGTTTTGAGTAGATGGGTACTGACTCTGCTGGTATTGTCCCTGATTGAATTGCCTATTGGGTTGATTGAACCCAGGAGGATACATGCCCTGAGGTTGACGCGGAGGTTGAGCTGGCGGTTGAGTAGACTGAGGCCTCCAAGAGAAGTTAGGATGATTTCTCGTGTCAGGATGATAAGATTGACTATACGAGTTCTGAGTGGGTGGTTTGTATGTGCTAAAAGCACAAACTTCTTCCTAAAGAGGATTAGACCATCCTTCATTCAAAGGACAATGCTCAGTAGTATGGGAGGGTTGCAGACAAAGGGTGTAGGATTCCATAGGGCTCTCGTGTCCCACATGCATGACTGGGGTGGATTCTTGAGTAGGCTTTTGTACTGACACAGCCAGTGCCGAGACGGACTTGCTCAACTCTTGAATGACAGATCGAAGCTCAGTATCAGCTGTAGCATCATGTCCCTTGGTTGTCCTTTGGACCGAAGTGGTTCGACTAAACTCTGAGTCAGTCGTCCAATGTTGAGAGTTTTTTCCTAACTCTCCCAAGAATTTGTATGCATCGGTCAGAGTTTGGTGTAGGAATTTTCCCTGGCACATTGACTCTACCATGGTTCGGAACTCATCCGTAAGTCCCTTATAGAAGACGTGGACAAGATTGCCCTTGTCGATGCTATGGTGGGGACACTTAGTCAGGTAGTCTTGGAATCTATCCCACGCTTCAAAAAATTTCTCATCGGACTTTTGTCGAAAGTCCTGGATGAGTTGCTTCATTTGGTTGGTCTGAGACATGGGGTAGAATTTAGACATGAATTTGCCCACCAACTCTTTCCAACTGATGATTGAATCAGCGGGTAAGGAGTAGAGCCAATCTGAGGCTCGGTCTTTGAGCGAGAATGGGTAAACTCGCAAACGCACATTGTCATCATCGAGGTTCTGATTTTTGAAAAGTAGGATGACATGTTGGAATTCCCTAATATGGGAATATGGGTCTTCTCTTGGGAGACCACAAAAGGTTGGCAGCATTTGGATCGTCTGTGGCCTGATCTCAAACTGTACCGCTGTAGTAGGTGGGAGAATAATGCAAGTGGGCGGATTAGCAGAGATAGGGGCGAACGTCTCGATAAGAGGTCGTTCGACTGCCATGACTAAAAAGGTAGTAATACTGGGGGAGGCAGGTGGGGAAAGAGATGGGGAAGGATTCAGTAGAGGATCCACTGTAGGTACGTGATTCTCAGATCGAATCAAGCGTTTGTTCGGACGAGTCCAAACTGGCATACGCTGAGGAGGGAAGCTTTATACTTGGCAAAAAGTTGCCAGAGAGGAACACTATCCTAAATGATGCACACCAAGCACAGATAATCCTATTCTAAGCAATCAGGATATATTTTAGGAATTATCTTTGTTAGTTTTGGGGCTAGAGTAAATTATGACAGTGGTCGGGCCACTGGTTTATCTTTTAACCGCCGGACTAACTGTTTTGCACTCAGAGGTTCTCACCAGGCTACACTCTTTAGAGCGAATCCTTTAGTACTAATTCTAGTTAACAACAAGGCAATCTGAAGCCTAGACAGACGTGCGGCACAATGGCTGACTTAAGTACGTCCCAGACTAACCGGATTGGTCAAGTGGATAAGAAGAGTGTTCCCTCGGGTTAAGCTAGGGTTGATGCATGTTCCTAGTCCACATGCAACTAACCGCCGAATAGTCCAAGATGCCACTTCGAGCTCAGTGTACTTGAGTAGTAGGGACTTTGGGTGTGTTAGATAACAGGGACCCGTGATATTCGCTCAAAAGTACTTATTTTTAAGCCATTATCCTTATAGCGATGTCGCATTCTCCTACGTAAAACTTATCTTTTTATCGACTTTTTCATATAAGAGTTTCTTCCATTGCGTAGAACGCATTCTTTAGATGAAAATCGACTATTTGCATGAAATATATGTGTTTCGGATAGTCCAGTATCAAGCCGTTTTAGTTGAATCTCATTACGCGCTTTTTCACTTGTAGGAGACCCTATCGGGCGATTCTCAAGTACTGGCGGGCCCACGATCAACCACAGAAGACTTCTATCAAAGCTTAAAGAGCCAACATGCTATGATAAAAAGATAGAAGACATGTACGGGTAAAGCTAAAGGATCGTAGAGCCGGAACAAGGACTAAGAGAGAGAAGAAGAGCTGGAGACCAAGAGAAGGACTTAGGTGTTAAAGGCCACACCAATTGACATCAAAGGATATATTTGACTTATTGGTAGAGCGGACGAGAGAGAATAAAGAAGACCAGGGTTCAAGACCCTCCAATGCTTTTATTTTTGTATTTTTCTCTCACCTCTCTCCTATTTCTCTCTTTATCTATCTATCTTGGCCCATGACATAGGCCCATGACCCATACCCATGACCCATGCCCATTACCCATGCTCATGCCCATTTGCAACAACAAGAGAGAATTGGTCTCACTTGACCGATTCTTCTCTCCCCCATACCTCTCTATCCTAGTCACTCTCTCTCTCATCTAACTAACCCATTCCCAACCGTTGGATCTCTCTAGATCCAACGGTCATCATTTTTACAACAAGCAAAAAGAAAAAAAAGTCTATAAGAGATCTACGATCTCTCCTTCTTGGGTTGGTTCCCTCCCCCTTCTCTTCCTCTCTTTCTTCTTTCTTTCTCTTCTTCACCCTTCTTCTCCGGCGAGCTCACCATTAATACCTCCACCTCGAGGCGCAAAGCGTCAAACAACAACGTCTCCTTGCTACCCATTCCATTCACCACAATCAAAGGCTACAATCCTCAATCCTATTGAGGTCTATCCAATCGAAGTTGCACCATCTACCTCTTCAATGGTAAGCTTCTCTCTAATTCATCTCTCTAACCTTCCTACCTTCTTTCTCTATCTTCTTTCCCTCTCGACCTTTACATGCTTTCTAGGGTAATATTTTAATGGCTTTCTAGATTAATTTGGTTTAATGTTATTTCCGTTGTAAAGCATTTGAACAAGCATTGTAAGCATTTGTTTTTAGTTTTATGAACAAGTTTTAAATTCAAGTTTAAGTTGTTTTCATTTATTGTATTTTTTATTCTCGTTTCTCTTATGTTTTTTTATTCTAATAGTTTTAACAATAATCTCAAGCATATCTTAAATCAACCTCCACCATTCTCACCCTTCCATTTATTCTGAGCATTTTCTGATTATTCTTGTTTCTTATTGTGTTAACTAATCCCGAGTGCGGACGATATCCGACACGAGCCACTGTGCAAGTCTACTTATTTGCAGATTAAGTGAACCAATTCGGAGAAATTACAAATATTATCGAAATCAAGGGTTTCCGTAACCAACGACGCGGAAAAACCTTAATTTCAACCCGCGCTCGTGGTCTTATTTCGATTGGATGTTAAGCGGGTTCGCTTTGTGTGGATTTTTCCTCGAACACCGGGCTAATTGGCTCTACTTCTTGATTCTTTTTATTATAGATGGATCCTGGGGATCAATTTCAGCTGGAGTGATGAGGTAGGTGATGAAATCCCACAAGTTTCAATTTTGGAGCTGGGTTTGCTCTCTTAGAGTTGATTGATTAACGGCTACGCCACGCAAGTCGAATAATATGTATGCGAAAGCAAATAGACAAGCGGCAATGATTCACCCAAATTGCTCTGTATCGCACTCAAGGCGAGGATAGAGACTTACCTCCCGTGGGCCACGCCACGGGGTCGCCTCCTTGGGTTAGGGAGGGGTATCCTAATGGGCTTGGGCCCGACTCCACCTCTTTGAGCTTTCGCTCCCTACCCACACTGGATCGTGTTCCTACAGAAACAGTTAGATCGCACGGTCTAGGTATTTGAGATTCTATTTGGAAGATCCTTGCCTTTTTAGGATTTACTCAACAAGCACTGGATTTAGGCAAGTTTTTGAATTAGTTTCCAAATTCGAGATGGGTTAAAATTTAGGAATTCCTAGATTGGAAAGTTTCCCGAACTTGGGAGATCTTCCAAGAAATATTTGATTGCGAGATCCCTTACAATTTTGGGAAATTTCCCAAAATTAAAATTCTGCTCGATTTGGGGTGTTTCCTTTTGCAAACTTTTCCAAATTCGGAAGATTTCTAAAGATAGAAATTCTTCTAAAGAGAAAACTTCTAAGAGGGAAAACCCTAATTAAGCAGAGATTCAAGATTTTGGAATGTTTCCAAAAATCGCAACTCCTTGATTGGTGATTTCTAAAAATTTGCAGAATATAAAACCCTAATTTTTCTGAATTTAGAATTTTTATTTTTTTGGTATTTTTCACTTAATCTAGGGTTTCTAAAAATCCTAGAACAAGATCTAGCAGTTATATGGAAAGCAGTAAAATTTCTAAATTATTACAAATTGCACTCGGCCTTCCGAGGCATTAAAAATAGTAATTTAAAAGACTGCTAAAAATCACTAAAAAAAAAATAGAAAGTTTCCCGAAAAGGTTGGGTTGTCCAAATTGAGCAGCTTTCCGATTTGGCAACTTTTTAATTCCGTCTTTACGTCATTTTTCGCACTCCCGTACACCCGAGCGACAGCGGTGCCATTTGAAAGTAGGATTTTTTTGCGTCGTTGGTTACGGAAACCCTAATCTCAACACATTTGTAATTTTTTCCAAATTTAATCCTGCAAAATATGAACTTTTGTATAGGGATTCGTGTCGGATGTCGATCCGCACTCGGAATTAGTCGGATTAGCACAGTAAGGAACATAAAATGATGGATTTTTTTTGCTTGCTTGGAATTGATTGGGTGATTAAAAACATCTTTTAGTGATTTAAGAGAGAATTTTATCAACTAACCAATATAAATAAACGGGAACAAAAAAAACATAAAATGGAAAAGACACATTTATTCATTAAAAATAATTGAGATTACAAGATGAATAACACAAGGTTGAACTAGAAAATTTGAAATATTAGCCCAAAAAAACATGTAAAGCTAGAGAGAGAAAGTCCTAAAGCCTAGTGAGAGAAAGTCTAGTGAGAGAAAAAGTAAAGATCTAGAGAGAATGTTGCTAGAAAGAAAGAAAAGATCACTTACCATTGGAGGATTGAGAAGTTGAAGATCAAGCTGAGATCGAACTCAAGGGAGATGAAGACGATGCATCTTGCTAGAGTCATTACGGGCCATGGAGAGAAAGAGATCGATCGTGAAGAAGAACGCTTGAGAGTGGAGTGCAGGGGCGGTGGTGGCTGGTGTTGCAAGCTATGGTTGCAGACCGTTGGGGAGGTGTAGAATAGCTGGCCGGAGTGCTTATGTTGTAGGTTTTAGAGGGAGGAAATCTTGCTACCCCCATTTGAAAGTAGGTTTTTCCGCGTCGTTGGTTACGGAAACCCTAACTTCAACACATTTGTAAATTGATCCGATTCTTAAATCCTCCAAAATTTTAGATCTGTATAGGGATTCGTGTCGGATGTCGATCCGCACTCGGGGTTAGTTCGCACAAGTTGGAACATAAAATAATGGATTTTTCTCAAAAATTGCTAAAAGTAAAAGGATGAAAGGGTGAGAATGGTGATAAAAGTGATTTCAAAAACATTCTTTTGAGATTTTCGGAAGATCTTGAACACTAAAAAATGAGTGAGATTAAATAAACATTAAAATAATCAAACACCATCAACATCAAATTAATTCATTTAAATCATATGTCGATTACAAAGCTTGATAATCAAAACTTCTCATCATGAATAATCAAAGTCAACTAGTAAGCAGGGAAAAATAGAGAGAGAAGAAGGGAGGGTTAGAGAGAGAAAGAGAGTTCTAGAGAGAGAAATGATGAGAAAAGGATCCCTAGAGAGAGAAACTTAGAGAGAAAAGAAATGGTAAGAGAGAGAAAGTGAGATTGTAGTGATAGAAGAGAGTGGTAGAGAAAGAAGATGAGAGGAAAGGCATTCTAGAGAGAGAAAGATATTCTAGGAGAGAGAACCTAAAGAAAAGAGAAGATAGAAGAAGAGAGAGAGATAGGAGAACTTAGAGAGAGAAAGTGAGGTAAGAGAGAGAAAATGAAAGAAGAGAGAGAGAAACTAGAGAGAGGGTGAAAAGTGACCACCTTTTTATCTTACCATGGGCATGAGAGAAGGTCGGCCCATGGTGATGGATGAGATGGTGGTTGTCCGGCCTTGCTCGGTCATGATGATGGTGATTCAGTGGTTTGCAAGCAAGGGGAGGCTTGTGAATGGTGCATGAAAGTAGACCAGTAGTAGGTCTATTGTGAGGATGAAGAGGAGCAAAAGATCATGGGCAGTTAGCTTGTGGTGTGGGGTGGTGATGGTTGAATGGAGAGATGGCTTGCAAAACTGGGGTGCGGCACCATTAACGCCGGAGTTGCAGACCTGCAACTCCGGCAACAATGGAGGATGATGGGCTGTAGCTGGCGGTAAGGGAGAGAGAGGACGTCTTCCTACTCCTTCCTCTTTTCTCGTCTCTTCTTTTCTTTTCCTTTTTTTTTAAAAAAAAATGGTGGTTGAAGTGGAGATAGATGGCTCCTCTTGTGACTGTGGCAGCAGCTTGGATGCCCAACTAATGGACGGGTTGGCCGTGGATCTCCAAGGGAGGATCCCGTGTTGCCAGTGATGGAGGAACGACTGATGGAGACGCCTGAAACGGCAAGCCGGAGTTGCAGGTCTGCAACTCCGGTGGGAGTGATGAAGAAGAAGAAGAAGAGAAGAGGAGAAGAAGAGGAATAAGAAGAAGACTGAGATCCTTACCTGCTGGAGACGAGGGTCGTGATGATCTAGATAGTGATGGAGGTGTACGCTGGTGAAGACGCAACAGTGAGGAAGAGAAGAGCTGGCCGGCGTTGCAGGTCCAGCCAGCAATGGCAAATGGAACGTTGGGGGCAACCGATCTGTTGGTTCTACTGGGGGAGGTTGCAGCAACGTGCTGCACTTGAAGAGTGAAGAGGTGGTGCCCCTAGAGCGTTGGAGTGTGTTGCAGGTGGGGGCGTGGTGAGAACCGGGAAGAAGCTCGCCGGTTTTAATGGCGAGGTGGTTGCTGTGGTGGTGCGTTGATGGGGGTGACGGCTTGCTGGTTAGCCTCCTCGTACCTGCAACAGAAGAATGGAAGAAGAAGAAGAAGAAAAAGAAAAGGCGGAGCTCCACCAGCTCGCCGGAGAAGACCACGGCGAGGAGGAAGAAGGAGAGAAGAAAGAAAGAGAAGCCGGAAGAAAGAAGAGCTCCCCTAAGGTTTCTAGGGGTTCATTTCTTAAGGGAGAAACCGTGGGTTTCTCTCTTAGAAATCCACGGTTTCTAAAAAAAAGATTTTTTTATTTTTTTATTTTTTTATTATTTTTTATTTTTATTTTTATTCTTTTTATTTTGATAAATGATAGGTGGGTTACGGGCTTGGGCTCGTGGGCTGTTTGGCCATGAGTTTGATTGATCATTGGCCGAGAGATGATGCCACGTGTCGGCCAGTGGTTGGCCAATGGGAACGCTAAAAATCGTGGGCCCAGAGTGCATCGGCCATGGGCCAGAAGGTAGGTGAGAAGGATAGTGGGCCACTGGGCTCGATGGATGTGGGTTAGGGCGCGTTTGGTTGCTAGGGGAGAAAAATGCATTTTCCCCTTGAAATACCCATCAAGGAAAAATGTATTTTTCTTTCCTCGAAAATTGAGCTCTACGCTCTCAGCCACAATCAATCATTTGAGGCATTTCTCTACAATCAAACATGTCCTAGGGACTGATATTTTACAATGGAGATCGGGTGGTTGATAAGATGGATGATCGACTGATCGGTGCCCAATCGGATGGTCAGATGCATAGGATGGATTGATCAGATTGCGATCGAACGATGGATATGATGGATAAGGGTGATAGGTCAAGGATAGAGAGTCGATTAGAGCTAGAAGGACGAAAGTTAGGATTTATAGAGAAGAGAGAGAATTAGGGGAGATGAGAGAGAAAATATCAGAAATTGGAGAGAAAATCACTGGCAGAGGGTCTGGAACCCTGGTCTTCATTGTGCCGCTCCTCACGCTTCACCAGTAGAGCAGACCATCATTCCTTGTTGATTCATACAGCTTTAGACGCTTTGGTTCGTCTTTTGGTCATTGGCTCTCCCGCTCTCTTCGTTCTTTGGGCCGACTCTTCGGTCCTCTTTTTCAGACCGTATTTGGCCCATATCTTCTAGTCATAGCATGTGGGCTCTTTAAGCTTTGATAATGGGCTTTCCTGATCGATGTGGACTCGCAAGTCTCGAGAATTGTCCTATCGGGGTTTCCTGCGACAGAAGAAGCGCGTAATGAGACTCTATCAGAATGACTTAATGTCTAGACTTCTGAAAATTTGTTTAATGCATGCAAATATACCATTTCGTCCAGAAAAGTGTGTTCTACGCAACAAAAGAGACTCTTACGTAGAAAAGTAGATAAATAGAGCATTTTAACGTAAGAGAGTGTGAAAATGCTTAGAAGATAACAGTGAAAAATACACACTTTTAAGCGAATATCACCTCCAAACCTGCTGGTGTGATGGAGATGGTGGTGATTGTTGGAGCAGGAGCTCTCTTACAAGAAGACTTGCACTCAGATTTTTTCGAATGGTGTAGAAGTGATCCTCCACGTGAAGAGCAGCTGCTGGATATCGAGCCGCCAAGAAGATGGAGAGGTATGTGGGGTGGCTGGCAGTTTGAACTGCTGCTATGCAGAAAAAAATGGAGGTGGAGCAACTCGTGAGCTATGCGTGATCATCATCTCGGCAGGTTGCATGGTGGAGTTCTGCCAAGAGAAGGAGATCGAGGCAGTATTGTTGTGGTGGACAGCATGGAACGAGGATGGTTGGGCAGCAACCATGGGCTGCTGGTTCATGCAGCGGTGGAGAAGAAGAACTGAGGTGATCTGATGGGGAAACCGTCTGGAGTTTCCTCCTTTTGCAAGGGGAGATAGCAGCAGGCGTCCCTTATTTTTACCGGTGCAGCAACGGCTTGAGGAAGAGCACAAACCAGGTGAGGGTGTTCCTCCCCTCTTTCTTCCTCTCTTCTCTTCTTCTTTTCCTTTTTTTTTTTTTTTTCTTTTCTTGCCGACAGAGAGAGAGGACGGTGATGTGAGGGAGAGAGGTGTGTCGGCTGGCTTTGTTAGAGGGCTGCTCTAACGTGGCTGAAGAGAGAGGCGTGAAGAGATAGAGAATAGGAGAGTTTTTTTTTTTTGAAGAAAACGTCCAAGCCACAAAGAGGTGTGTCGGCTGGCTTTCTTTCAAGGTGGGAGATGAGATCGATTTTGACGGCTTGGCATGAGGGTTTTGCAGAGGAAAAAAAAAAACCAGGACGTCGTAGAGAAGGGATCCCCTTTTAGGGTTAGAGGAAAGAACCCTTGTGTTGAGGACGGTCTTTCCTTTTGAGGAATAACACCCTCTCTTTTAGAAAGGATTGTTTTCCTTTTCCTTGGTGAAAGAAGCGTGAGAATCTTCTCTATGGAATGTGGACCCCACCTTAGCAACTTCAACAAGCTACCTCTCTCATTCTGCACCGTTTGATCCTTGTGATCCAACATCTTTTCAATTGATCTTCACATTTCATGATTTCAACAACTTTCACCCTATTTGAACCATGAACTTGAGTTCAACCTCTTTATCAACTCACCACAACTTTGTTCAGCATGTCTACCTTGTGATGGTGATCTAACGGTTCAGCATCTCTTTCTTTGATCACCAAATGTTAACCCACTTCCATTGTGTTTCAAACAGTGTTCAAACACGTCAATTTCATCTCTCCATTTTGATTCCATCACAACCATCCAAATTCTCAAATTGGAAAATTCTCATGTGATGGTCCACTTATAATTTCTAGCCCGGTTATACATTCTCAACAATGGTATTTCGAAGTTTGAACCCTCCATGCATGCGATATGATCGCATGAAATTATATCTTGAGTTGCCATTCTTGTGCTGCACTTCCATGGGTTTTTGAACTTGTGATTATGGGTCTCATAAAGAATGAGATCTCTTTAGCCTTCTTTGATGATCCACTTCTGGTTATCCGCATTTGGCCCACACTATCTTTTTGGCGATGGCCTCTTATACGTGGGCATTGATCTTGAGTCTCTTGATCTTGCATTTCGACACTCTTTTGTAATTCCCGGGTTTGATCACCTCTTCGCCGTTCTTTTTCTGCTAGTCCGTCTCCATTTAATATCTGCCCTTGCGGTTCGTTGACTTGGCCCATTAGCCCATCTGTTTTCAGATTTCTCAAATCGTGGCTTGCCACTAAGTCCACTAGTCTTCCATTTGGCTATAGTTCAACTTTGCCAACTCTACTGTCTTGGTTCACCTTTTTATCCCGCATGGTTCACTGATCTTTGATCGTGATTTTCGTGGTTGATCACGGACCTGCTAGTCTCGAACATCATCTGATTCTAGTTTCCTGCAATAACGAGAAGCACGTGATGAGCCTTAATCAGAACGGATTTATATCTAGACTTTCGAAAATGTGTTTAATGCATGCAAATATACCATTTCGTCCAGAAAAGTGTGTTCTATACAACATAAGAGACTCTTATGTAGAAAAGTCGATAAATAGAGCAGTTTTTCGTAGGAGATTGTGATAACGCTTAGAAGATAATAGTGGAAAATACGCACTTTTAAGCGAATATCACATAGCAGCCATATTCTCAACATGTCACTATACCAACTTATCAATTCTCCATGATTCGACAAGCTCAACCAGATGTGCGTTCTCCATGATTCGACAAGCTCAACCTGATGTGCGTGTCCCTTGTTCACTTGCTATTCATAGCTAACAAAATTCACCAAACCGTACCAACTAAACCCTCTTCCTTGTATTGACGTGTGGCCCTTCAATATACCATGCAGCCAACATCGCACCATCAATTTGTAACCATGCCTACGTGTAAGTATCTTGTGAAATCATGTCGTGTAATATAGTAGCCACCTGGGATGAAGCATGCAGCAACTCTATCCAACTGTTTAAGCAAATAGTAACTTCATCCTCCATCAAATAGATCTTTCTTGCATCTCATCCCAACTGATCGGACCATTCTCTATAACTTCAACTTCCAACCTATATTTAAACCATCATGATTTGACTAAATCACAAAAAAAACTTTGATCCATCATTTTTGTCTTGCTGTCATCAATCCATGGCAACTAACCTAGCCCACATTCGTTATTCTCTTGGTGTACCATGTACCTCAAACTGTTGGTGCACCTGGTCATCTGCTTATAAGTTGTCTCAACGTGGATCCCTCTAACAAAGGACCATTGGTGCACCTGTCCATCTACTTATAAGTTGTCTCAACGTGGATCTGCTAACAAAGGACCACCTGCGCACATAAGTTCTCACCAACTCACCATTCTTATCTCAACTTTAACAAACTCATTTCACTTTCTTCAAAACTACCAGTCATGTGTCTCTCTCACCATTTGTCCATCTCTATGCATGGCCGTTAAAGCTCCCCATCCTTCCACCTCTGATCCTCTTGAATGCCATCATCAACATCGCACTTGATAGCCACGTGCTGGTCGCTATCCAACATGTCATCTTATTTTCTGCCACCACGATCAATTCAGGTATGTCCTACAACATGAGGACTCACCATAGGAGAAGATCACCAAGATCAGCAAGCTTGTGATGTGCCCCTATCATCCTTTTCCGCCATGACCATCCTTCATCATGCAGCCGGCAGATCAAACTATGCAACAACGTAGGATGCCACCTCCATCATCAACCGTTAGATCCTTATTGCTTTAAACTATGTACCATCTGGGTCTTGACACTCATATGGCCCACCCAGATCATCGATGATGGTACTCGAACTCTGAAAGTAGGTATTTTCCGCGTCGTTGGTTACGGAAACCCTAACTTCAACAATATTTATAATTATCCGAGACTTTTAACCTGTAAAATATGAACTTTTGTATAGGGATTCGTGTCGGATGTCGATCCGCACTCGGGATTAGTCGGATTAGCGCGAGTAAGAACAAAAACTGACGGATCATCACAAGAAATAATAGATAAAAACAAACTTCATTATTCAGGGATCAAATGTTTATTACAATGCTTGAATCGAAAATAACATATAATAAGATAAACTAAAAAGCAATTTTAAAGAAGGAAATTCTAGAGAGAGTTAGAGAGAGAAAATGAAGTGAGGGAGTATTTCTAGAGAGAGAGAACTATCAAGAAGGCTATTCTAGAGAGAGAAACTATGTAGCGAAGAGAGAAATAGATAGAGAAATCTAGAGAGAGAACTACCCTAGAGAGAGAGAATGTTAGAGAGAAAGTGAGAAAAACTAAAGAGAGGTAGAGATAGAAACTAGAGAGAGAGATTGAGATGGAGAATTACCTCTCACTTACCTTGCGGCCATGGGATCTAATGGTTCGTGAAGGCCTTTGAGTTGCAGGTCGAGAAGAACAGCTTGACCGATAGGTAGAGTAGCAGGTGATGTTGGCGGTGATGATGGTGGCCCACAATAATGGAGGTTGAATAGTTGATGGCAGCATGGTGACTAGAAAGTGCAACGGTGATAGATGTTGCTGTGCTTGGATCACGATGAGAACAACAACCATGGATTGCTTGGACGGGTGACCAGTGGAGAGCCAGTCCAGTGAGAGCCGAGGGTGAAGGGAAGACCACGTTGAGGGGAGCATACGGATCTGCAGGTCCGCTAGTGCTCTTGCCGCAAGGAGGAAGTTGCTATGGCGAAGGAGAAGTGCTAGTTCCAGTAGCATGGAGCGTGGTGGCAGAGAGAACCAGGGACGCCTTGAAGTGAAGCAGCGCTAAGGTGCAACCGTCAAGAGGAGTTGCTCATGGGAGAAGGGAGAGATAGATTGGAGAGTCGGACGGCTGGGAGATGGGTTGAGAGAGGTAACGATGAGAGGTAAAACGTGAAGGAAGCGATTTGGTGGGCGTTGCAAGACTGCAACGTGGAGGACTGAGGGTGGTTGCAGCAGCAAAGGTGCGGCGGGGTTGCTGTTCGCAGGCGGAGGTGCACCAAGGCGTTGATGCAGTGGGCGGCGGTGGTTTTTTTGCTGTGAGAAGGAAGGAGCAGCGGCTTGTGGTGGTGCGAAGTGAGGTGCTGGTTGCTGCAGTAGACGTGGCAGCAGTCAGACAACACGGAAAGGAAGAAAAGGAAGAGAAGAAAGACGAATAAGAAGGAGATAACGAGGAAGAAACCAAACCAGTTCGCCGGAGTTGCAGGTCTGCAACTCCGGCTGAAAAGAAGAAAGAAAAGACGGTAAAAAGAAGAAGAAGAAGAAGAAGAAGAAAGAAGAAGAAGAACGAAGAAGAAGAAAGAAGAAAGAAGAAGAAGAAAGAAGAAGAAAGAAGAAAAAGAAGAAGAAGAAAAGGAGGGGGGCGCTCCACCAACTCGCCGGAGAAAAAGTCGCCGGAAGAGGAAGGAAGAAGAAGAAAAAGAAGAGAAAGGGGTGTCCGAAGACGACGAAAACGTCGGGGGAGTTTTGGGGGAAGGAGAAGAAGGGATTGGAGGGGGATTAGGGTTCGAACGAACCCTTCTCCCTCCTCTTATAAAGCTCCCTATTTCCATTAATGGAAATAGGGTATTTTTTAAATAAAAAAAATATTTTTAATTTTTTTTTTTTTTTTTTTTTTTTTTTTTTTTTTAAAGTAAAATGCTACTTTTCTATGGGGAATCTCCCCAATTAGTGGACCCCCCATTTAATTAAAATTATTTTTGAAATTCGCGGGGTCCACTAACTGGTCGGACAGCGGGTCGATGCTGATGGGCCCGGCTACTGGCCCACATGGACTGATGATGTCCATCGTCTCACAAGATGATGTGACGGGCATTCTGAAGGCGATCGGATGGATGGTGACTTGATTGGGACTCAGATTGGTAGATCGACGGATCTAGAGAGATCCAACGGTCCGATTGAAGATCCAACGGTCCGATGGAAGATCCAACGGTCAGAAAGCTAAGGGAGATGAGATAGAGCCGATGGGCAGGAGTTCTGGGGTTAGGTCAGTAGATTCGAGGACCGAGAGATGAAGAGAGAGAGAGAATAAGGAGAGATGAGAGAAAAAGTATCAAAAAAAATGGAAAAAAGCACTGGCGGAGGGTCTGGAACCCTGTTCTTCACTGTGACCATCCTCACGCTTCTCCAGTAGAGTCGACTATCATTCTTTGCTGACTCATGTGGCTTTAAACGCTTTGGTCCGTCTCTTGGTCATTGGCTCTCCGGCTCTCTTCGTTCTTTGGGCCGACTTTATGGTCCTCTTATTCAGCCCATATTTGGCCCATATCTTCTAGTCATAGCATGTGGGCTCTTTAAGCTTTGATAATGGGCTTTCATGATCGATTTGGGCCCACAAGTCTTGAGAATCGTCCCATCGGGTTTCCTGCGACAGAAGAAGCGCGTAATGAGACTTTATCAGAACGGCTTAATATCTAGACTTCCGAAAATGTGTTTAATGCATGCAAATATACCATTTCGTCCAGAAAAGTGTGTTCTACGCAACAGAAGAGACTCTTACGTAGAAAAGTAGGTAAATAGAGTATTTTACGTAGGAGAATGCAATAACGCTAAAAGGATAATTGCTTAAAATAAGCACTTTTGAGCGAATATCACAACCCCCAACCAGCATATTGCCAATCCTTGGCAATTAGTGCGAAATAAATGAGCTTAAAAGGGCTCTGCACATGCTGCACACTTTTTCATATTAGCTCCGGGAAAACACCGTTCGTCAAATCATTGAATTGATGCAAAAATAGTTACGTGCTAGCGAAGAGTTGGAGAGTCTTGGCAAGACTACAGACTGATAATCATGACCCAGAATAGTCAGACTCTGCGTGTGTGTGTGCTCAACATTCTCATCATCCGACAGTAAAGATTTTCAGATCACCTCTAAGTTTTTATGCCTTGACCTCAAATCTCACATGTTTAGCACTCAGAATAGAATCACACAAGAAGGGTTTTCTTCTTTTCTCTCAATTTATATGTGAGGAGATGTGTTGATATATGAAAGCAAAGATCTCACATATGTATTATTTGAAGGAAGGACATCCTTAACAGAAGAAGATCTCATGATTGGAATACCACTTCACTCGGGAACGTCAGATCAAACTCTATAGCTTCTCTTTCTCCAATCTCCACATTTTATGATCGTACTATCCTAGAATCAAGTAGGACTTTCCTGGGTTGTAATGAGGCTTAGGTCAGGTGTAGAGAGATAAAGGGATACAGGATTTCAAAGATCTTGAGAGGATATTGTCATTTTCTTGCACTTTTCCTGCGACGTAACACCATTATCTGGTTCTTTTTCCTTTTTTCATATTTTTCTCTTTTTCTTGATATTTCTGAGACTGCTCAATTTCTTTTCAGCTCTTCTTCATACTTTCTTTTCATATTTTGTTTTCAGCTTGAACCACTTTCTTTTCCTTTTGATTTTTCTTCTTTACTTTTCTTTTCACGGTACACCCACATCAGTTATTTTTTATCCTTCTCAAAAGTAGGGTAGCTAGTAACACTTCGTAGCTAAACTGGGTTTTTGGTTAATGGGCTTACAAAGAAAAGGCTTTTATAGAAGGGTTCAAGGGGTTTCTAGTGAAGTATAATTCAGGTGAGTAAAAAGGCTGAATGGTTCAGAAAAAATGGCCTAAATCATTTTCTAGGGTTTGCACTATCATGTATACTGTCTTGACTGGATACAAAGAAGGTTCTGTCGTAGTAATCCAATGTTGATGTCGTTCCGAGTTTTATGATCGAAGCAAAAGATAATGAGATCTCTCAACGAATATTGCGGGCATGAAGAATAGTGAGTCATCTTGTGACTCAGAATTGTTGTATAACACTCTGAATTGATTAAAGGCTCGAAAGCTCACTGGGTTAGGTCTCCACAATTATTCTCACAGGATCTCTAGAGTTTCAAAACTTAGGATGACTCTGATGTTGATAGTGTACAATTGTGCCAAATCTGAGTTTTTCTGAGTTTTCAAACCTGCTGTAGCCACGCTTGACTTGACTCAAAGCTAACCTTAAACAAAAATTGACATCCTCAATACTGACTTAACGGAGGTTTTCAGCTAATCAAAGTCAGGGTATTTGACACATTTTTGAAATTCTAGAAAACTTTTGGAGAACATCGGAAATCACCCCAAAAACAACCTTCTTTTTTTTTTTTTTTTTTTTTTTTATATATTTATCAAAAGGAATACATGAGTTTTGGTAAATACCCACCCCAAACCAAAATATAGCACCGTCCTCGGTGCTCATTACCGGGACATAAAATGATAAAAATTCAGTGATGATGATGCAAAAGTTCAGGAAGGATGTTACCAAGTCGGCAGAAATTCGACAGTGTTTGGTACCTGATGATCGGGAGAATGAATGTACCTGCATTTTCAGAGATATAACAGTAATAACAAATGCATGAGACTCATGTACTCTAGGAATACCGGAATTGCCTTTCCGAAAGCGCTAAGTTTTACGTCTTCAGCCAGACATGATGGGGGTGACAGGCACCCCCAACCAGGATAAAACTCATGGAGACTGAGTGAATCTGCAGTCTTCCTGACACCTAAGGTGGAACGGAGACAGTTATCCTATCCCTTGTCTAGGTATACCTGTGTAGAACAGGTCTTTCTCAGTGTAGACTGAGAGAAGGACAGTGAGCTCTCTGAGCAGACCGGCAAAAGTACGGAGTTGATCTGGGAGGGATCGAATCTTCTCAGTAAAGATTGAAAGGAGAGTAGGAGTGGTTTCTCTGACCGTGGTTAGCAGAGCCGCAAACTCATTGAGTTTTACGGGAATGTATCTGAATGGAGCAGACTCCTGCAGATCAGTAATACCAGAAGTATTGGACTTCGAGATGAAGTCAAACTCACAGTGTTCATGACACTTGGATAATATATCCTTGGGAGAGTCCTGGATTAGACTCGCTACGGCACACGGGTCATCGATAATATTGACGTAGGGTAGCGGGTGAAAATTGTTGACCTCTTCCTCGATGTTTCCTAATGTGATAGGGATGTTCCAATCCCTACATTCAATATGTTCATCCTCGGTGGGGAACGGTAGGTCCAGGACAGTGGGCGTCCCATGTTCTAGACATGGCTCATCAGTGAGAATGTCTGCATCCAGGGCAAAGGAAGAATTATCAGAGATAGAGATGGAACTGGGTTTCTCTGGGCTCGGTCTAGAAGTTGATGCTGTTAAGGGCACCAAAGATTGAGACTCGTGTTCATCACTATTGTTGCACAATCCAAGGGAGGTGGGGAGGAACGGTAGATCAATGACAGTTGGGATCCTACAATCGAGACACAGCTCAGTGTCATGATGATCATCTTCAGGGTCCAGGTTAGAAGCAGCAGTGGGAGAGTGAGAAATAGGTTGCTCTGAGGTATGTTCAGGATGTGGTGCTTTTAAAGGCACCGTATAAGGATACACTGGTTCCTCAATAATCAAGCTTGATCTAGGGGTGGTAACAACTTCTATTTTATCCTGGCAATTCTGGTACTTGGTCCAATTGTAGGACTCCTCATTATAGACAGTGGCCATGTCACTCTCCTCTAGATAGGCTATTGGTGGGCTAGTGAAGTTGACTTCCTCTCTCTCATTTTCTAATTGAACTAGACGTTGCTCCAAGCTCTCCATAGATAACTGTTGTTGGTGCTCTAGACCTTGGAAATACTGTTGTTGCTGGGCAATGTACTGAGAGAGAAGGTCCTCTAGACCGGGTTTAGTAGCCAACGGAGGTGGTTCAGCCAAGGGGAGCTGAGGTGCGAACTCTTGATTGTAGTCCGACTGGGTATGAAAGTTGTAAGGCAAAGTGGAGTCTGGGACTAGTTGCTGACTCTGAAAATCCTGAGGGGCCCACTGTTGATCAGAATAGTCATTCTGTGGATATGACGGGTACTGGGATTGCGAGTATTGCCAGTCATACTCTCCATTGGGTTGATGGAACCCGGAAGGATAATTATCCTGCGGCAATTGCTGCGGGAGGGCAGACTGTTCCCAACCAAAGTTATTGTGACTCCTATTATCCAGATAATAAGTGTTGTCATAGGAGGTCTGCATTGGAGATGGAAAGGTACAGACATCTTGCTGGATAGGAGGGTAATATCCTACAGACTGGGAATGGTACACAGGTTGCTGGACTGCGGCACGAAGGGCAGAGACTGAATTTTTAAGCTCTTGGAGTACAGAATTGTACTCCGGATCTTGGAGATTATCATACCCTGTAGAAGTGTGCGAGACTGGAGTATCATGATGATACGCAGAATTGTCATACCATTGTTGAGAGTGATCACCTTGATTCTCACAGAAACTGTAGTAGGTCTCATACAAAGGCCGTTCATCTGCCATTAGAAGCGATAGAGGGGTGCGGTAGACTGACTCTCAGATCGAATCAGTAAAGGTTAAGACAGGTCCAATCGGGCTTCTACTTGAGAAAGCAAGCCCAAGATTTGGCAAAAAGTTGCCAAAAGGAGACACTGGAGTAGTGATTCTAAATGATGCACACCAAGCACAGATAATCCTATTCTAAACAATCAGGATATATTTTAGGCATTATCTTGTTAGTTTTGGGGCTAGAGTAGATTATGACAGTGGGCGGACCACTGGTTTATCTTGTTAACCGCCGGACTAACTTTCTCGTTATTAGGTTCTCACCAGGCTACACTCTTCAAAGCGAATCCTTTAGTACTAACTCTAGTTAACAACAAGGCAATCCGAAGCCTAGACAGACGTGCGGCACAATGGCTGTCTTAAGTACGTCCCAGACTAACCGGATTGGTCAAGTGTATAAGAAGAGTGTTCCCTCGGGTTAAGCTAGGGTTGGTGCGTGTTCCTAGTCCACACGCAACTAACCGCCGAATAGTCCAAGATGCCACGTCGAGCTCAGTGTACTTGAGTAGCAGGGACTTATGGGTGTGTTAGACAACAGGGACCCGCGCTCGTGGTCTTATTTCGATTGGATGTTAAGCGGGTTCGCTTTGTGTGGATTTTTCCTCGAACACCGGGCTAATTGGCTCTACGTCTTGATTCTTTTTATTATAGATGGATCCTGGGGATCAATTTCAGCTGGAGTGATGAGGTGGGTGATGAAATCCCACCAGTTTCAATTTTGGAGCTGGGTCTGCTCTCTTAGAGTTGATTGATTAACGGCCAAGCCACGCAAGTCGAATAATATGTATGCAAAAGCAAATAGACAAGCGGCAATGATTCACCCAATATGCTCTGTATCGCACTCAAGGCGAGGATAGAGACTTACCTCCCGCGGGCCACGCCACGGGGTCTCCTCCGTGGGTTAGAGAGGGGTATCCTAATGGGCTTGGGCCCGACTCCACCTCTTTGAGCTTTCGCTCTCTACCCACACTGGATCGTGTTCCTGCAGAAACAGTTAGATCGCACGGTCTAGGTATGTGGGATTCTATTTGGAAGATCCTTGCCTTTTTAGGGTTCACTGAACAAGCACTGAATTTAGGCAAGTTTTTGAATGAGTTTCCAAATTCGAGATGGGTTAAAATTTAGGAATTCCCAGATTGGAAAATACCTAGATTGGAAAGTTTCCCGAACTGTGGAGATCTTCCAAGAAAGATTTGATTGCGAGATCCCTTATAATTTTGGAAAATTTCCCAAAATTGAAATTCTGCTAGATTTGGGGCGTTTCCTTTTGCAGACTTTTCCAAATTCGGAAGATTTCTAAAGATAGAAATTCTTCTAAAGAGGAAACTTCTAAGAGGGGAAACCCTAATTAAGCAGAGTATCAAGATTTTGGAATCTTTCCAAAAATCGCAAATCCTTGATTGGTGATTTCTAAAAATCTGCAGAATATAAAACCCTAATTTTTTTGAATTTTGATTTTATTATTTTTTTGGTAATTTCCACTTAATCTAGGGTTTCTAAAAAACCCTAGAACAAGATCTAGCAGTTAAATGGAAAGCAGTAAAATTCCTAAATTATTACAAATTGCACTCGGCCTTCCGAGACATTAAAAATAGTAATTAAAAACTGCTAAAAATCACTAAAAACCAAAAATAGAAAGTTTCCCGAAAAGGTCAGGCTGTCCAAATTGAGCAGCTTTTCGCTTCAGCAACTTTCCAATTCCGTCTTTACGTCCTTTTTCGCACTCCCGAACACCCGAGCGGCAGCGGCGCCATTTGAAAGTAGGTATTTTCCGCGTCGTTGGTTACGGAAACCCTAACTTCAACAATATTTATAATTATCCGAGACTTTTAACCTGTAAAATATGAACTTTTGTATAGGGATTCGTGTCGGATGTCGATCCGCACTCGGGATTAGTCGGATTAGCGCGAGTAAGAACAAAAACTGACGGATCATCACAAGAAATAATAGATAAAAACAAACTTCATTATTCAGGGATCAAATGTTTATTACAATGCTTGAATCGAAAATAACATATAATAAGATAAACTAAAAAGCAATTTTAAAGAAGGAAATTCTAGAGAGAGTTAGAGAGAGAAAATGAAGTGAGGGAGTATTTCTAGAGAGAGAGAACTATCAAGAAGGCTATTCTAGAGAGAGAAACTATGTAGCGAAGAGAGAAATAGATAGAGAAATCTAGAGAGAGAACTACCCTAGAGAGAGAGAATGTTAGAGAGAAAGTGAGAAAAACTAAAGAGAGGTAGAGATAGAAACTAGAGAGAGAGATTGAGATGGAGAATTACCTCTCACTTACCTTGCGGCCATGGGATCTAATGGTTCGTGAAGGCCTTTGAGTTGCAGGTCGAGAAGAACAGCTTGACCGATAGGTAGAGTAGCAGGTGATGTTGGCGGTGATGATGGTGGCCCACAATAATGGAGGTTGAATAGTTGATGGCAGCATGGTGACTAGAAAGTGCAACGGTGATAGATGTTGCTGTGCTTGGATCACGATGAGAACAACAACCATGGATTGCTTGGACGGGTGACCAGTGGAGAGCCAGTCCAGTGAGAGCCGAGGGTGAAGGGAAGACCACGTTGAGGGGAGCATACGGATCTGCAGGTCCGCTAGTGCTCTTGCCGCAAGGAGGAAGTTGCTATGGCGAAGGAGAAGTGCTAGTTCCAGTAGCATGGAGCGTGGTGGCAGAGAGAACCAGGGACGCCTTGAAGTGAAGCAGCGCTAAGGTGCAACCGTCAAGAGGAGTTGCTCATGGGAGAAGGGAGAGATAGATTGGAGAGTCGGACGGCTGGGAGATGGGTTGAGAGAGGTAACGATGAGAGGTAAAACGTGAAGGAAGCGATTTGGTGGGCGTTGCAAGACTGCAACGTGGAGGACTGAGGGTGGTTGCAGCAGCAAAGGTGCGGCGGGGTTGCTGTTCGCAGGCGGAGGTGCACCAAGGCGTTGATGCAGTGGGCGGCGGTGGTTTTTTTGCTGTGAGAAGGAAGGAGCAGCGGCTTGTGGTGGTGCGAAGTGAGGTGCTGGTTGCTGCAGTAGACGTGGCAGCAGTCAGACAACACGGAAAGGAAGAAAAGGAAGAGAAGAAAGACGAATAAGAAGGAGATAACGAGGAAGAAACCAAACCAGTTCGCCGGAGTTGCAGGTCTGCAACTCCGGCTGAAAAGAAGAAAGAAAAGACGGTAAAAAGAAGAAGAAGAAGAAGAAGAAGAAAGAAGAAGAAGAACGAAGAAGAAGAAAGAAGAAAGAAGAAGAAGAAAGAAGAAGAAAGAAGAAAAAGAAGAAGAAGAAAAGGAGGGGGGCGCTCCACCAACTCGCCGGAGAAAAAGTCGCCGGAAGAGGAAGGAAGAAGAAGAAAAAGAAGAGAAAGGGGTGTCCGAAGACGACGAAAACGTCGGGGGAGTTTTGGGGGAAGGAGAAGAAGGGATTGGAGGGGGATTAGGGTTCGAACGAACCCTTCTCCCTCCTCTTATAAAGCTCCCTATTTCCATTAATGGAAATAGGGTATTTTTTAAATAAAAAAAATATTTTTAATTTTTTTTTTTTTTTTTTTTTTTTTTTTTTTTTTTTTTAAAGTAAAATGCTACTTTTCTATGGGGAATCTCCCCAATTAGTGGACCCCCCATTTAATTAAAATTATTTTTGAAATTCGCGGGGTCCACTAACTGGTCGGACAGCGGGTCGATGCTGATGGGCCCGGCTACTGGCCCACATGGACTGATGATGTCCATCGTCTCACAAGATGATGTGACGGGCATTCTGAAGGCGATCGGATGGATGGTGACTTGATTGGGACTCAGATTGGTAGATCGACGGATCTAGAGAGATCCAACGGTCCGATTGAAGATCCAACGGTCCGATGGAAGATCCAACGGTCAGAAAGCTAAGGGAGATGAGATAGAGCCGATGGGCAGGAGTTCTGGGGTTAGGTCAGTAGATTCGAGGACCGAGAGATGAAGAGAGAGAGAGAATAAGGAGAGATGAGAGAAAAAGTATCAAAAAAAATGGAAAAAAGCACTGGCGGAGGGTCTGGAACCCTGTTCTTCACTGTGACCATCCTCACGCTTCTCCAGTAGAGTCGACTATCATTCTTTGCTGACTCATGTGGCTTTAAACGCTTTGGTCCGTCTCTTGGTCATTGGCTCTCCGGCTCTCTTCGTTCTTTGGGCCGACTTTATGGTCCTCTTATTCAGCCCATATTTGGCCCATATCTTCTAGTCATAGCATGTGGGCTCTTTAAGCTTTGATAATGGGCTTTCATGATCGATTTGGGCCCACAAGTCTTGAGAATCGTCCCATCGGGTTTCCTGCGACAGAAGAAGCGCGTAATGAGACTTTATCAGAACGGCTTAATATCTAGACTTCCGAAAATGTGTTTAATGCATGCAAATATACCATTTCGTCCAGAAAAGTGTGTTCTACGCAACAGAAGAGACTCTTACGTAGAAAAGTAGGTAAATAGAGTATTTTACGTAGGAGAATGCAATAACGCTAAAAGGATAATTGCTTAAAATAAGCACTTTTGAGCGAATATCAAACTCCCATGGCGGAGACCAACCCAAGAGAAGGATCCATATCCAATGATAGTGACGCCTGATCCATGCGCTGGTTTGTCTTCTTCCATCAGCTGCATGACCATCTCTCCGCCATGTTAACGGCATCTTTACTTCAACGCTTCATCAGTGTAGCAACCTGATCGGTCCCAGAGAGTCCATCTGATAGCCATCGATCATTCCCTTTAATCCCAACAACTATCACGTCTGAACGTCAGTTGCTGAGTTTGGGTCAGACATCCAACCGTCTAGATTGGAGTTAGTTCAAACCTCCTTGCTCCTTGCATCGCACAATCACCAGCAACAAATACGTGGTACTCCCTTGATGGTTAGAATTCCCACAGACGGCGCCATTTTGTGGAGGGTCGAAACGGGTTTGCCGTCCGATCTCCGATTCTCCCTCCACAAGCAATCAACATATGGTTAGTCAAATGGTAATTAAACGCATAATCAAATTAAGAGAAAATAAATTAAAAGAGACACAACACGATACGTACGTGGTTCATCACCGGTCTCTTACCGGCGACTACGTCCACGGGAAACCGATCTCTGGCCAATCTTCATTATAAAACTTCATATTTTACAATCTCTCTCTAACTTTTTTCTACATATATCTTCTCTTTCTAACCTCTCTCTCTACATACCTCTTCCTCTCTCTAACTTCATCCACAAAAAGCCGATCTCTTCTCCATCTATACACTTTTTTCTTTATAGGGCTCCTCATGTGACATGTGTCGACGCAAGAGAATTTCTAGGGTTTAGGGGAGCGATATAGTGCTTCGCGGTGTATTCTTCCCAATATAATGATGATGTGTCAATTTATGTACCCACAGTAGCCTCCTTGAATAAGATCTTTACTGTTGAGAATTTGATTATTAGAAAGTGGATATTGGTAAATTACTGTGTTAGTCTAACGGGGATAATACAAATCATCTTTTTGTTCATTGTAACTTTGCTAGAAAGGTGTGATCATATTTTCTTGCACATGTGGGCCTTTCTTGGGTACCACTAGAGTCCAATGGATCGAGACTCGTTGGGGGGAAGGCCTCAGATTCCCTTATCACCTGGGAGACGACTTCTTTGGAAGATGATGCCATTTGCGATCATTTGGGGGCTGTGGAGGGTCTTTTAAGGTAAGGAGAGTTCACGGAGATGAGAGACCGGCGTTTGTTTTGGTGACATGGTCTTTAGGTTCGATGTTGTCTTGGAGTGATTTGCCCTTCTTAGCATACGAACATTTTTTTATTTCCTTTCTGTTCTGTCTGCCTTGTACTTTCCCTTTGAGATCTTCTTGATCTCCTTTTATATATTTGCTTGAATTTATAAAAAAACAGAGTAAAACTTCTGACCGCCCACAATTTGAGCCAAGTGACACTTTTTTAGAGGATCTTGACCGTATGGATGTTTAATTTGGCCAATCCCTAGGTGGACCTACAAACCCAAAATCAACCTGATTAGTTATTTCTAAGCACTGGATTGAGTCATTTTCGCAGGTACGGTTGATTTTATCCATGGGAATTTGAGCATTATTTGAGGTAGCAGGATCCAAAGCTTTGAAATCAAATCAGGCTGATTGTTGGTTTGTAGGTCCACATAAGATTGGCCAAACATCTATACGTGCAACATCTTCAAAGAGTGTGCCACGTGGCTCACATTGTGGGCGATCAGTGGCTTCTTGATCATTGGTCAGCCAAGTTTTAACCCATCATACAAAATGGAGCAAAGATCCCTTGGAAGTGTGTATATATGCAGGAGTAGAAGTTTGCTAATTGACGCTAGTCAGCAGAGTTGCTGATCGACCACAATATGAACCACATGGCATATTCTTAGAGATTTCTGACCTTATGGATGTTTGGCACAACCTTAGATGAACATACTAGACCAAAAATTAGTCAGATTAGTGATTTCTACGCGTTGGATTGGAATCATTTTCATGGGTTGATTTTTAACCGTGGAATTTGAGCATTATTGACCATTATTTGTGGTATAAAGGAAGGTTTATAACAATTTTTTTTCAGAAAATAATGGTCGTTATTTTCGTTATAACGGAAAATAACGGCCGTTATTTTATGTGTGTTAAAACGGTACATACATAACGTAATGGGCGAGGTCTAAATCTGAATCCGTTATAACAGCCCTTTTTTCATTACAACGGCCGTTTTTTAAACCATGGTATAATGATCGAAAGGTTTGAAATCACTAATCAGGCTGATTTTTGGTTTATAGGTCCACCTAGGATTTGGCCAAACATCCGTACGGTCATTGTCCTCTAAGAGTGTAACACGTGGTGGTCGGTTAGCAAAGTTCTACTCTGTGGTCCCATAGTCAAAATGCTGACCCATCTTAGCCATAAAATCGGCACCAAAACTTCCTTCACGTTAAGTGTGAAGAAATTTTGCACGCCCATTCCCTTTGCGCATTGAGCTACAACCTTACATTCCTCCACGAGATAATTGTGAAGCTGCCAAGGAGCCAGTCGGCCGTGGCGATGAAAAGAGCATGAAACCCACCAATTGAGAGTGTCACTTTTCACTATCAATCCAACGGTCAGGATTGATGACTATGTATGCCACCTGTTAAAAATATATGTTCCCATCCACCTTCTATTTATTTTTATTTTTTTAATACATTGACGCTTAGGTAGAGGAGGAAAATGAATCTGATAGACCACCGAGCCGTCTGGACCTAGGGAGGACGTAAAGAAAATGACCAACGTGAGAAAAACTTTGTCCAGGTGGACCTACATATGGAGCCCACATGGATTTGAGAAGGGAAAAATTGATGTCCATGTTGGCCCACCACACCACGTGTTGCACTCTTTAGGCCCATACGAATATTTGGCCCACCTCTTTGTGGACCTACATATCAAAATAAGTCAGCCTGATCAATTATTTCAAGCTCTTGGATTTCGAGCATTTTTCTTGGGTGATTTCTAGCCGTTGGATTCAAAGCTAGTGACATCCATTGCTATGAGTCAGTGGGCCCCAAAGAATGTGACATCCGGACACTCAAAATCATTTTTGTAAGGTTGATAGACAAAGTGCAGATGCACCAAACTCATCTACCACGTGTACGCCAGCCTACGAGTTGTTGAAACTTGAAACTAGTAACCACGGTTTAGTTAAGCACGTGACTCCCATCTACCACCTTCTCCCTATATTAACCACTGATCATACTTCCATTCCTTCAACCCATCGCTCTTCTTAGTTCTTAGCACTCGAACAAGAAAACTAAAACCACAACAACAAAAACTTCAAAAATGGCGACCATTGAAGCCATTCGTAAGGCTCAACGGGCTGAAGGCCCAGCCACGGTGATGGCGATTGGAACGGCGACTCCAGCGAACTGCGTCGATCAGAGCGAGTACCCCGATTACTACTTCCGGATCACAAACAGTGAGCACAAGACGGAGCTCAAAGAGAAGTTCAAGCGCATGTGTAAGATTAATCGTCTCTTGTTCTTGCGCACTTTCATTTTTTTTAGTGTCTTTTAGTTGTCACCCAAAAACTATGTCTAGTTAAGGGTGTCAACCGGTTGAATTTGATTTCAGAGCACCCGTTTGCCCAATTATCGACCCAATTATACTGACTAGTCAGGTCTGCTACTTGGCAGATTTAGGAAGTTTCACAATTTTTGAACTCTCGTCGTGTGAATTGCAGGTGAAAAATCAATGATCAAGAAACGTTACATGCACCTGACTGAGGAAATTCTTAAGGAGAACCCGAACGTGTGCGAGTACATGGCGCCATCATTGGATGCTAGACAGGACATGGTTGTAGTAGAGGTGCCAAAGCTAGGCAAAGAAGCCGCGACTAAGGCTATCAAGGAATGGGGACAACCCAAGTCCAAAATCACCCACCTTGTCTTTTGCACTACTAGTGGTGTCGATATGCCCGGAGCTGACTACCAGCTCACCAAGCTACTCGGACTCCGCCCTTCGGTCAAGCGACTCATGATGTACCAACAAGGTTGCTTCGCCGGTGGAACGGTGCTCCGACTTGCCAAAGACCTTGCCGAGAACAACAAAGGTGCACGGGTCCTTGTCGTATGCTCAGAGATCACGGCTGTTACCTTCCGTGGCCCGAGCGACACACATCTTGATAGCCTTGTAGGTCAAGCACTCTTTGGAGATGGGGCGGCGGCACTTATAGTCGGTGCCGACCCTGTGCCTGATGTCGAGAAACCCTTATTCGAAATGGTTTCGGCTGCCCAAACCATTCTTCCCGATAGCGATGGCGCTATCGACGGGCACCTTAGGGAGGTGGGTCTTACCTTCCATCTCCTTAAGGATGTGCCCGGGCTCATCTCAAAGAATATTGAGAAGAGCCTTAAAGAGGCATTTGAGCCTTTGGGCATTTCCGACTGGAACTCATTGTTCTGGATTGCACACCCTGGTGGACCCGCAATCCTGGACCAAGTTGAGGAGAAGCTCAGCCTTAAACCTGAGAAGCTACGTGCAACACGACATGTGCTTAGCGAGTATGGTAACATGTCAAGTGCTTGTGTGCTTTTCATATTAGACGAGATGAGGAAGAAATCTGCTGGGGAGGGTCTTAAGACTACTGGAGAGGGGCTTGAATGGGGTGTGCTGTTTGGGTTCGGACCAGGGCTCACTGTTGAGACTGTGGTGCTCCATAGTGTGGCTGCCTAGACTCTAGAGAGAGATTGAGAAAGAGTGACTAGCATTCTCTCTTATTTGTTTTGTCTTGTTGCCTGGTTCTATTTCGTTATCTTCCTTTCAAAGGAGTGTCGGGCTGCGTTGAAAAATCAAGTCGATTGCACTTGTATCAACTTTATTTATATAATAAAATGAATGTTTTTTTGTTTTTAAATTGAGTTTTTTTTGTTTGCTGCATAGCGTAATCGACCACTGACTATATAGATGTTTAGCCTACTCCTTGGTAGACATTCGTACAAAAAATCAGCTTGGTTGATTAGCCGTTGGTTTTAGTACTCCAAAAAAACAAAAAAAAATGGTTGAATTCAACGGCTAGAATCACATCTTAAAAAGTACTAAAATATAATGGCTAGAAATTACTAATCATTATGATTTTTGGTGTGTATATTCACCAAGGGGTAGACTAAACATCCATGCTGTCAGCGGGCCTAGATGGCAGCGCTGAATAACTGAAATGGTGCTAGCTTACACTTTTGGATTAAGCTACAGCTTATTACATTGCCACCGGGAATGATGACAAAAGCTGTAGCAACCAAGGTTTAAAGGAGGCCGTTTTAACGGTTTAACAGTTTGGGGGCGTTACCGTTTAAACCGCTGTTAAAACGGATTGAAACGGCCAGGGGCAAAAATGGAAAAAAATGAAATTTAATGGAAAAAACGGTGCTGAAATTCAAATTTTGAAATTTGAAAATTAAAAAAAAATAATTTAACGGAACTAAACGGATTTAACAGCCGTTTTTTTCACAAACTTTTTCAGAATTTAATGGCTGTTTAAACGATTTTAACGGCCATTTAAACGATTATAATGGCCGTTAAATTCAAAAACATTAAAACGTGTTTAAACAGTTTTAATTATGGAAACGGGCTTGGGGCGTTATCATTTAAACGGACCCGTTAAAACCCTTTAAACGGCCGTTTTTAAAACCATGGTAGCAACTACCAGTGTACTATAGAACATTAGGAGATGGAATGATAAGAATATGGAAGAATACAAAAAATAGAGATGGAGAAGCTTGTCAGGGCAATGTGACATAATGCCCCCTAGGGCCACAAAAGAGCACGTATAGTAAAATCCAGAAATACTTTCAAATTCTGAAAGGACCTCAACCTTCCATTACACTAAAACTAGGGGACTGCCACTGGAGATGCACGTGCACCTTACATGTGGAGCACGTTACCCGCGCATACACTTAGAGATCGATGTCCGAATAGATGTTTCCCCCATCCCTAGGTGGATCTACATACAAAAATTCATCTTGATTAGTTATTTCTATCTGTTGGATTAGAGTCTTTTTCATGGTTTGTTTTTAGCTGTGGATTTTGAGTATTATTTGGCCAATAACAAAATGACACTACTATGCAACATGATAACATCTATGACTCTTGAACCATGTGATGATTACTATTTTAATAATGAGGTATGTACATAGACTACTGACCGTGTAATGCTTTGCACATCCCTAGTTGGACCTACATACCAAAATTCATTCTGATTAGTAATTTATAACCGTTGTATTAGAGTCCTTTTATGGCTTATTTTAAACTATGGATTTCAAGCATTATGATCCAAAGGTTAGGAATAACTAATCAGGTCAATTTTTTGTTAGGTAAGTCCATCTTGGAATGTGGCAAACATCCATACGGTCAGTAGTTAGCCTCTAATAGTGTACCATGTGGCTCACACTATGGGTCCATCATCAAGTTTTTTCCATGGACAGAGTTCAGGTGACACGTAGGGATATACTAAATGCTTTAACATGTGAGTTGAAATGTAGAAATGTTGAACGCCCAATGAACCCTTATAAATTAAAAAATTTACAAAAAGAAATAAAAGAAGCAATGTTTGTCAATTTAAAACTTTGAGGGTCATATTAGGAGAATAATTTTTATTTATTTATTTTTAATAATGAATGAGCTGCGATTGAGTATGCCGACGTCAACTGTTGATAAAGATGAAGAGAATATATAAAGGGTGTAGAAAGTCTAAAGTACCCTTAAAAAAGTAAAAGACTTAAATATGTTAAAGAAACATAAGAACGGCATTTTGGGCAAAGTAGGGGTAATTTTGAGATTTCAATAATTTTTAACGCAAGAATGGCCTTCTCTAATTATATAGTAGAATAGATACATAAAAGCATTTTTATACCCTTCAATTGCTTAAAAGACTAAGGATTGCGCAAGAGGAACCCCCATTTTTAACACCCATTTTGGTGTACCCACGTAGAAGGTGAATCAATGGCTGACTTTTGGTGAGGATGATCTCTATGGTGCGGAGATCATCCTCACAAAAATTCAAATCATTCCGATATTCATAGACTGGTTTAGAAGTTGAGGAATTATGGACCGTCGATTTTTTACTATGTAACTTGAAAACCACATTTGACGGTGTTAGAAATTTCAGAATGGGCTGATTTTTGTTGGGGTGGTCTATATGGCGAGGAGATCATCCTCACCAAAAATCTGCCATTGATTCATCTTCTACGTGGTTACGCCAAAATGGGTGTAAAAAATGGGGGTCCCCCGAGCCCGATCCAAAGACTAAATACCCATAGTAATTGTAGGCAAAAAAAAATGAGGTGCAAGACTTCACAAATGTGAAATGGAGAACCACTAGGACAATGTCAGACACTTGCCCATTAGAGGGTGCGATGACAGCGTTATGAAAGGCCAACTCGTAGCTATCATTTTGAGAGAAAGAAATGTTGCAATATTGGGCAATCAAAATTTGGTATATTTTTTATCCTTGTTCCAAAGTCTATTGGTTTTCCACTTGAGATTTAGGGTCTGTTTGGTAAAACTTAATTTCAACATTGAAAGCTAAAAGTGCTTAAGTGCTGAATGCTTAATTACTTATGTTTGAATTAAATCGTTTGTTAAGGGTCTTATGTCTTAAAATTAAGTCAAAGGCATTATGGGCATTTTAAAATATTTATGAGGACATTTTTGTAAGTTTTTAAAGAAAAAGCTTTCATAAAAGGGAATTTGGGTATTAAAAGAGAATCTTAGAATATCTTTTAAAGATGCTATATATCACTTTCTACATTAAGTGAAGGGAGGATGACTTAAAAAAGCCATTGAAATTCAAACATTATGAATTTCGGACTGAAATTAAGTTGGTTACCAAATGGTCTGAATGGGCCATTAAGGTCTGAATGACATAGGTGTCATTTGGTAAAACTTATTCTCAGACCTTAAGTCTGAATGGGTTGAAATTCAGTGATTTCGGTGATTAAGTAGCGTTTGGTAAACAACTTAGTTTCAGCACTTAACACCCAAATCATAGAATGAAGACATAAACAAAAGTGAGGTTACGTTGACTTATAGCGGTAAGTGGTTTCGGTGATTGGCATCTTTTTGAAAGATTTCATGATTCCTTCAAAAATGCCCATAATACCCTCCCATGTAAAGAACCTTTATAAAATTAAGACATAAGTATCCTTCTAAATATTTTATAATTACTGTTATACCCTTCTCTTAAGTTTTCAGACATAAGACCTGTACCAAATATAATTTTTTTTGTTCTTTCATCCACTTTAAGCAATCATCACTTATTTTAACCACTTTAAGCTCTAAGTGCTTAACAATTTTTTTAACGAACACCACCTTATTCTCACTCCCTGCGACCTGGTTCCAGCACATCTAGTGCCAACACACGCCATAAAGAAATGCGAGCTAATAAATACGAGTCATCTAAAGCATTAAATATAACACAATCCTAACTAAATGAATCTCTAAAAATAAAAACTACTCTCAAGTAATCATAGTGCATCTCAAAAGACCATGTGTGTAATCCTACCATCTATGCTAACTTAAAAAGAGAGTGTCCACGAAGGGTAAGTCCAACCGACTCGTAAGTAAATGGAAAATTCGAGTTGAAATTAGCTTGTTCTCTTATATCCGAATACCTAGAAGGGGGTTGATTAAGTATTTAAAATTTCTCCGTTTAAACTATTAACCTAATAATATTACTAGTCTGGTAGGGGTAATCTAATCGCATGCAACAATCCTAACATCATGTTGATTGAATAACAGATGCTTATATCAATCGATTAAGATCAAATATATCTCATTGATATATTGTCTCTAGGTCGCTTGATTTAATTTAACAATAGTGCAGGATATAAATAATCAAACATCCGTGACACATGCAATTTTTTAAGTGGAAACCTTAGCCAAAGAAAACCACAAGACCATCTCCAGACAGAAAGTATGACTAACTAGAAAGTTATGAGTATACAAGTTGTAAATAATATTTTTATATTCTAGTTTGGCAAGTATTTCGTTTGACATAAAACATCATTGTAACCATTCTTATGAGCATAAGTGTACCTTTGAAGATATCGTGGTACACATACTTCGATGACTATGTGAAGATCTAAAAGACGAAGATCGCAAAAATCAGACGGTTGATGACTTGAGTCATCTGAGTAACTGCTATTTGTCCATTGAAGATCTTGTCCGCTCGATTAGGAAGGTAAGTGACTTAGTGACTATAGGAATATGATCTTAAAATATTAAACATAATGGCTGAACCTTGTCACAGGACAGACCTAGGTCAAAACAGTGCAAAGAAGTAAAAAAATTGACTAAGGAAAAGTCCGATCGATTGGGCCTTACGGGACCGAACAATCCTTGAGTACAATTTATTGGAGTTTATTCCATAATCGATTGGACCTTATGGGATAGAACACTCCCAGAGTATAATCGATTGGAGTTTACTTTATAATCGATTGGACCAGTTCAATCGATTCGACATCTGTGTACAATAGATTGGACCATTCGGGACATAACTTCCAAAGTGAACAATCGATTAATGGACCACGTGTACAATCGATTGCAATGATGAGCAGAAATCCCATCCGTATAGTACAATCAATTGGACCTAGAGTACAATCGATTGGACTTCACAGAAAAAGTCTAATTCTAGATCCGATTTTCATGCTCGCACGTTTCCATTACTTGCACAACCTTAGGCTTCTAAACTCTTATAAACAAAGCACTTCCTGAGCTTTATCAAACACACAACTATAGAAAACAAGAGAGAGATTCTAAAAAAGAGTTATCCTAGTTGAAGAGCAAAAGCCTTGATTTCCATTTTCATTCTTGAAAGGCTCTTTCTTCATTTTCGATCAAAGCCTAGAGCTTGATCTTCCCTTTGCTTAAGATTTTTAACTAGAATCATAACATAGTAAGTCAGAGAGTACTTCGTGTGTCTCAACACTATTTAAGCAATTAATGATAGGGTTCAGGGTGTATTGAATCTTCACCATTGATAGAGATCGATGGATGAGAATTAAGATCGGGGTGTACTGATCGACAGAAGGTTTGGAGAGTACCAAACTGAACAAGCAGCAAAGGCTTCGTGATTGGAAGGGCATGCATGGATTCGTAACGTGGAGCCAGAGGACGTGGACACATTTGCAGTTGGCCTTGGCAAAGGTTGGACGATGTATGAAAATGCTATTGCGTAGGTAACTTGTGTACTCATAACTTTCTAGTTAGTGATACTTTTTGTCTAGACGTGATCCTGTGGTTTTTCCTTGGTTAAGGTTTTTACGTTAAAACTGCTTGTGTTATGTGATTGAATTAAATTCCGCATTATATTTAGATTAGACCAAGCGACATAGAAATAATATATCCTTGTGATATATTTGATCTAGTCGACTGTAACAATCCTTCATTGTTAATCAATCTTCGAATGCATGCAAATTTAATCTGTTGAATTAGATTGTTAGATTAAAGCATTAGATTTTTAAATACCTATTTACCCTCCCTCTAGGTTCTGTGGATACATAGACCAGGTTATTTCACAAGTTACCTATGCAGCACTGTTTTCATACAGCTGTTGTGAGCTTTTTGGAACACCCAAAAGATTGTTAAATGTTCTTTCTCCTGAGCTATCACATCGGGAGACTTTTGGGCCCAAAAAACGCTCAACGATCTTGATTCGAAGATAACTTTGGCACCCTTTCTTTCTAGTTCATTTTTCTGGGATTGGGAGTGTGATTATGAGCATTATAATGGTGGTCCATGGTTACTCCTAAAATGGATTGGAAGTCTTTTAGATCTCCTAAGTAAAATAATAAAAAGAGGCGCCAATAAGTCTTTCATTCTCTTCCGGATTCTCCACTATTTTCCTACCCTAGATGGAACCTAGAAGGCCTACCTAAGGCAAGCTTGTAGCCTTGCTCAAACATGAATCCTCCTGGATTGGTTAACATTAATGTTTCCATTGTTGTATAGAGGTTTGGGTTAGAAGATTAGAAGAAGAAGGTTGATGCATCTATGTTGACACAAGTCACATTAGGAATCTATAGTGTAAAAAGACTTAGATCTCAATGTATTGAATTATGTAAAAAGAAGTGCAAATACTCTCAAATGGCTAAGTCCGACTCTAATAAAATTTTGGCAGAGTTTTGACTTAGGCAAATGAGAAAAAAATCCATCTCCTTATGTCCTCAGGGTCCTCTATTTATATAGTTATGGGAGGGAGCTACACATGTTACAGACTCACCTTTTTTAAGAGAAAATACTGAAATAAATAAAAATCACAATCTTTACAAAACAATCGTATACGGTTGTATAGTTAGAGATCCTACACAACCGTATATGCCATTGGATCTGACAGATTCTGCGTGCATCTCGAGGAAAATGACATAGGTGCTTTTCTGATCAAACGGGGGGTATTTCTGGGAATTTAAAGGGATACGATTGTGTAGGACACTACACAACTATATGTGATTAGTTTCTCAGGATCATGCGCGCATCTCGAAGAAAAGGGCATAAGTGCTTTTCTGATCAAACGGGTGTGTTTATGAGAATCTAAAGGGATACGATTGTGTAGTTAGGTGTCCTACACAACCGTATGTGATTAGTTTCTTAGGATCATGCGCTCATCTTGAGGAAAGGGACATAGGTGCTTTTCTGATCAAATGGGGGTAGTTCTGGAAAAGTAAAGGGATACAGTTATGTAGTTAGGTGTCGTACAAAACTTATGTGGTTAAAATGGTTGATCAAAAGTGGGTTGGTCTTCATCAAGCTTGATCAGGCGACCAGAATGACATCTCGCTTTGATCTTGAAAATCTGTTCATGTACCAAACTGATTGGAGATCTGAACCTGTAGATCAACTCCAAATAACCATTCAAACAACCGTATGAACTTACTATGTTTGATCCAGATGATCTGGACCGTTGAAATGAAGATCCTTTAATATCTCTTGATCTGCTCCACTTCTGACAAAAGTAAACACATACGTATAATAATTCATCAATTTTACACAATATTATGCCATTTGATTTCCTGACACAACCCCTAATCATCTAGATCTGAAGAAAAACCCTTATTTTTAGCACTTATATGGTGATATCTTGAGATCTGTACAAAACTAATCTGATTCGAACCGATAGATGTGTTTATTTCATCATTTTACATGAAAATATAGCCTTGGATCTACTAAAATGCTTCCTGATCACTTCGATCTAAACCATATCTCAATTTTGAGCCATTTGATCAACTCTCGATATCTCCAAATATACTCTATCATTCCAAAATGTAAATACTTACAGTTGTGTATCTCCTTGGCCTACACAATCGTATCCAATTAGTTTTTTTATCCAATCGATCGTGGCCCTTGAATTTTTGATCGTCAAATATCTCATGATTTGGTCATCATCTTAAAAAGGCAAGGACATATGGTTGTGTGGTTTTAATTCCACACAACTGTATGTACATAGTTTCTTGATTTGATCCTTGATCACATTGATCTAGGCCTTTGAATTTTGACCATTAGATCCTCTTCTGATTACTATAATTGCCATGATACTTGTCCGATGACCCAAAAAATTATTTAGATTGGTTAAAATATCCCCAGTAAAATTTGTACATAATTGCATATCATTTGGAGCTTCCTTTGTAAAACTACCATTTTGCCCTTTTAAAGTTACTATGATATCTCTCCCTAAAAATAATATGACCAATCACCTGGCTGCATTTTTGTAAAATGTTTCAAGGAACATACTCCAGCAATTTTAGACATGTTTGAGTTCATTTGTATGTACTTTCGTTGTAAAACTGTCAGTCTTACCCTGTTAAAGTTACTATGATATTCTCCCACTATGGAAAGAATTTGACCGATCCAATTGGTAGATGTTGTTCAAATGTTTCAAGGAACATACTCTAGCAATTTCAACCATTTTGGAGTTCATTAATCTGTACTTCCTTTGTAAACCTGTCACATTTTCCTACATTGATTTTGTACTTTCACTGATATCTAAGGATCCTTGCCTTGAAAACCACTTCTGATTCCTTACCATTTTGTAATTTGACACAATTATATGGTATTGATTTGATGTCTGACCACTTGTGTTCTTTGTTCTGTTATTAAGCTTTTGCTTTAATTATCTTTGCTTGGCCATGTAGGTCATTGCGTCAATTGGTCATGATTTTCGAAGCGATCCACATTTCACTGTCAACAACATCAAAGAACCTTAGCCAAGGCCAATTACCGGTGCATCCACATCCTCTGCTCCACCCGCCAAGTCTCACGAGCGACATTCCATTCACGAAGCCTTTGCTGCTTGTTCAGTTTGGTACTCACCAATCCTACATTCGATCAGTACACCCCAGTTTTATTTTACACTCATCGGTCTCACCGATGGTGATCGAAGGATTTAGTACACCTTGAACCTCACGTCACTCAAATAGTATTGAGTCGCACATGATACACTCCGGCTTACTAGGTTGGATATCTAGTGGAAAACCTAGGCGGAGGTAAGAGATCAAGCTAAGAAACTATGATCGAATGAAGAGAAAAAACAAAGGCTAGATTGAAATACCTATGTTATTCTTCTTCGCAAGGCACAGTCTTTAATAGCTCTGGAAAGCTTGAAAGCTTTAACAATTTATCCCTATTGTTATTTGTCTTTATGTTTGTGTATTTAATAAAGCCAATGAAGGCTTATTATATTGAAGAGTGAAGACCCTAGGTCAAACTAGTGATGGGGTTCATCGGACCATGAAAATCAGATCTAAAATAGAATGTTTCATTTCCTCTCCAATTAATTGGGCTTTCAAGTGCAATCGATTGGGCTGTTGTCGAATCGATTAGGTTGTTGTCTGATATTCGCTCAAAAGTGCTTATTTTAAGCCATTATCCTTATAGTGATGTCATATTCTCCTACGTAAAACTTATCTTTTCGTCGACTTTTCCACGTAAGAGTTTCTTCCATTGTGTAGAACACATTCTTTAGACAAAAATTGACTATTTGCATGAAATATACGCATTTCAGATAGTCCAGAATCAAGCCGTTTTAGTTGAATCTCATTACGCGCTTTTTCACTTGCAGGAGACACTATTGGGTGATTCTCAAGACTGGCAAGCCCACGATCAACCACAGAAGACCTCTATCAAAGCTTAAAGAGCAAGCATGCTAGGATAAGAAGATAGAAGCCAAGTACGGACAAAGGCAGAGGATCGTAGAGTCAGAACAAGGACCAAGAGAGAGAAGAAAAGTTGAACACCAAGAGAAGGACTAAGGTGTTAAAAGCCACACCAATTGACATCAAAAGCTAGTTTGACTAATTGATGGAGCGGATGAAAGAGAATAAAAAAGACCAAGGTTCAAGACCCTCAAATGCTATTATTTTTGTATTTTGTCTCACCTCTCTCCTATTTCTCTCTCTATCTATCTTGGTACATGTAAGGAATATTTTCATATTCAATTTGGCAAAGATTCCATTTGACATAAAAACATTCTTGTAACTGTTCCTACGAGCACAAGTGTAGCGTGAAGATGTCGTGGTACGCATATTTCACCAACTAAGTAAAGACTAAAAGACAGAGACAACAAGAATCAGACGGTTGAGGACATGAGTCATCTGAGTAACTGCCGATTTGTCAGTTAACGATCGTGTACGCTCGATTAAGAATGTAAGTGACTTAGTGGCCATAGGAGTTGATTAAAATGAACAAAATATAATGGTCAGACTTAGTCATTGGACAGACTCGAGTCAAAGTCAATTTTATTGACTAGTGGGAAAGTCCAATCGATTGGACGTGTGTTCCCAATCGATTGGACATAGCCCAATCGATTAGAGACATTGTGTAATCGATTGGACACTACGAGGCAGAAACATAATTGAGCCCAATCTATTGGTGACATTGTGTAATCGATTGGAGACTACGGGATAAATCTTTTTGAGTACAATCGATTAGAGACTCTGATTAATCGATTGGAGCCTTCAGGACAGAAAGTTATAAATGTCAAATCGATTAGAGACTCTGATTAATCGATTGGAGCCTTCGGGACAGAAAGTTATAAATGTCAAATCGATTGGAGAACCCTGTGCAATCGATTGGTGCTTTCGGAACAAAAAACTTATTGAGCCCAATCGATTGGACACTTGTCCCCAATCGATTGGACATGGCCCATTCGATTGGACCAAGTGTACAATTGATTGGACCTTGAACATAATCAGTTTTATCAGATCCAAAATTCATGGTTCCATTATCCCACGTTCCACACGACTCGAGGTCTTGGAATTCTATAAATAGAACCCTTATATGTCTTCTCTAAACACACACAGAGATACAGAGTGACTCAATCTTCAAGAGAGAAGCAAATGTTATATTTATCAGAGTGTCCATTTCGAAGAGCAAGAAGCTTGTTTTCATTCACATCTTGTGAGCTTGTTCTCTTCTCGATCAAAGCCAAGAGCTTGATCTTTACTCAGCCTAGGTTTTCTACTTCTATATTCAACCTAGTAAGCGTGAGAGTACCGGTGTGACTCAAACACCTTTTGAGCAACTTGGGGTTCAGGGTATACTGAATCCTTCACCTTCTGCAAAGGCTGGAGTGTTGAGAATTAAGATCGGAGGAATCGGTCGAAGGTAGGTTTGGGGTGTACCAAACTGAACAAATGGATAAGGCTTCTTAGCTGGAAGGGCGCACGTGAATTTGTGGCGTTGATTCAGAGGATGTGGACGCATCGACAGTGAGCCTTGGCTAAGGTTGTATGCTGTATTTGCAACTGTGCTGCGTAGGTAACCTTTGTTTCGTTTAACTTTTCAATTAGTGATACTTTCCGTCTAGACATGATCCCGTGGTTTTTCCTTGGCTAAGGTTTCCACGTAAAAATATCTTGTCTTGTGTGATTGTTTGTTTGTGTTCCGCGTTATATCCTGATTAGACCAAACGACAAAAAGACAATATACCACAGAAGTATATTTGATTTGAGTCAGTTGTGATAATCCTTTTCAAACAACTAAGGCATGAGATTTTATCCCCATACCATAGACCAGTAAAACTGTATATGTATCATTAAATTTAAATATCTAATCAACCCCCCCTTCTAGGTATATTAAGTTAAAGAGAACAGACCGGTGGAATTTCAGCATATCCATACCCATGATCCATACCCATGACCCATGACCATGCCCATTAACCCACATGCCCACCTATTCCTTGGGTTACACATCCATTGGCCGACATGTGTCATTCTAATCATATGGCCAAGGCCTTTAATGATGGCCGACTAACACTCTATGGACCACTCATTAGTAGCCCACAAACCTACAGGCTCTCACAAGCCGCATTCAAGCCCACATTCAAGCCAATGGGGGAAATGGTCAACCTTGTCCACTTCTCACCAATCCCCAAAGTAGCTCCCACAGTTTCTCTCTTCCATAACCACTCCATATCCTTTATAAGAGAAAGAAACCTTGGGTTTCTCTTCGGTTCCCTTCCCCTTCTAAATCCTAAGCTCTTCTTTCCGTAACCCCCTTTTGTCTTCAATCCTCTTCCATCACCACCTTGCTGACTTCTACACCAAAGAAGACGGCAATACAACAACCACCAATCTTCCCGGTCATCTGTACACGCCCTTCCTTGCGCAATTTCCTTGCAGGACTGGTTCTCCACCGTTGAACCACCACCACCACTGCTGCAAGTTTCTTCCTCCGGCAACAACCATCACCCCCAACGTCTCTCCGGTCTGCTCAGCCACAAGAGATCGCACCACCACCTTCTTCTCATTCTCCCCTTCATCTTCTCCTACCACCACCTACTGGTTCTACCATACCTGCAACGCTCCTCCGTGGTTCACCATTAACTCTGGCGAGAAGGTTACCGGATCTGTTCAAAACCATTATCGGGCATGCACCACTTTTCCGGGCATCTTCTCTTGTCGCTACTGGACCTCCCCACAACCACCTTGCTTCTCACAGCTTGTTGCTCCCTTAGCACACCGCGCAAAGCTTGCACCTCAAGGTTCGCCAAACCAGCAACCATATCAACGGCGTCTTTGTGAGGAACAACAGCCACGCACCAGCATCCATCCACCAAACTTGGCATTCAACCAGTTGCACCACCGTGCACCCATCAATCCCCATCTCTCAGGCCGAACCATCATCACCAGCAAACATCTTCGCTGGAGTGTTACTTGCACCACCACCTTCATCTCGGTTGCAGTAACCCTTGCAACCAAGCGTCAACCTCCTCTCCTTTGCAAGGTCTGCCAGTTTTCACCACCACCAACAGCCACCAGCACCGTTGAAAGTAGGATTTTCCCACGTCATTGATTACGGAAACCCTACTCTCAACACATTTGTAATTTTTATCCGATTATCCTGCAAAAAGATGAGATTTTGTATAGGGATTCGTGTCGGATGTCGATCCGCACTCGGGATTAGTCGGATTAGCACAATAATGAACATAAAATGATGGGAAATTTGCAGAGAATGTAACTCAATCACACTTAATTCAACTTCATTCAATCGCACATGTCTCTTACAATGAAAAACAAACTAAAATAACTAAATTATAAAGCATAAAAAAGAATAAACTAGAAAGATAAATTTTAGAAACTAGAGAGAGAAAATTATAAATGAGAGAGAAAGTAGGTAGAGAGAGAAAGTGAGAAGAGAAGAGAGAGAAAACTAGAGAGAGAGGAAATTTGAGAGAGAGAACGGAAGAGAGAAAATTACCTTAGGACTTACCGTAGATGCCAATGAGATGAGATGGAGAAGATGGGCCGAAGTTCGGTCAAATGGTGGTTCCTCCAGGTGAGTGGTTCGGACCGGGATGGTTCGGCCATAAGAGAGGGTGCTCCCTAGGGAGAAGCGTGCTGGCTGCCCATGAGGTGGTGTCAGCCAAATGAGTGGGGGCAGCAGCTATGGAGGATCAGTGGTGGCCAGCGGCGGTGTTTAGAGTACCACCGTTCTTGCTGTCCTATGTAGTTGTGCTGGTCGAGCCAGCAAGGGAAAAGATGGGGAACGGTCTCCCCTCCACTCTTTTCTTCTTCCCTTATCCTTTCTTCTTTTTCTTTTTTTCTTTTTTTGTTTCCCTTTTTTTTTTTTTTTTGGGTTTCTAAAAAGAGAGAGAGGCGGTCAAGAGAATTGAGAGAGAAGGAAAAAGAGGACGGTGGGGAGAAGAGAGATTGGAATGGGGAATGCTGGGTTGCAACGTGAGGAGCATGGAGGTTTTCACGGGTTGGTGGCAGGTGGGCGATGCTGATCGGGTTGCTGCTACACCGTTAGTTGCTTGGTGATAAATGGTTGCTGCCTGTGGAAGGAGAAAGATCTAGATCCAGTGGAGACAGATCTGCCGATGACGATGATAATAACCCGCTGGAGTTGCAGGTGTTGGAGACAACTAAAAGGGAAAGGTGAGGCGGTAGCAAAGGTGATGGTGGCTGAGGAGGCAGGTGCTTGGAGGCAGTGCAGCGTGGAGTTGATGAAGAGATGATGAGGACGTGCTGGAGAATGGGGGCAGTGATTTGGGCTGCTGTCGGTGGCGGTTGTGAAGAGAGCTGTGAGAAAAATGTGGGAGGTGGTGATGGTGAGGAGGAGAAGAGCTGCCGGAGTTGCAGAGGTTGCAACGCCGATGGAGAAAGAAAAAGAAAGAGAAAACGGTGGTGGATATGGTGCACGTAGGTGGTGTGCAGTGGTGTTACAGGCGCTGCTATTAGAGAAGGATGAGCAGAAGAGATGAAGAAGAAGAGAAGAAAAAGGAGAAGGAGGAGGCGCACGGCCGGAGTTCTGCAACTCCGGCCGGTATTAAGACAAGAAGGGAAGAAGAAGAAGAAGAAGAAGAAGAAGAAGAAGAAGAAGGAGAAAGAGAAGAGGAAGAAGCGACGGAGAAGAAGAAGGAGAGGAGGAGAGGGGGAGAAGGGAGAAGGACGTGCAGGCGGCCGGAGTTGCTACCTGCAACTCCGGCGAGAGAAAAGATGAAGAAGATGAAGAAGAGGAGGAAGAGAAGGAAGAAAAAAAAGGAGAAGAAGGAGGGGAAAACGTAGGGAATGGTTTTGGAGAAGGAGAGGAGGAGAGGGGAGAGGGATTAGGGTTCGAACGAACCCTTCTCCTTCCCCTTTTAAAGCTCCCTATTTCCTTTAATGGAAATAGGGATTTTTCAAAAATAAAAAATAAGAAAAAAAAAAAATATATATATATATATATATATATATATATATATATATATATATATATATATTTTAAGTAAAACCCTACTTTTCTTTGGGGAATTTCCCCATTTAGTGGACCCCCCTTTTTTTAAAATTTAATTGAAATTATTTTGAAATTCACGGGGTCCACTAAATGGTCGGACAGCAGGTCGATGATGATGGGCCCGGCTACTGGCCCACATGGATTGATGATGTCCATCGTCTCACAAGATGATGTGACAGACAATCTGATGGTTAGACTGAAGATGACTTGATCAGGATCCAGATTGGTAGGCCGACGGATTTAGAGAGATCCGACAGTCTGATAGACGATCCAACGATCCGATGGAAGATCCAACGGTCCGATAGCTTAGGGAGATGGGCCAGAGCCAATGGGCAGGAGTTCTGGGGTTAGGTCAGTAGATCCGAGGACCGAGAGATGAAGAGAGAGAGAATAAGGAGAGATGGGATCAAAAATTAGGAGGAGGAGAGAGAAAATATTAGAAAATAGAGATAAAAGTATTGGCAGAGGGTCTGGAATCTTCACTGTGACCATCCTCACGCTTCTCCAGTAGAGTAGACTATCATTCCTTGCTGACTCATGTGGCTTTAAACGCTTTGGTCCGTCTCTTGGTCATTGGCTCTTCTGCTATCTTCGTTCTTTGGGTCGGCTTTTTGGTCCTCTTATTCAGCCCATATTTGGCCCATATCTTCTAGTCATAGCATGTGGGCTCTTTAAGCTTTGATAATGGGCTTTCCTGATCGATGTGGGTTCGCAAGTCTCGAGAATTGTCCCATCGGGGTTTCCTGCGACAGAAGAAGCACGTAATGAGACTTTATCAGAACGACTCAATGTCTAGACTTCTGAAAATGTGTTTAATGCATGCAAATATAACATTTCGTCCAAAAAAGTATGTTATACGCAACAAAAGAGACTCTTACATAGAAAAGTAGATAAATAGAGCATTTTAACGTAGGAGAGTGTGATAACGCTTAGAAGATAACAGTGGAAAATACGCACTTTTAAGCGAATATCACAACCCCCAACCACCATATTGCCAATCCTTGGCAATTAGTGCAAAATAAATGAGCTTAAAAGGGCTCTACACATGCTGCACACTTTTTCATATTAGCTCCGGGAAAACACCATTCGCCAAATCATTGAATAGATGCAAAAAACAGTTACATGCTAGCGAAGAGTTGGAAAGTTTTGGCAAGACTACAGATTGATAATCATGACCCAGAATAGTCAGACTCTGTGTGTGTGTGTGCTCAACATTTTCATCATCCAAGAGTTAAGACTTCCAGATCACCTCTAAGTTCTTATGCCTCGACCTCAAATCTTACATGTTTAGCACTCAGAATAGAATCACACAAGAAGGGTTTTCTTCTTTTCTCTCAATTTATATGTGAGGAGATGTGTTGATGAAAGTAAAGATCTCATATATGTATTATTTGAAGGAAGAACATCTTTAACAGAAGAAGATCTCATGATTGGAATACCACTTCACTCTGGAACGTCAGATCAAACTCTATAGCTTCTCTTTCTCCAATCTCCATATTTTATGATTGTACTATCCTAGAATCAAGTAGGACTTTCCTGGGTTGTAATGAGGCTTAGGTCAGGTGTAAAGAGATAAAGGGATACAGGATTTTAAAGATCTTGAGAGGATATTGCCATTTTCTTGCATTTTTCCTGCGACGTAACACCATTATCTGGTTCTTTTTCCTTTTTTCGTATTTTTCTCTTTTTCTTGATATTTCTGAGACTGCTCAATTTCTTTTCAGCTCTTTTTCATACTTTCTTTCCATATTTTGTTTTCATCTTGAACCACTTTCTTTTCCTTTTGATTCTTCTTCTTTACTTTTCTTTTCACGGTACACCCATATCAGTTATTCTTTTATCCATCTCAAAATAATGGTAGCCAGTCATGCTTCGTAGCTGGACTGGATTTTAGGTTGATGGGTTTACAAAGAAAAGGCTTTTATAGAAGGGCTCAAGGGGTTTCTAGTGAAGTATAATTCAGGTGAGTAAAAAGGCTAAACGGTTTAGAAAAATGGCCTAAATCATTTTTTAGGGTTTGCACTATCATGTATACTGTCTTGACTGGATACAGAGAAGGTTCTGTTGTAGTAATCCAATTTTGATGTCGTTCCGAGTTCCATGATCAAATAAAAGGGTAATGAGATCTCTCGACGAATATTGCGGGCAAGAAGAATAGTGAGTCATCTTGTGACTCAGAATTGTTGTATAACCCTCTGAATTGATTAAAGGCTCGAAAGCTCACTGGGTTAGGTCTCCACAATTATTCTCACAGGATCTCTAGAATTTCTAAACTTAGGATGACTCTGATATTGATAGTGTACAATTGTGCCGAATATGAGTTTTTCTGAGATTTCAAACCTGCTGTAGTCACGCTTGACTTGACTCAAAGCTAACTTTAAACAAAAATTGACATCCTCAATTCTGACTTAACGAAGGTTTTCAGCTAATCAAAGTCAGGGTATTTGACACATTTTTGAAATTCTAGAAAACTTTTGGAGAACATCGGAAATCACCCCAAAAACGAAATTTTTTTTATTTTTTTATTTTTTTATCAAAATGAAGACATGAGTTTTGGTAAATACCCACCCCCAACCAAAATACAGCACCATCCTCGATGCTCATGACTGGGACATAAAATGATAAAAAATCAGTAATGATGATGCAAAGGTTTAGGAAGGATGTTACCAAGTTGGCAGAAACTCGACAGTGTGTGGTACCTGATGATCGGAAGAATGAATGTACCTGCATTTCTAAAGATATAACAGTAATAACAAATGCATGAGACTCATGTACTCAAGGAATACCGAAATTGCCTTTTCGAAAGTGCTAAGTTTTACGTCTTCAGCCAGACATGACGGGGGTATATCAAGTACCCCCAACCAGGTTAAGACTCATGGACACTGAGTGAATCTGCAGTCTTCCTGACACCTAAGGTGGAACGGAGACTGTTATCCTATCCCTTGTCTAGGTATACCTGTGTAGAACAAGTCTTTCTCAGTGTAGACTGAGATAAAGGCATTGAGCTCGCTGAGTAGCCCGGCAAAAGTATGGAGTTGATCTGGGAGGGATCGAAGCTTCTCAGTAAAGACTGAGAGGAGAGTGTAGTGGGTTCTCTGACCATGGTTAGTAGAGCCGCAAACGCATTGAGTTTTGTGGGAATGTATCTGAATGGAGCAGACTCCTGCAGATCAGTAATACTAGAATTGTCAGACTCCGAAATGAAGTCAGACTCAAAGTGTTCTTGACACTTGGATAATTTAGCTTCGGGAGAGTCCTGAATTAGACTCTCTACGGCACATGGGTCATCGATAATATCGACGTAGGGTAGCGGGTGAAAATTGTTGACCTCTCCCTCGAGGTTTTCGAATTTGAGAGGGATGTTCAAATCCCTACACTCAATATTTTCAGCCTTGGTGGGGAGTGGTAGGTCCAAGACAATAGGAATCCCATGTTCTAGACATGGCTCATCAGTAAAAATGTCTGCATCCAGGGCAGAGAAAGAATTATCAGAGATAGAGATGGAACTGAGTTCCTCTGTGCTCGGTCTAAAAGTTGGTGCTGTTAAGGGCACCATAGATGGAGACACGGGTTCATCACTATTATGGCTCACTCCAAGGGAGGTGGGGAGGAACGGTAGATCTAGTACAGTTGGGGTCCTACGATCGAAACACAGCTCAGTGTCATGGAGATCGACATCAGGGTCATTAGAGGTAGAGTGAGAAATAGGTTGCTCTGAGGTAGGTTCAAGATTTGGTGCTGTTACAGGCACCGTATAATGATACACTGGTTCCTCAATAATCGGGCTTGATCTAGGGGTGGTAACAACTTCTATTTCATCCTGGCAATTCTGGTACTTGGTCCAATTGTGTGACTCCTCATTATAGACAGTGGCCATATCAGTCTCCTCAGGATAGGCTATTGGTGGGCTAGTGAAGTTGACTTCCTCTCTCTCATTTTCTAATTGAACTAGACGTTGCTCCAAGCTTTCCATAGATTGCTGTTATTGGTGCTCTAGACCTTGGAAATACTGTTGTTGCTGGGCAATGTACTGAGAGAGAAGGTCCTCTAGACAGGGTTTAGTAGCCAACGAAGGTGGTTCAGCCAAGGGGAGCTGAGGTGCCAACTCTTGATTGTAGTCCGACTGGGTATGAAAGTTGTAAGGCAAAGTGGAGTCTGGGACTAGCTGTTGACTCTGGAAATCCTGAGGGGCCCATTGTTGATCAGAATAATCATTCTGTGGATAAGACGGGTACTGGGATTGCGAGTATTGCCAGTCATACTCTCCATTGGGTTGATGGAACCCGGAAGGATAATTATCCTGCGACAGTTGTTGCGGGATAGTAGACTGTTCCCAACCAAAGTTATTGTGACTCCTATTATCCGGATAATAAGTGTTGTCATAGGAGGTCTACATTGGAAATGGAAAGGTACAGACATCTTGCTGGATAGGAGGGTAATATCCTACAGACTGGGAATTGTGCACAGGTTGCTGGACCGTGGCACGAAGGGTAGAGACTGAAGTTTTAAGCTCTTGGAGTACATAATTGTACTCTAGATCTCGGTGATTATCATACCCTATAGAAGTGTGCGAGACTGGAGTATCATGATGATATGCAGAATTGTCATACCCTTGTTGAGAGTGATCACATAGATTCTCACAGAAATTGTAGTAAGTCTCATACAGAGGCCGTTCATCTACCATCAGAGGAGATAAAGGGATGCGGTGGACTAACTCTCAGATCAAGTCAGTCAAAGGTTAGGACAGATCTAACCGGGCTTCTACTTGAAAAAGCAAGCCCAGGATTTGGCAAAAAGTTGCCAAAAGGAGACACTGGAGTAGTGATCCGAAATGATGCACACCAAGCACAGATAATCCTATTCTAAATAATCAAGATATATTTTAAGCATTATCTTGTTAGTTTTGGGGCTAGAGTAGATTATGACAGTGGGCGGACCACTGGTTTACCTGTTAGCCGCCGGACTAACTGTTTGCACTCAGAGGTTCTCACCAGGCTACACTCTTCAGAGCGAATCCTTTAGTACTAACTCTAGTCAATAACAAGGCAATCCGAAGCCTAGACAGACGTGCGGCACAATGGCTATCTTAAGTACGTCCCAGACTAACCGGATTGGTCAAGTGTATAAGAAGAGTGTTCCCTCGGGTTAAGCTAGGGTTGGTGCGTGTTCTTAGTCCACATGCAACTAACCGTCGAATAGTCCAAGATGCCACGTCGAGCTCAGTGTACTTGAGTAGCAGGGACTTATGGGTGTGTTAGACAACAAGGACCAGCGCTCGTAGTCTTATTTCGATTGGATGTTGAGCGGGTTCGCTTTGTGTGGATTTTTCCTCGAACACCGGGCTAATTAGCTCTACTTCTTGATTCTTTTTAATTAAATGGAGCCTTGGGATCAAATCAGTTGGAATGATGAGGTGGGTGATGAAATCCCACCAGTTTCAATTGTGGAGCTGGGTCTGCTCTCTTAGAGTTGATTGATTAACGGCCACGCCACGCAAGTCAAAGAATATGTATGCGAAAGCAAATAGACAAGCGGCAATGATGCACCCAATAACACCGTATCGCACTCAAGGCGAAGATAAGGACTTACCTCCCGTGGGCTACGCCACGGGGTCGCCTCCGTGGGTTAGGGAGGGGTATCCTAATGGGCTTGGGCCCGACTCCACCTCTTTGAGATTTCACTCCCTACCCACGCTGGATCGTGTTCCTGTAGAAAAGTTAGATCACACGATCTAGGTATTTGGGATTCTATGTGGAAGATCCTTGCCTTTTTAGGGTTCACTGAACAAGCACTGGATTTAGGCAAGTGTTTGAATTAGTTTCTAAATTCGAGATGGGTTAAAATTTAGGAATTCCCAGATTGGAAAATACCTAGATTGAAAAGTTTTCCGAACTGTGGAGATCTTCCAAGAAAGATTTGATTGCGAGATCCCTTACAATTTTGGAAAATTTCCCAAAATTGAAATTCTGCTAGATTTGGGGTGTTTCCTTTTGCAGACTTTTCCAAATTCGGAAGATTTCTAAAGATAGAAATTCTTCTAAAGAGGAAACTTCTAAGAGGGGAAACCCTAATTAAGCAGAGTTTCAAGATTTTAGAATCTTTTCAAAAATCGCAAATCCTTGAGTGGTGATTTCTAAAAATCTACAGAATATAAAATCCTAATTTTTTTGAATTTTGATTTTTTTATTTTTTTGGTATTATCCACTTAATCTAGGGTTTCTAAAAAACCCTAGAACAAGATCTAGCAGTTATATAGAAAGCAGTAAAATTCTTATATTATTACAAATTGCACCAGCAACCTTCCCTCATCTCAACTTCACCACTGGTTCTACTCCTTCCTTGTTGCAGCGTCAACCACTAGCAACTCAGGTGACCTTCAACTTCGGCATCTATTTCACCTTCCTCTAAGCTGATTGGTCTTCCACAAACTCAAAACTTGCAGGTTTAAAATACCATTGAACCAACAAGTGATCTTCACGTCGGAGTCAATCATTGGCTGCATTTCTCCAAGCCGTGGAGCACTTTGTTGTGCAGTCCACCTAGTGTGCAACACAACCTCCAAGCTCTCCTCAAACTCCTCTCCATTTTAGCTCCCTGTTGCACCGCCTTGCAACTTGTTTCAAACGTCTCTGGACATACCAATAAAATCAGCAACTTCTCCAAGTCGTGGAGCCCTTCCTGAATCTTCAAATCCACGTCGTGAACAGCCTGAAACATTGGCAGCAACTTGTGCTCCTCCCTTTAGCACCACGACTTGCTACCAAACACCATCGCTGTGGTGTTATTCCTCTCCTCGGGCACCACCTATAGCAGCACCTTTAGGCCAAGTTCTATCATAGAACCAGCAAGTCTAAAAGTGTAGACGTTCCACCATCCATCAACTTGGTGGCTGCCTCTGGCCTGCAACCATCCCAAGGGTAGCACCTCCACTCTCATGGTCAACCCTCATACTTATATGGCCAATCCTATCCTAGGTAAGTTTCAAAGATGAGTGTGAAGACTTTCTCTCTCATCCTACACTTTCTCTCTCTTCACATAGTTTATCTCTGTAGATTCTTTTAAGTTCTCTCTCTAGATTTCATTTCTCTAAACTCTCTTTTTATCTCTACTTTTCTTTCATTTCCTCTCTCTAAGTTGATTTCTCTTTCTAGATTCTCACTTTCTCTCTCTACCTTTCTCTATCATCTTTAATTAGTTTTATTTGCTTTATTTTCTTTGTACAATTTTAATTTATGCATTGTAATTCGATATTATTTTTTATTTATAAAATTAAATTTTCTTTAATTTGGTCTTTGATTGCTTAATTATCGAGTTTTATCCTAGTTAATTGCTACATTTGATTATTTTCAATTTTGTTATAGTTTTAATAATCTCTCTCAAAAATATGTTTTAAAATTGATCACATCACCATTCTCACCTCATTCATAAATTCTTAGCATTTTCCATTATTGTTGTTCAAACATTTGCCCTAACCCCGAGTGCGGATGATATTCGACACGAGCCACTGTGCAAGTCTTCTTACTTGCAAATTAAGTGAACCAATTCGGAGAAATTACAAATATTGTTGAAACTAAGGGTTTTCGATCCAACGACACGAAAAAACCCAACTTTCATTGTCCAATCGATAAGCCATGTTCGAATGGGTTTTTCCTTTCGTTAGTACAATCGATTGGTCTAGTAGCCAATCGATTGGGCTCTCGCAACATTGTGTCCTAAAAGCTCCAATCGATTGGGCCAGGGTCCAATCAATTGGATTTCCCCATAGGTTATATTTTACTTAGCCAATTTTGGCCTGAACCTAGGTCTAGTCTTGTGAAAAAGTTTAGCTAATAGTTTTTTAGTTAATCCACTTAATCTTAAGGCCACAAAGTCACTTACCGTCATATGCGAGTGTGTACGATCTTTAACTGACGAATAACGGTTATTCAGATTACTCAACCGTCAACCATCTATTTTTTTGCAGCATCTCAGATGACTCATTCGTCAATCTTTTGAGTCTTCGTCTTTCAATCTTCAAGTAGTCAATAAGATGTGTGTATCACGGCCTCTTAGTACTACACTGGTACTCGTAGGAAATGGTTACAAGTATGTTTTCATGTCAAACAGAATTAAGTTAATTAGAATATGAAAATATTCCTTATAGTAAAAACTACATTAAACCCTCCTGGTGCACATGTGTAGGTGTATATAACAACATGCTTAATATTTTTTTTCAAATATAACTAATATAGGAACATGGCATAAGGGATATACGAAATATCAAAGAACTGATCTATAAAATATACGCATTAAGGAGATCAACAAATCACATCTACAACAATCATCTCATAACAATCTACAAATATAATTTCTGAACATGCAGAAGAATATATATTTTTAATTAAACATGTAATGCGATGGTGATAGACACATGAACTGACTCTTACTGATTCATAGATGAGCTTTCATATTTATGTAAATCTATTTTATCTGTTTTGAGTTCTCCAGTTCATGCTTCATATGAACTGTTTTGCTCCCCTTCTGCTTCATATAAATCTATTGACGATTTGCTCCTTCTATGATTGTATGAATTTGTTAATAAAGTAAGATTTCAGTACTATTTGATCTGTTTTGAACTCTCAAGTTTATGCTTGATCTGAAAATGTTGCGCTTGATTACTTTAGTTTGTTTTCAGTTTTAAAATCTGTGTGGGTTTTTGTGTTTGTTTCCTCATTTAATCGTGTACAATGGGGTATTGTAATGTGTATTTCAATGGGGTATTGACGATTTGTTTCTTTATGATTGTCTTAATTCGTGAATAAAGTAAAATTTCAGTATGTGGAGTGGTTGAAGAATTCTTACATAAGATATTAATCCAACTCTTTCTGTGATCAAGTCCCATATCAGTAATTTATGGAATGGGAGAAGGTAGGCGGAAATCCAATTTTCTAATTTTTTAAGAAAAAAAAGAAAAAAATCTTCAACTCTATCTTAAAACAGTTAAGAAAAGCTTATTACTCGCAAAATAAGCTTATTCTCAGTTAAACTCTAACTCTCCACGTGCAACGCACGTGTGCACCAACTAGTATTCTAAACATGATGACTAGGATTGTGACACAGAGAAACACTTATAACAATTCAAAAATGTTTTAAGCTCGAAGTTGATTTACATGTTTTATAATATTTTACACACTTGTTTAAATATTAAATTTATTTATTTAATATATTCTGAATATGCTACATATTTCAATATTAAATCTATTTATTTAATATATTATAAATTCATTATATAATTATTTAAATACACACTACATACTATCTTTTAAATTTTAGTCAATTGTTAATTTAGAACAATAGATGATATTCGCTTATAAGTGCGTATTTTCCACTATTATCTTCTAAGCGTTATCACACTCTCCTACGTTAAACTACTCTAATTATCCACTTTTCTACGTAAGAGTCTATTTCATTATGCAGAACACACTTTTCTAGACGAAATGGTATATTTGCATGCATTAAATGCATTTCTGGAAGTCTAGGTATAAAGACGTTATGATCAAGTCTCATTACGTGCTTTTCTCTTGCAGAAAACTCGATCGGGCTATTCTCGAGACTTGCGGGCCCACGATCAACCACAGAAGCCTAATGTCAAAGCTTAAAGAGCCAACATGCTATGACTAGAAGATACAGGCCAAGTACGGGTCAAGTCAGAGGATCACGGAGCCAGTCCAAATAACCAAGAGAGATGGAGAGCCGATGACCAAGAGACAGACCAAAGCAGTCGAAGCCACATGAAATGAGAAGAAAATGATAATCTGCTCTACTGGCGAAGCTTGAGAAGAGAACATATTGAAAACTAGGATTCCAGACCCTCCACCAGCAGTTATCTCTATAGTCTGTAGAGTTTTCTTTCTCATTTCTCCTATTTCTCTCTCGTCTCTCTTCATCTCCCTATACATCACCACCTGATCCTTAGATCTACTGACCTAACCTTAGAACTCTTGCCTGTTGGCTGTCTCATCTCCCTTAGCTTTCTGACAGTTGGATCTTCCACCGGACCGTTGGATCTTCCACCGGACCGTTGGATCTTCCACCGGACCGTTGGATCTCTTTAGAT